>JAJHSJ010000008.1:41367813-41467813 GCA_021015155.1 Magnolia officinalis
GAAGCTAAGGAACAGGACCGCCCCCACTGGGCTTGACAATCATCTCAAAAATCAGCTCCGACCGATTGTCCCACGGTCATTTATTTCGATCCGGAGGGGGAGTGTGAAAAACACTATTCTCAATCCTAATAAAATATCAGGAAATAGTGATATGGCCCCATTAGCTTGCGCATCAGTATTAAGCAACCAGACCGTCAGAATCAGACAAATTACACCCTCGGATAGGAAAAATTTCAGGAACATTTACATGTACTTGGAATTTCGATCATGCCCACTGACCGTTGAACTGAAAGTGGTCCGCCACGTGCGATCTGGAAATCCGATCGAGTCGAAAACGTAATCCCTCATAGATCCATGTGTGGTGAGCTTAAGTCTGACGTTGGCTCAAGGAGGGCCACCAGAACCTCTCTTTTGAGCTGGAAAAGAAACTGACGAATTACCTATATTAGCAGTAACCTTGAACAGGAGTCTATTTCGGTGAGTTTTGAGACTATATAAGGACCTTAAACCCTCTCTCATGGCAGCCATACGAATTTGGATTTGAGAGAGGGAAAAGAGAGAGAAAGTGTGGGAGATGTGGGAGAATCTCCCTGCCGTCCTTCCCTGCTGCTATCCATGCTCCACCGCATCCTCTGACGCTTTTCAGGCGTTTCCAGCATCGTTTCTAGGTAAGAAACCCTAACCCTAATCTGTTTGGGGTTTAGACTGTTGTAGGTTGTGAAATAGCTAACCTATTTCGTTCCTAGGGTGCCTAGTGCCGTATACGGAAGCTTAGCAAACCTATCAACTCCGTTACGATTCTACGACAAAAGGTGCGGACTTTAGGTGTATAGGTTAGGGTTTCAAACCTTCAATGTCAGATAATGATAGATTCATGATCTGCATGCAATTGCACATGTACAAAGTGCTTTCCGTTTCCTGTTTCGATTAACGTTGTAGAATATGGAATTTCACATACTCTAGATATACGTAGAAATACCGTATACGTATTTTTTTGGGAAAATGTTTGACATGTTATTTAATGTATGATTATATAATATATGGATAAAATACTAGTTTGGCGAAAGGAATCGCCAAAATACATGTTCCTTGTAAATGTCAAGTATGTTGAATTTGTGTATTCTAGAAATACCGCGTGATATGCAAATTTGGAAATATAATTGTCATGATTATTTGTTGTATGAATACGGTATACGCGGATAAAAATAACCGATGGCGAAAGAATAGCCCTAATACCGATTTGCTAACATACACCATGTATGTTGTAATAGTGTATTCTAAGTGTTTGTGGAAATGGTGAATGAGTATAGAATTCTCATTCGTACCCGCCATGACTAATTGTCATGGATTCATGATTGATGTATTGGCGATACCCCTTTTGACGAAAGGATTTGCCCTAAGTCACGCCACGGCCAATATACACTATATATGCTAAAATGTGTGGCCCAAGTGTTTGTGGAAATGACTGAATGAATATGGAACTTGGATTCCTGCTTGCCATGGACTATCCGTCGTGGGTGTACGCGTGTTATGATTGGGGCAAACTCCTAGTGAAAGGATTTGGCCTAATGCCTATGTGATCGACATATGTCGTGTATGTTGATGTATGCTTGTTTAAGTGTTTCTTGAAATGTCTGAATGAGTAGTAGTTAGCAAATTGTAAAGTATAAGGGTGTTGAGATATGATTCTCATCCTCTTTTAACTATGTGTATGATCACCATTTGATAGTTGTGTGATTAGAATTGAACATGTACAAAACTCATGCTGGTGTTGTGATTCATAACATGCTTAACTGCTTATGATTTTAACTATGTAATGCATATGTTTAAATTTGTATTTACGTTGTATGATCCGTCATGGGTGATGGGGAGCGGAGCAACGAGTGCGTGAAACAGCCTTGGCAGCCCTAAACGGATGATATCAGACTTGATTGTATGAGTTGAATCTTGATCCATTACGCTTTATCTATCTGCAATTGATTTGTTTGGGGCTATGATTATAGTCCAGGCAATCGGTAACGGGATTGAACTCATGGCTAAGATTCATTTGCCACGTGGGATGTGTTCGACGAACTCGAGTCGTGCGTTGCCTGTCGGCAGTGGCTAGGCCAAACGAAGAAGTTGTTTATGAACTCATGTCGTGCAGCTCAACGGGCGACCGTGCTAGTCGAGCTCATCAAGTAACCCGATCTGCCTTATGCATGTTCAACCTGTTTGGTCGTTACTGCTTGAACCTAGGGTACCAAACTTACCAGTGGCGATCCCGTTTAACCATGGTACCTAGATCCGCTAAGTCGCATGAGCCGGGCATGGTGGTATGGGACACCGTGGTCGAGCTGTCGGCCTACGCTGGGGCCATGTGCCTCCCCGTAGTGACTATTGCGCAATCAACTCGTGAGCCGAATATGGTGGTATGGGACACTGTATTCGAGCTGTCGATACTTCGGCGAGAGCCGAGTACGGTGAGATCTGTGCTCGTGCTGACGGGCGACGAGTCCTCCGTGGGTATCATCGAGTACACTCCAAGGGTCGTGATTGGCCACGAGTCTTCACAGCAACTAGAGTGTGAGTTGAGCCGGAGTACGGTGAGACCTTGTACTTGAGCTGACGGCTAGTGATTGAGCCGAGTACGGTGAGACCTGTACTCGAGCTGACGGCCAACAATTGAGCCGCATACGGTGAGATCTGTATCCGCGCTGACGGGTGATGAGCCCTTTGCGATGCCTTCACTACGCTTCTCAACCATAACATCGTATGAGAATAACTAGGATGACGACCCTAGAATGGATCATGTTGGGAATGATACAAGGGAGGTACCTTAGTTTCCCAATACTGCTGTTTGAAATGGACTAATAAAAACTTGGTAATCATGAGCATCATCGCACCGCATGTGCTTTGTAGATGTGGCGCACTGAGGGAGTAAGCATTCGCGAACGTAAGATGATGTCGCTTGAGGGTGGTTTGGCAAGGGCATACAGCATCATGTCATTTATTCTTGCATTTAATAAGAGTAGTTAGAATGTTGATTTGTAATGCTTTATCATTACTACTTGATTGAATTGATAACATGTTAACCTATGCTTTACTGTTCCACTGAGTTGATCACTCACTCCCACGTTACGGGACATGTTGTACACACCAACCAGATTTGTTGAGTTTCAGGTGGTGGCGAGATGTTGTGAAGCAGAGCCGGACTACTTCTATGATGATAGGAGGAATTCTCCTATCTGTATCTCTCTGGCAGGTCAATGAAGACCTGATATTGTATGACGGGGCTATGGTACATGGGATAGGAGGCATTACACTTCCTCACATTTGGTACATTTTAGACTGCACTTGTATTTATTAACCTGGTAATGTTATCACACTCTGGAGACTCATCATAAGTATATATTTTATCTATCTATCACAGTCTTCCGCTTGCAAACTTAACTGTCTCTGGAGTATGATATGCTGTTTTGGCTTAATCTCACTCATGTTCAATGCACGAATACAGTCAACATTCAATCATCATTCATTTTGTTGCATAAGTGATGTCTGAACTCGGGAGCTGAGTTTATGCTCGACCCCCGATTTTCAGGGCTTAAAAGATGGTATCAAAGCATGATTTTGATTAAACCGGACCTGGGTTATGGTCACACTATGCACTCTGACGCACTCTGACTTAGGAGGGAGCGACGAAACATAGAAACTGACTTAGGATTTTCCAAATTCACCGAACGGCGAAACCAACCGAAATCGACCGTTGAGATTAGGACCCGTAGGCCTCAATGAGCGCACGAAACGATCTCGAATCACCTCTAGGCCGTCAGTTGACGGGTTTGAGTCGTTACCTAGAAATGAATGTTCTTAGATTGTGGGTCAACCACAACACCAAAGCCTAAAACCCCTTTTTACCCAATTTCTTCAAAAATCTCTCCTTGCACCACTTCATTCTTTAATTTTTCTAAATCCTATCATACCAGATATAAATTCTAATGTATTAAATGATGAAGAATAACACCTAAACAAAATTACTATAAATAGTAAATATATGTAAAATTGGACTTTTGACCATTCAAAATTTGGAATCTAACCAAGTAAATGGGCTTGTTGGATAGATTAGCTCCTCCTACCCCAAAATCATATGTCACACGATATATAAAATCATTCTAGTTTGTAAATTGGCCCGAAAATGCCTCAACTGGAGTCGGGGGCCTCCCACTTAAATTTACTAAGATCCAGGGTCGAACCGGGTGCATTTGGCACTTGGGACCAAGGAGAAAACACACCCCACCCGCGGCGGCAGCCCCACGGCCACTTTGGGCGGGGGGTGGAACCTCCACTCTGGAGGTGGACCTCCGTCAAACTTGGCCGTACGGGTCGGTCCGGGGCTGGGATTGGTCGGCCCGACCTCCCCTACCCCTGGCACGTGCGGTTTTGGCTGGGTGGGTGGGGTTTGGGATTTTTAGGTCTGGAGCCCCCCTCTCTCTCAAACGCCCCTCCCATCGCTCTTTTCCTCCTATTCTTGCCATTTTCTCTCTCAAATCTCCACTCCAATCGCCATTTCGTTGTCCTGTCCAACCATACATCACTCCATCGTTTACAGCCTACCTATCCTCCTACCCTCATCATTCTCTCTCATTTGAGCTCCTACACCCCTATTTGGAGCTCAAAAACGTGTAACCTCTCTACCCAACCCATCTCTCCACTTTCCTTTACAAATCCCTGTTCTTGGGCTCTACAACCACTGTTGAGAACCCAAGTTCGTGGAGAACCAAAAACTTCAGCCCTTTTCTCCCTCTAGGGCTGTTTGGCCAACTGCGTTAGGTGAGTAAGGTGGATTGAATTGTAAAAGTAATAATAAATGTATGTGTAAGGTATGGCACTAGATTGGTTGTGTCCCATGTTTTCTAATACCGTGTTTGGAATGTATGTATTTAAACGTAAACTCTGAGTTGTCCTTCCAAATTTCGCTTAGAAAATCATTATCCTGGGATTTGGAAATCCCATCTCACACTTTCCAACACATCGCTCATTTTCCAAAGCCTATACTAATAATTTTAATCCCCACCCACCCTCCTACCAACCATGTCACTCCCAATCCCGAGGTAGGATTAGTAATGCGGTCACATTTAATACCACTTAAGACCACTAGCCAAATAGTGTTGAAGTGATAAAGTGCCTTGATATACATTAACCCACCACACTCTGATAGCTTAAGCTTTTAGAGTAAATGGTTGTTTGACAAATATGGCCCATAGAGTTTGGACCTAGAGCAGTGCTTTGACAGACTTGACGATATAGGCAATCCAACCAGAACCCCCTTAGTTGGTTTGAGCATGTGTGACATGCTCGGGCGTAATTAAATTCAACTTTAGGCAACTCAATTCCAATTAGACAACTTGACCCTAAGTGATTTAAAACCCTTCCTTGTATTAAAAATGAAGTGAAATCATCTAAAACGTATAAGCATCGACTTTGGATCACCTATGGATTCCGCTACTCCTCCATTAAGACTAGGCTACTGGTTAGGCTAAGGAAAGTACAAGACTAATTAATTATGCTAAGCCAATTGAATAATAGACTTAGTTATTCGGCTTAAAGACTCAGACCCACTACACAATTTTCTTTCCGTGTTGGCCCGACCATTTACATTAAGAGTGTGATTTTGCCCTTGAAAAGTGTTAGGAGTATATTGCTGATAGAGACTTTGTCTTTTAGGCCTAAGGAATTGCCCAAATGGGTAACAGACAGTTAGGGATTAGGTCCCAACTCGCATGCCATATTGGCATACATATTGTGTTTATGAATGTAAAAAGATAGCCAGCCTATTAAGCTAGACATAATTAAATAGGATAAGTCTGGACCGCGACAAAAAAACCCTTGGTAGAATTAGGCATCTTGCCTCACACTCACACCCATCTGTGATAGCCCCTTTTTATAATCCTAGGTACCAAGACTGATGTAGTGGGAGACCGCATTTCATTTCATGTCAAGGATAAGATTTAAATTACACCTTGTTCCGACTTACGGATCAGGACATAGCTCTTGAGCCTTGAGGGTGAAAATAAAATTTTAAGGGGGGGTAGAACATAATGAACCTGCTCTAGTTAGGTCACCTAATACACCTCTTTGACCTGGGTGGCGCAGCAGAAACGCGGTGGACCCTACCCCACTGGCCCAGGATCGAAACGGTGCTCGTTGAGTACGAGCATTATAGGAGCCCTAGCAAGTTCTACTATAAGGAACCGTTTTAGGATGATCTAGTACGATTTGATTCCCCATTTCCTTTGACATAGATAATAACGATGACTCTCTTAGACTAAGACCTAAAGGGCAACCTTAGAAATAGACAATTTAAACCTTCCTGTAGTGGACATTCCCTACGTTTCTAGAGTGATCGGACTACGGGGTTACTGAAATATACAACTGCGAAGTTTTCGCGGCTTGACCCAATTCCCAATCCTGGGTGACTGCCGATGGACTCTCTGCTGACGAGCGGACGACCAGGATCCACCAGGATTCGGAAAGGATACGATGAGCTTCCTACCCTGGCCCGGTAGATGATCGATGTATCGGGATCGAGCCCACTATTACTGTCTCTCCGTGTTGGTCAAACAATGAAAACAGCTATCTTACTCTAGATATTGGGATTTATCGTTGAGACTCCAAATAGGTAAAGAAATAAATGGTAGCAAACCATCAGGATATGAGCAAAGGATAAACGATTAAGTTTTAAGGGGGTGTAGACTAAAATGAACTAGCTGGTATATACCCTACCACGCGTAGAAACTTGAAATCAATAAGTCATTAGGCAAATGAAATAATAGAAATTTTCCCTTATTACCCTTAGCCAATTTGGGGACGAAATTTTGTTTTTTAAGGGGGGGTAGATTGTAACATCCCGGATTTTTCCAACCTGGGATTAGATGTCCTTAGGTAATGGGTTGCTCCTAACACCTTATTATTTCGTCAGAACTGAACCCCACAGTCTAAAATCGCTTCTGACCCATTTCCTTCACAAATCCCACCCTTTACTACCTTGTGCTTTCAATTTTTCAAAGCACTTTCGCCCATAGACACTAACTTAAACTAGTAAGTAGTAAAACTTGGATCACTTTATATACAAACTACAAAGGCCTAAGTACCATCTCAACCAGGAAAAACAATTAGGATTAAATCCTTTGAAAATTTGACAAAGTTAACTAAGTGCAAACTCGATTAGCCATGAAATCTATTGGGATCGCTTAAATACGATCTGCAAGACCCAAAACTTGTAAAACATGTGACTCTAGGTTACCCTAAAGTTTAGAAACGAACTCATTACCCGTCTGCTCTCGGGACTAAAACGAAACTTCGTATGAGGTCTAGATCGCACATCGGGAGTCCGATTAACACGAAGCTAAGGAACCAGGACCCGCCCCACTGGGCTTGACAATCATCTCAAAAATCAGCTCCGGAACCGATGTCCCACGGTCATTTATTTCGATCCGGAGCAAAGGGAGTGTGAAAAAACACTATTCCATCCTAATAAAAATATCAGGAATAGTGACTGGCACCATTCGCTTGCGCATCAGTATTAAGCAACCAGACCGTCAGAATCAGACCAAATTACACCTCGGATCAAGAAAATTTTCAGGAACATTTACATGTACTTGGAATTTCGGATCATGGCCCACTGACCATTGAACTGAAAGTGGTCCGCCACGTGCGATCTGGAAACCGATCGAGTCGAAAACGTAATCCCTCATAGATCCATGTGTGGTGAGCTTAAGGTGACGTTTGGTTCAAGGAGGGCCACCAGAACCTTCTTTGAGCTGGAAAAGTGACGAATTACTATATTAGCAGTAACCTTTGAACAGGAGTCTATTCCGGTGAGTTTTGAGGACTATATAAGGACCTTAAACCCTCTCTCATGGCAGCCATACGAATTTGGATTTGAGAGAGGGAAAAGAGAGAGAAAGTGTGGGAGATGTGGGAGAATCTCCCTGCCGTCCTTCCCTGCTGCTATCCAGCTCCACCGCATCCTTCTTGACGCTTTTCCGGCGTTCCGGCGTCGTTTCTAGGTAAGAAACCCTAACCCTAATCTGTTTTGGGGTTTAGACTGTTGTAGGTGTGAAATAGCTAACCTATTTCATTCTATAGGTCGCCTAGTTGCCGTATACGGAAGCTTAGCCAAACCTATCAACTCGTTACGATTATACGACAAAAGGTGCGGACTTTAGGTGTATAGGTTAGGGTTTTCAACGCTTTCAATGTCAGATAATGATAGATTCATGATCTGCATGCAATTGCACATGTACAAAGTGCTTTCCGTTTCCTGTTTCGAGTAACGTTGTAGAATATGGAATTTCACATACTCTAGATATACGTAGAAATACCGTATACGTATTTTTTTTGGGAAAATGTTTGACATGTTTATTTAATGTATGATATATAATATATGGATAAAATACTAGTTTGGCGAAAGGAATCGCCAAAATACATGTCCTTTGTAAATGTCAAGTATGTTGAATTGTGTATTCTAGAAATTACCGCGTATATGCAAATTTTGGAAATATAATTGTCATGATTATTTGTTGTATGAAGACGGTATACGCGGAATAAAATAAACGCTTGGCGAAAGAACTAGCCCTAATACGCGATTTGCTAACATACACCATGTATGTTGTAATAGTGTATTCTAAGTGTTTGGGAAATGGCTGAATGAGTATAGAATTCTCATTCGTACTCGCCATGACTAATTGTCATGGATTCATGATTGATGTATTGGCGATACCCCTTTTGACGAAAGGATTTGCCCTAAGTCACGCCACGGCCAATATACACTATATATGCTAAAATGTGTGGCCCAAGTGTTTGTGGAAATGACTGAATGAATATGGAACTTGGATTCCTACTTGCCATGACTATCCGTCGTGGGTGTACGCGGTGTTATGATTGGGGCAACTCCCTAGTGAAAGGTTTGGCCTAATGCCTATGTGATCGACATATGTCGTGTATGTTGATGTATGTTTGTTTAAGTGTTTCTTGAAATGTCTGAATGAGTAGTAGTTAGCAAAATTGTAAAGTATAAGGGTGTTGAGATATGATTCTCATCCTCTTTTAACTATGTGTATGATCTCATTGATAGTTGTGTGATTAGAATTGAACATGTACAAACTCATGCTTGTGTTGTGATTCATAACATGCTTAACTGCTTTAGATTTTAAACTATGTAATGCATATGTTTAAATTGTATTTACGTTGTATGATCCGTCATGGGTGATGGGGGAGCGGAGAAACGACGAGTGCGTGCAACAGCCCTGGCAGCCCTAAACGGATGATATCAGACTTGATTGTATGAGTTGAATCTTGATCCATTACTGCTTATCTATCTGCAATTGATTGTGTTTGGGGCTATGATTATAGTCCAGGCAATCGGTAACGGGATTGAACTCGTGGCTAAGATTCATTTGCCACGTGGGATGTGTTCGACGACTCGAGTCGTGCGTTGCCTGCGGCAGTGGCTAGGCACACGAAGTTGTTTATGAACTTCATGTCGTGCAGCTCAACGGGCGACCGTGCTAGTCGAGCTCATCAAGTAACCCGATCTGCCTTATGCATGTCACCCTGTTGGTCGTTACTGCTTGAACCTAGGGTACCAAACTTACTAGTGGCGATCCCCGTTTAACCATGGTACCTAGATCCGCTAAGTCGCATGAGCGGGCATGGTGGTATGGGACACATGGTCGCGCTGTCGGCCTACGCTGGGGCCATGTGCCTCCCCGTAGTGACTATTGCGCAATCAACTCGTGAGCCGAATATGGTGGTATGGGACACTGTATTCGAGCTTGTCGATACTTCGGCGAGAGCCGAGTACGGTGGGAGATCTGTGCTCGTGCTGACGGGCGACGAGTCCTCGTGGTATCATCGAGTAACTCCAAGGGTCTGTGATTGGCCACGAGTCTCACAGCAACTAGAGTATGAGTTGAGCCGAGTACGGTGAGACCTGTACTTGAGCTGACGGCTAGTGATTGAGCCCGAGTACGGTGGAGACCTGTACTCGAGCTGACGGCCAGCAATTGAGCCCGCATACGGTGAGATCTTGTATCCCCGCTGACGGGTGATGAGCCCTTTGCGATTGCCTTCACTACGCTTCTCAAACCATAACATCGTATGAGAATAACTAGGATTGACGACCCTAGAATGGATCATGTTTGGGAAGATTACAAGGGAGGTACCTTAGTTTCCCAATACTGGCTGTTTGAAATGGACAAAAAAACTTGGTAATCATGAGCATCATCGCACCGCATGTGCTTGTAGATGTGGCGCACTGAGGGAGTAAGCATTCGCGAATGTAAGATGATGTCGTTGAGGGTGGTTTGGCAAGGGCATACAGCATCATGTCATTTCATTCTTGCATTTAATAAGAGTAGTTAGAATTGTTTGATTTGTAATGCGTTATTCATACTGCTTGATTGAATTGATAACATGTTAAACTATGTTTACTGTTCCACTGAGTTGATCACTCACTCCCACGTTACGGGACGGTGTTGTACACACCAACCAGATTTGTTGAGTTTCAGTGGGGTGGCGATGCTTGTGAAGCAGAGCCGGACTACTTCTATGATGATAGGAGGAATTCTCCTATCTGTACTCTCTGGCTGGAGGTCACTGAAGACTGATATGTATTGACGGGGCTATGGTACATGGGATAGGAGGCATTACACTTCCTCACATTTGGTACATTTTAGAACTGCACTTGTATTTATTTAACCTGGTAATGTTATCACACTCTGGAGACTCATCATAAGTATATATTTTATCTATCTATCACAGTCTTCCGCTTGCAAACTAACTGTCTCTGGAGTATGATATGCTGTTTTGGCTTAATCTCACTCATGTTCAATGCACGAATACAGTCAACATTCAATCATCATTCATTTTGTTGCATAAGTGATGTTCTAGAACTCGGGAGCTGAGTTTATGCTCGACCCCCGATTTTCAGGGCGTTACAATAGTCCAGATAATCGGTACCAGAATTGAATTCGTGGCTGTGATTCATTTACCACGTGAGATGTGTTCGACGAACTCGAGTCGTACTTTGGTTGGCAATAGTGGTTGGCCACGCGAAGTGATTATGCACTTCATGTCATTCAACTTGTTGTGCGCTTGAGCTAGCCGAGCTCGTCAAGTAACCCGATCTGTCTAATGTATGGTCACCATGTTTGGACGCTACTGGTTGAACCTAGGGTACCAAACTTACCAGTGAAATCCCTTTTAACCATGGTACCTCGATCCGCTAAGACTCATGAGTCGGGCATGGTGGTATGGGACACCATGGTCGAGCTATCGGCCTACGCTGGGGCCACGTGCCTCCCATAATGACCAGTGAGCAACCAGATCGTGAGCCGATTATGGTGGTATGGCGAACACTATATCGTGCTGTCGGCCTACATTGATAAGTAATGGGGGAGCAGTGTGTAAACTTTGTGCATAATAGCCCTGACAGCCCTTTGTAGTGACCTCGAGCATATTCTGAAATTGCGGTGAGCCTTAGAGTTTTGTCGCGGTTTTGTATTGTATAGGTATGAACTAGGCCTGTTTCTGGATAGTAATGAATCATTAAAGAGGGTGATGGGGGAGTGGTGTTAACCTTTGTGCGTAACAGCCCTGACGCCTTTGCGAGTGACCTAGAAAAACACACCATCGTATGAGATTGACTGGATTGACGACCTAGAATGGATCATGTTAGGAATGATACAAGGGAGGTACCTTAGTTTCCCAATCCTGCTGTTTGAAATGGACTAATAAATACTCGGTAATCATGCTCATCATGCATTGCATGTGCCTGGAAGATGTGGAGCACTGAGGGATGAAAGCATGCAACGAACGTACGATGGTGTCGCACGAGAGAGGGTGTGGTGAGGGCATACATCATGACTGCATTCATACTTGCATTAATAAGAGTAGTTAGGAGTGTTTGATTTTACTGCTTTATCATTACTGCTTGACTGAATTGATAACATGTTAACCTATGCTTTACTGTTCCACTGAGTTGATCACTCACTCCCACGTTACGGGATGGTGTTGTACACACCAACCAGATTTGTTGAGTTTCAGGTGACGACGATGCTTATGAAGCAGAGCCAGACTACTTCTATGATATTGAGGAGGAGTTCTCCTACATGTAACTCTCTAACAGGTCTATGAAGACCTGGTATTGTATTGACGGGGCTATGGTATTTGGGATAGGAGACATTACACTTCCTCACATTAGGTATATTTTAGAATTGTACTTGTAATTAATTAACCTGGTAACATCATCACACTCTGGAGACTCACCATAGTTTATATATGTTATTTATCTATCACAGTCTTCCGCTTACAAATATAACTGTCTCTGGAGTATGATATGTTGTTTTGGCTTAATCTCACTCATGTTCAATGCACTAATACAGACAACATGCAATCATCATTCATTTTGTTGCATAAGTGATGCGTTGGAACTCGAGAGTTGAGTTTATGCTTGTAACATCCCGAAAAATCGGGGGTCGAGCATAACTCAACACCCGAGTTTCCAGAACATCACTTATGCAACATAGATAATGATGATTAAATGTTGTCGATATTAGCGCATTAAACATGAGTGAGATCAAGACAAAACAGCATATCATACTCCAGAGACAGTTAAATTGCAAGCGGAAGACTGTGATAGATATATATACAATATATAAACTGTGGTGGGTCTCCAGAGTGTGATGATGTTACCAGGTCAAATAATTACAAGTATAGTTCTAAAATATACCACCTGTGAGGAAGTATAATGTCTTCTATCCCAAGTACCATAGCCCCGTCAATACAATACCAGGTCTTCATTGACCTGTCAGAAAGTTACATGTTGGAGAACTCCTCCTCCACATCATAGTAGTCCGGCTCTGCTTTATAAGCATCGCCATCACCTGAAACTCAACAAATCTGGTGGGTGTTCGGAACACCATCCCGTAACGTGGGAGTGAGTGATCAACTCAGTGGAACAATAAAGCATAGGTTAACATGTTATCAACTCAATCAAGCAGTAATGATAAAGCAGTACAATCAAACAATTCTAACTACTCTTATTTAATGCAAGTATGAATGCAGTCATGATGTATGCCCTTGCCAAACCACCCTCATGCTACACCATCTTACGTTCGCGAATGCGTTCATCCCTCAGTGCTCCACATCTACCAGGCACATGCAATGCATGATGAGCATGATTACCGAGTTGTTATTAGTCCATTTCAAATAGCAGTATTGGGAAACTAAGGTACCACCCTTATATCATTCCCAAACATGATCCATTCTAGGGTCGTCAGTCCTAGTTAATCTCATATGATATTATGGTTTGAGAGGCATAGCGAAGGCATCACAAAGGGTTCGTCACCCGTCAACACGGATACAGATCTCACCGTATGCGGCTCAATTGCTGGCCGTCAGCTCGAATACAGGTCTCACCGTACTCGGCTCAATCGCTGGTCGTCAGCTCGAATATAGGTCTCCCCGTACTCGGCTCAACTCAAGCTCTAGTTGCTGTGAAGGGCTCGTCGCCAATCACAGACCTTAGAGTATACTCGAAGACACTTCGGAGGGCTCGTCACCCGTCAGCACGAATACAGGTCTCACCGTACTCGGCTCTCGTTTTAGGTGTCGACAGCTCGAATATAGTGTCCCATACCACCATAATCGGCTCACGAGTCTGGTTGCTCACTGGTCACTACGGGGAGGCACGTGACCCCAGCGTAGGCCGACAGCTCGACCACGGTGTCCCATACCACTATGCCCGGCTCATGAGTCTTAGCGGATAGAGGTACCATGGTTAAAAGAGATTTCACTAGTAAGTTTGGTACCCTAGGTTCAAGCAGTAGCGTCCAAACATGGTGAACATACATTAGACAGATCGGGTTACTTCACGAGCTCGGCTAGCTTGAGCTCACAACAAGTTGAACGATATGAAGCGCATAAGCACTTCGTGTGGCCAACCACTATCGCCAACCGAAGTACGACTCGGGTTCGTCGAACACATCTCACGTGGCAAATGAATCACAGCCACGAATTCAATGCTGGTACCAATTGTCTGGACTATAATCATTGCCCCAAACACAATCAATTGCAGATAGATAAAGCAGTAATGGATCAAGATTCAAATCATACAATCAAAGTATGGTATTTTCTGTTTAGGGCTGCCAGGGCTGTTGCACGCACTCGTTACACCACTCCCCCATCACTCATGACGGATCATATAACATAAACATGAATTTAAACATACGCCTTACATAAATAAAATCATACAATCATTTAAGCATGTTAACAAGCATATCATAAAGCATATTATAAAGCATGTTAATAAGCACTACATAAATAGGAATACAAACACATATATTTCATAAGTCGTTAAAGTAAACGACCTCATGGAGGAAATCATACATGTCTCTAAGGTAGTTGAGAATCCCATCTCAACACCCTTCTAAGGCATCAACATCCAAACACTTACTCACACAAGCATTTTCACAAAGACTTAACATACACTATTTCAACATACTTAGTGTATGTTAGCAAACATGTATTAGGGTGAGTCCTTTCGCCAAACAAGTATTTTACGCATATATAATATATTTATACAACAAATAATCATGGCAATCACATCTCTAAAATATATATGTATACGGTACTTTCGACAATACAGTATTTCTACATACATAGTGTATATCAGTAAAACAATAATTTGGGTGAATCCTTTCGCCAAATAGGTATTTTATCCATATATCGTATATTCATACAACAAATAATCATGTCAAACATATTTTCAAAATTTATACGTATACGGTATTTTCTACGAATACCTAGAATATGTAAAATTCCATAACTACATCTTTAATCGAAACAGAAAACAGAAAGCACTTTGTACATGTGCAATTGCATGCAGATCATGAATCTATCATTATCTGACATTGAAAGCATTGAAAACCATAACCTATACACCTAAAGTCCGCACCTTTTGTCGTAGAATCGTAACGAAGTCGATAGGTTTGCTAAGCCTTCGTATTCGGCAGTTTAGCGACCTATAGAATGGAATAGGTTAGCTATTTCATAACCTACAACTATCAAAACCCCAAAACATATTAGGGTTAGGGTTTCTTACCTAGAAATGGAGCTGGAATCACCGGGAAAGTGAGTAGAACGGAGTGACATAGCTTGTGTAGCGGCGGGATAAAGTGGCAGGGAGATTCCCCCACATCTCCCACACTTTCTCTCTCTTTTCTCTCTCTTTTCTCTCTCTCAATCTCAAATTCGTATGGCTATGAGAGAGAGGATTCAAAGGCCCTTATATAGCCTAAAATCTCACCAAAACAGACTTGGGAACAAGGTATACTTGAGTTTTGTCCAAAGGACATCTGTTTCAGCTCAACGGAGGACTTTTGGCAGGCCTCATTGAGCCAAAGGTCAGACTTAAGCTCACCGACACTGGATCTACGATTAGTTAATTTTTTGTTTCGGTTGGGATTTCAGATCACGTGTGTCGGACCAGTTTCCGTTCAATGGTCAGCGGATCTCGATCGGAGATTCCGAGTACATGTAAATGTGTATGAAATTTCTCCTGATCCGAGGGTGTAATTTGGTCTGATTCTAACGGTCTGGTTGCTTAAAACTGATCCGCAAGCGAGAGGTGCCAGATTATTATTCAAGATATTTTATTTTGAATTTATTTCACATTTTTCACACTCTTCACTCCGAGCTCAAGCGAATAGCGTTGGGACACTATCTGGATTTGATTTCCGAGATGGTTGTCAAGCCCAGCAAGGCGGTCCTAATTCCTTAACTTTGTGTTAATCGGACTTCCAACGTGCGGTCCAGATCTGATACAGAGTTTCGAGATGCTCCCGAGAGCAGACGGGTAAAGAGATTGATCCTAGATTTTAGGGTAACATAGCGTCAATGATTCTACAAGTTTTGGGTCTTGCAAATCGTATTTAAAGTGATTGGTGCTAATTTCACAGGGACTCTAGTTTAACACTAGCTAAATCTCGCCTAATTTCTAAAGGATTTAGCCTGTAAGATTTCTGTCTGAGGTGGTACTTAGTCCTTTGTAGTTTGTATATAAAGTGATCCAAGTTATACTACTTAGCTAGTTTAAGATAGTGTCTAGGGTGAAAGTACTTTGAAAAAAATTGAAAGATCAAGGTGTTGAAGGGTGGAATTTGTGAAAGAAATGGGTTCACAAGCGATTTTAGCCTTTGGGACTGAGTTTTGACAAGTTAATATGGTGTTAGGATCGACCCATTGCCTAAGGATGTCTAATCCCAGGTTGGCAAAAATCCGGGATGTTACAATGCTCGACCCCCGATTTTCAAGGCATTACAAACGCAAGCATGTCAGTCCTCATCAAGTACATATATCAGTACAGTTCCTCTCTAGGTTATCACCGGGGTCTAGTACACTCTACACTGACTGCCGCCTCCCTAGCCCCACAACCCAGCGAGTGGAAGAGACCAAACTATCCGCCTGACCAGTAGTCTACCAATACCTACCCGACTCGTCGATAGCGGACCCATTTGAGAGATGGTCAAACTCAACCTAGCTACAGCCCTCTCACTAGGGCAGATAGGGCCACACCCCCTTTCCAACTGACCATGACACATTGGGAGACACGGCCTACTGGTATTCGGCACTCGTGCGCTTATGTATCCACTCGATCTAGACGTTGGAGCATCTCCTGGTACCAAAAAGGTTCTGGGACTTTCACCCAGGGACATCCTATGTGCCCACAGTGCTAGAGCCAATATTTTCGGTATCTAATCCGGCCATCCACAATGTGCCTGTAGAGGCCACAACCCTAATGTCGCTAGGGCATACAGTGATCGTGTCACACAAATGCGAGATGCATGAATCACACTGTCCAGTCATGCAGCAATCTTGTGCGTACCATGCGCTCATGTGGGCAACTCCTATCAGTGAGTCCCATAAATAATCTGCCCAATGGCATATGCTATGATCAATCACTCCTCATATCAAGCATACATATGATGCGTATGTGCATGAATCATAGAGTTATACTAAGCATGTTATATGGTGATGAACTATCTTCATAATGAAGATGTGCCTAGATGGCCTACACAAAACAAGTATGGGCCTAACAATGGGCCCTAGAGAGAGTTAGAATGCGGATATTTAACCACCATTGCTCTTACAATGTGGATGTGAAACCATCATTGCTCCCAAGGCATGGCTCGCCATAAACATCATTACATACATCATGGTGCAATCACACAACGCAATGGACCTCATATACATTACATTCGACCCCACACAAAGGCCTCACATATGTCTCATTGGGCCTCACTCATAGTCCTTATATACATCACATTGGGCCTCAACCCATGGGCCGCAATACATCACAATGAGCCTCATATACATCAAGTGGGCCATATCACATGGGCCACACCAATGGGCCTCATATATATCAAGTGGACTGCATCCATGGGCCGCACTAATGGGCCCCATATACATCAAGTGGGCCACATCATATGGGACGCACCAATGGGCCTCATATACATCAAGTGGGCTGCAACAATGGGTCGCACCAATGGGCCTCATATACATCAAGTGGGTCGCACCATCTACACCATTCATCTATTTATAGAGATTATTTTAGAGCATTATCCAAATGAATCATAACGGAAAATAATCTAGACCATACCACAAATAACAGTGGAGATAATGATTTCCACCCTTAAAATTACCAGGGCCCACCATAACATTTATTTCCATTCAATCTATTCATATGGTCACAAGGACCTGAATTAAGTGGAAAAATAAATTTCATACTGATCCAAAACTTCTGGGATCACAAAAAAGGATTTCAATGGTAGCCGTTCAATCCCTCACTGGTATTACGGTGTGGTCGACCTGATAAATGGTGTGGATCAATGTATACATCATGGGGTGGCACATGCATCACCGTCTAGATGGACGGTGTGCACATACAACACACCAATGTGGCCCCTGCCCGTTCAGAACGGACGGACGACTAAGATATAACACACACATCATGGTCCGATGGGTCCCACGAACCTGCTAACGTCCATGCACAGCAACACTTTCTGCTCGTCCATTAAATGGACGATCTGGACATAACATATACATTATGGTGTGGATCCCACCATCCGGAGAGTGGACGGTGTGGATGAAACACATACATCGTTGTGGGACCCACGTCCATGCATTTGGACGGTTGGATGTAACACATACCTGATGGTGGGGCCCACAGAACTTGCAAACGTCAGTACATCAACTATATTACTGGGTGTGAGGTACCCCAGCCAACCAGCTCCCACTGTCTATGGATTGGACGGTGTGGATACAACACATACCAAGGTGGGTCCACGTCAGCATGGCCCACAACATCAGATCAAGTTAAGTTTGTGTTTTCCCACGTCTAGGCCTGTCTAGGAGGGACGACCAAGATCCACAACACACATATGGTGGTGGGTCCCACATGGTGTGGCCCACCCACTATATATATATATATATATATAAAAAAGTAGCAACTTCCATGCTTGGGACGGCCTAGATGAATTGCAACGTCTAGGTGGCCCCGCCTCCTTGGTCTGGCTGAAAACAAGGTGGGGTTCGCGTGGTGGAAATACAACACATTCATCAAGGCGGGGTCCACGTGGTGGCCCACCACAACTTTGACTAAGCTAGTATTTATGTTTTCTCTTCATCTGGGCTTGTCCAGACGGACAAGCCAGCGGGGCCTGCCGCTAGACGGTCTAGTGAGGTGGGCCCTACACATGGACAGCATGAATATGATACATCATCATCAGGTGGGCCATCATACATCATCGCCATAAAAAAGAGAGGGAGAGAGGGAGGGAGGGAGGGAGAGGAGAGAGAGAGGAGAGAGAGAGAGAGAGAGAGAGAGAGAGAGAGAGAGAGAGAGAGAGAGAGAGAGAGAGAGAGAGAATAGTGAGATGGAGGGACCCCGACACTATGGGCCCTCCCTTCCATGCATTAAAACATACATCAAGTGGGTCCCATTACATGTGGGCTCACCAATCAAAATCAATAGTGGAGATCCCTTCTCCACCGAAATGCAAGGTCTTGATGACCCTTTTCATATAAGGAAATTAAACATCATGATGGGTTCCATGGAGAATGGCCCCATCATGGGATGGATATATGAATCATGGTGGGCCATCGGCAACACCTAGGGTCCCAAGTGAGATCTGTACCATCAATCGGTACGCCCCACTTGGCCCATCATAAAATAAACAAAATTAAGCCTATAAAACACCCACTGTTGGATCTTCTTGGTCCGATGGAACGTCAAACTCCTTGGTTCTCTCTTTGATGGAGGTTAATAAGGATTAAAGGGCTAGGATGGGAGATCTTAGGGTAGGAAGTGGGCCACACACTTAGCTTATTTTCTCTCGTTAGTTGCTTGGAAATGGTGGAGAATGAGATGGGATGGAGTGAAATAAGAGAGGGATAGGTAGTGTAAGAGATGGATGGGTGTGTGTAAGAGAGAGTTAACTTATGGGGGGTGAGGTGACATGGGGTATGGATTTCTTATCTTTGTTGGTAAGAAAGGGATGGTAGAGGCATGGGTTGTGTACTTGACTAGTACTTGATTGGTTGATGTGATGGGTTGTAGAGATTCTCTCAGAATTCACAACGCGCGACGTTTCTTTGAAATATACGCAGGCTCACAACTCCTGGCCCTAGTATCGTATTGGTGCGCAAGACACGGCGTTGGAACAGAGGTGATGGTGCGGTCATGATGGTACAAGTTTCGAGTCGAGTCGACTCATATCTACAGGGTACAACTTAGGGTCACGGGCAAACGTTAATTACAAGTCGCGGGTTGCTAAAATTCGATAGGGAGGTTCGCGGGAGTCTTAAAGAACGGTACGAACATAACTCATGTAAGGAGAGAAATCATGACATCATATATATAATCAGTGCCAATACAAAATACAATCAATCATCAAAGAGATGAGGATAACGCTTGCGAATTTCAGCCTTGCGCTCCCAAGATGCCTCATCCACACTATGATGACCCCACTGCACCTTCACCAAGGGAATGACCTTGGTCCGGAGGACCTGCTCCTTTCGATCAAGGATACGAACTGGCTGCTCCATGTAAGAAGCGTCCTCACGAACCTCCAACGACTGTCAATCAATAACAGGAATGATGTCTGCTCCACACTTCCGCAACATAGAGACATGGAAAACGTTGTGTACACCAGACAACTAAGATGGCAAGGTAAAGTGATAGGTCATGGCGCCAACGCGCCCAGTGATCTCAAAAGGTCTAATACATTTAGGGGCAAGCTTGCCCTTCGCTTTAAAACGAACTGCACCCTTCACGGTGAGACCTTGAGATACATATAGTTCTTAACGGTAAACTCTAAGGGATGATGCCGACGATCAACAAAACTCTTCTGTCGGCTCAGAGCTATCCGCATCCTCTACCTGATGATGTCGATGACCTCTGATGTCTGTTGCACAAGCTAGGGACCTAGGAGATGCCGCTCTCTAATCTCGATCCAACAACTTGGAGATCTTTCTGGTGTGTCATATAATGTCTCAAAAGGAGCCATGCCAATGGTCGCCTGATAGCTATTGTTGTACGCGAACTCAACCAATTGCAGGTGCTTGTCCCAACTACTCGAGAAATCAATCACTCAAGACTGAAGCATATCCGCAAAGATCTGGTTGACCCTCACAGTCTGCCCATCGGTCTACAGATGATACGGGGTGTTGAGCTACAAAACAGACCCCATCGCCGTCTGGAAGGTCCTCCAAAAATGACATGTGAACCTTGTCTCTCGGTCAGAAATGATCAAAACTGGAACGTCGTGCAATCTCACAATCTCCTCGATGAATAACCTCACAAGCCAGTCCAAAGTCCAGGTCGCATGAATCGCAAGAAAATGCGCGGACTTCATCAGACGATCGATGACAACCCAGATGGCGTCGTAACCGGGCTGAGTCCTCAGCAAACCCATGATAAAATCAGTGGATATGTGCTCCCACTTCCATAACGGGATGCTCAACGGCTGCAAGGGACCAGCGGGTCTCTGATGATCGGCCTTGACACGCTGGCAGTGTCACACTAGGCCATAAAACTGGCTATCTAGTGCTTCATCCCTGGCCAAAAATACTGTAACATCCTGGATTTTTACCGACCTGAAATTAGACGTCCTTAGGCAATGGGTCGCTCCTAACACCTTATTAACTTGTCAGAACCCAATCCCATAATCTAAAAATCACTTTTTAACCCATTTACTTCACAAAGCTCACCTTTCACCACCTTATTCTTTAAATTTTTCAAAGTACTTTCACATTAGACACTATCTTAAAAGTTTAGGTGATGAAGAACAATACTTAAACTAAACATTACTGTAAATAGTAAATGCATAAATAAAATGGGCTTTTAACCATTATCCTTATGGAATCTCATAAAACGAATAGGTTATTTGGAATATCAGCCTCTCCTGTCCTAGGATCTTCTTCTGTTGTAATTAGGGCATGCTTTAACAAGTATTAATAACTTGGATCACTTTATATACAACCTACAAAGGCCTAAGTACCACCTCAGACAGAAATCTTACAGGACTAAGTACCACCTCAGACAGAAATCATATATGACTAAATCCTTTAGAAATTAGCCGAGATTTAGCTAGTGTTAAACTAGAGATCTGTGAAATTAGCACCAATCACTTTAAATACGATCCATAAGACACAAAACAAGTAGAACAGTTAGCGTTACATTACCCTAAAATCTAGGATCAATCTTATTACCCAGTTGCTCTCAGGAGCACATTGAAACTCCGTATCAGATCTGGACCGCACGTCGGAAGTTCGATTAATGCGAAGTTAAACGGTTAGGACCGCCTTGCTGGGATTGACAACCATCTCAAAAATCAAATCCAAATAGTATCTCAGTGTTATTCGCTTAAGCCCGGAGTGAAGAGTGTGAGAAAACCTGGTTTTCTTTAGAAATTAAATCAAATTTAAGTAATCTGAGACTTGATGTTTACGGGCCAAATATAAGCAATTAGACCGTTGGAATCTAACCTAAATACACCCTTGGATCAGGAAACATTTCCCATACATGTCAGTGTACTTGTGGCCCTGATCGAGTCTCAGTGACCATTGAATTGAAACTGGTCCGCCATAGGCAATCTGTAAATCCGATCAGACCGAAAACGTAACTCGACATAGATCCAATGTTTGGGAGCTTAAGTTCGACCTTTGACTCAAGGGGGGCTTCCAGAAGTGCTCCGTTGAGACGGAACTGTCCGTATTTGGACATAACCTAAGTATACCTTGGCCCTGGGTCTAATTTGGTGAGTTTTGGGCCTATATAAGGACCTTAAACCCTCAATCTCTCATCCCATACGAATTTGAGAAAAACCTAGGAGAGAGAAAAGAGAAAAGAGAGAGAAAGTGTGAGAGAAGTGAGAGATTCTTCCTGATGCTCTACCCTGCTATCCTACGTGATTAATCATCACGATCTAACCGCTTTTCCGGTGATTTCGGCTTCGTTCGTAGGTAAGAAAACCTAACCCTAAGTTGTTTTAGAGTTTCCAAGAGTGTAGGTGATGGAATAACTGACCCGTTTCATGATTCAAGTTGTCGTTGTGCAGTAGACAAAGGCGTTGGGTTCAAAATGGTTTCGGTTCAAGTTTATCAACAAAAGGTGCAGACTTTAAACGTATAGGTTATGGTTTTTAAAACTTTCAATGTCAGATAATGATAGATTCATGATCTGGATGCTATTGCACATGTACAAAGTGTTATCCGTTTCGTTTTTCAGATATACGTTAACTATGTTGAATATACTGTATTCCTCATATTTATAGAAAATGCCGTATACGTATGAAATACGGATTTGTGCTTGCCATGATTAATTGTTGTCTAGGTATGCTAGATACATGTGTATCAACTTCTGGGTGAACAAATTAGCTTAACACTCGTTATATTAACATACGTCATGTATGTACTAGTTGTAGCCTAAGTGTTTGCAGAAATGTTCGAATGAATATGGAACTATGATTTATGCTTGTCATGACTATTGATCGTGAATGCATGATCGTGGTTCATGTGGCATTCCTTTGTGAAAGGATTCGCTACGGCTTATGTTTTAACTACCATATTATAGGTATGTTGGAATGTGTAGTCTAAATGTTTGTGAAAATGCTTGTATAGGTATGTACTTAATCTAGTAGTGCCTTGAGTAGGTGTTGAGATAGGATTCTCAACTACCTTAGTGATGTGTATGATTTCCTTCAGGTAAGTTGCTTAGTTTAATCACTTACTGGTTTATGAAATGTATGTGTTTGGATTTCCTGTTTGCATTGTGTTTTATAACATGCTTGTTAATATGTTTGAATTACTTGTTTATTTAATTATGCTCTAACTACTTTACATGTTTAAATTGTATTCCATAAAAGCCGTGAAGGGTGATGGGGGAGTGGTGTAACGATTCTGAGTAACAGCCCTGACAGCCCTAAGCGGACAATATCGAACTTTTGATTGTATGATTGGGAATCTTGATTCATTATTGCTTTAACTATCTTCCAGGATATTTTGTTGCAATTGAATGTGATTGGGGCTATTGTATAGTCCAAACAATTGGTAAAGGGATTGAATTCGTGGCTGAGATTCCTTCGCCACGTGAGATGTGTTCGACGAACCCGAGTCGTACTTCGGTTAGCGATAGTGGTTGGCCACACGAAGTGCTTATGCACTTTATGTTGTTCAGCTGATTGTGCGCTCGTGCTAGTCGAGCTCGTCAAGTAACCCGATCTGTCTAATGTATGTTCACCATGTTTGGACGCCACTGCTTGAACCTAACATACCAAACTTACTAGTGCAACCCTGTTAACCTTGGTACCTCGATCTGTTAAGACTCATGAGCCGGACATGGTGGTATGGGACACCGTGGTCGAGCTGTAAGCCTACGCTGGGGCGTTGTGCCTCCCCATAGTGACCAGTGAACAACCCAGACTCGTGAGCCGAATACGGTGGTATGGGACACTGTATTCGAGCTGTCGGCCTACACTATTTTGATTGGTGATGGGGGAGTGGTGTAACGAGTGCGTGTAATAGCCCTGACAGCCCTAATCGTACCCGGTGTAGTGACCTCGAGCATACTCTAAATTTGCGGAGAGGCGACGAGCCTTCCCGTAGTAAACAGAGAATAAACTAGGCCTGTATTGATAAGGTGATGGGGGAGCGGTGCAACGAGTGCGTGTAACAGCCCTAGCAACCCTTTACAGCGACCTAGAACCGTATCATCGTATGAGATTATCTAGGAGTGACGACGGTAGACAGGATCCTTGTTTGGGAATTATATAAGGGAGGTACCTTAGTTTCCCAAATCCTGTTGTATGAAAAGGACTAATAACAACTCGGTAACCATGTTCATATCGCACTGCATGTGCCTGGAAGATGTGGAGCACTGAGGGATGAAAGCATGTCGCGGACGTAAGATGGTGTCGCACGAGGGAGTATGTTGGCGAGGGCATGCATCATGACTACATTCATACTTGCATTAACAAGATTATTTAGGAATGTTTGATTATACTGCTTTATCATTACTGCTTGACTAAATTGATAACATGTTAACTTATGCTTTATTGTTCCACTGAGTTGATCACTCACTCCCATGTTACGGGACGGTGTTGTACACACCAACCAGACTTTGTTTGAGTTTCAGATGATGGCGATGCTTGCGAAGCGGAGCCGGACTTTTATGATGATGAGGAGGATTTCTCCTTTATACTGTTTTCAGGCGGATTCATGTGAGTCGTGTCCTGATCGACGGGAATTTTTGGGATGTTGACTAGATGACATTACACCTTTTGTATATTGTGGAAATTTACATGTAATTATCTAACCTGGTAACATTATCACACTCTGGAGACTTACAACAGTTTATATAATTTATATATCTATCACAGTCTTCCGCTTATGTAATTTAACTGTCTCTGGAGTATGATATGCTGTTTTGGCTTAATCCTACTCATGTTTAATGCATTAATACGAACAACATTCAATCATCATTATCTATGTTGCATAAGTGATGCGTTGGAACTCGGGAGCTGAGCTTTTGCTCGACCCCCGATTTTCAAGGCGTTACAAATACTAATGCCTTATATCGTGATATATCTTCGTCGAGCCAGGGTGGATAGAAAACCGTGATCGATGTGCTTCGGTCATAAGATCTCTGCGCAACTTAGGAATATCCGGGACACATAATCGGCCTCTGAAACGAAGTTCGCCATCAAAACAAATCTGCCAATCTGATTGACTCTCAGATGCTTCCTATGCCTGATAACTCCGCAATGACTCATCTGTCTGCTGAGCCTCGATCACCCTTGCGACAAGAGAGGTTTGAATCGACAAGCTCGATAACTGCATAATAGAAAACTACAAGTCGATCTCAAAGCTGAATGCTGACACATCTTCAAGCATCTTCCACTCCTGAATCATCATGTGTGCCACCAGTCTTCGTGGCAAATGGCTGAGGACATCCGCCACTGCGTTCAGCTTCCCTGGGTGGTAATGTATATCAAAATCATAGTTCTTCAAGAGTTCCATCCAATGCCTCTGCCTCATGTTCAGCTCGGACTGAGAGAATAGATACTTCAAGCTCTTGAGGTCGGAGAAGAGCTCGAACCTAACCCCATAGAGATAGTGTCTCCACACCTTCAGTGCGAAGACAATGGCTGCTAGCTCCAAATCATGCGTGGGGTAGTTCAGCTCATGGACCTTGAGCAGGTGAGACGCATAAGCCACCAGCTTCCCGTGCTGCATCAGGATAACACCCAAGCCAACTCCTGAGGCATTGGTAAATACAACAAATTCATCACTCCTAAAGGGAAGAGTTAGGACAAGAGCGGACGTGAGGTGTGAAATTGCGGTAATGACTGCTTTAGTTGAAGTAGGAATATGTCAATATGTCCTAGAGAGGGTGAATAGGACTTTTATAAAAATTTTATGGTTTATTTAAAAATCCTATCAAACTTATCTTGGGTAGATATGCATGAATCAACATTTCTTCAAAAATTTCTCTAATGGCTTTCAAGCCCAATGAGGATCCAATCATAGAACTACTTTGAAAGATAAACAAGATGGGAATCAGAATCTACGATGGATGTGACTGTGTGTGAGATGTGATCTGAGATAATCAAATATGAAAGCATATAATCACATAGGAATGAAAGACAATAGCAATCACAAACACAATCATTTGTATAGTGGTTCGACTAATTGTCTACTCCACTCCCGGCTGACACACTCAACCCTTGATTGTACCCTTGAGATCGGAACGGTTGGTACTTCTGGGATAGATGTTTGATGCGAAGATACCATGCAAAATTTGAAACCATGGTTCTATGAATTCAGATTTTAATGCATTTCCTTTGTACCAAGGAATGTCACGACCATAGCAGAGAAACTTAGTGACCATGGATCGAGTTTCGATATTTTTAAGATCCATATCTGGAAGACCGACCGTGATAGGGTAAGACCAAAGATTCCTGCAATAGACATAGGTGTGATCTCCACGTCATCACCATCAATAGACACAGTGATGGAAGATGGATCAGACGCAGGAGAATGACAAGAGGACTTTAGACTTCTTGACAATTGATGTACCCTCGTGTGTCATTTCTAAAATATCCCAAGCTTGCTTTGCAGTATCACAGGATATAATTCTTTTGAACTCATCCGGTGATAGTGCGCAAGTGATTACATTTAGTACTTTTGCATTGGCACAACTCTCACTTTTCTAAGTGTGGTCCGAGAAAAATAGGGTGATATTCTCATTGATTTTGATCCATTGATCTAGTCACTTCAGTGGTATGAGGGATCCATTCTGTCACTGTGGCTTGCCACATACTCTCATCCATTGATTTAAGGAAAATCCTCATTCTGGCTTTCCAATAGGCATAGTTGGAGCCATCAAATGGTGGAGGCCTAGTGACTAAAAGGCTATCAAAATTTGACATCTTATCAATAGCTTAGATCGATTAGCTCATGAAATAAATCCAAATAATAACAATTAAAACGAGCTATTAGGCTCTGATACCACTTGAAAAGGCCTAGTTATATATGTCCTAGAGGGGGGGGGGGTGAATAGGACTATGCCAAATTAAAAATTTAACAGTGGAATTTAAAAGAATAAGATAGCCTTAAAAACAAGTAAAAGAATGATAGCACTATAACCAATTCACAATACTGAAATGTAAAGCAACCTCAAATGTGTGAGGATTGAGAGATTGAAACAAATGTTGTTCTAAGGACAACCTTACACCAAAAAACAAGGTTTAAGGTAGGACAACCTGATTCCTACAAAGGTCTTTGTATCAAAAACTCAAACTTGATACTGAGGAATAAATAAATAAATAACAAAGAAATTAAATCTAAGTTATTACAACATTCCCCACAATGCTTGAAATGTAAAAGATTACAACATTCATATCCACAAATACATTCCATAGCTTTGAATGATAAAAGATAGAAATTTAATAAACATTCAAACCACAAAACACAAAGAATTATACTGGTTCGCCTGTGTGTACACCAACTGTTAAACAACAGTCACACAGATTGCTACTCCACTCCTAATATCCTCACACAGAGGATATCAGCGTTCATTATGAAATTAGGTTTCACAGGTTCACCTAAAACCTTCACAATTGTGTCTTTCAAATGGGCTTACACAATTCAAAAACCCCACTTCTGAGTTTTCTGGCTCTCCTCAAATAACAAACACAATGAGATTTTTTCTGGCTCAATCTCAAAAGAAAAACCAAAAGCATAAAAGATTTACACAAATGTAAAATACCTGAATTTCTCCTTTTGTAGTAGCCCGGAAGAACCAATCGGAGTAGATGTTTGAATATAGAAGTTCAAATATAGAAGTTCAATTATCCAATACTCACTTTGATATGGTTCTAAGTTCTAATTGATTTTAAATTAAACCAAATGGGCTAGCTATATTTGATTTTGATTCCAAGAAGAAGGAATACAATAATTCCTCTTTTCAATTCAGATTGGAATGCAGAAACAAAATCAAATAAATAAAGCTAACAAAAGAGAATATTAAATATGCACAATGTAGCTTAAATAACACAAACTTATCTCAAAGTGATGCCTTGATTTTACTTGAATTCAATTCTTGAAAAACTCTGAAATTCGTGTTCTACTTATAGTTGCAGAAATCGCATCTTCGACTGGTCGTGTGGTCACTACGACTGGTCGTAGGTTGAACTGCATTTTGAAATTTTAAGCGCGATCGGATAAAACTGTTCTACGACTGGTCGTGAGGCCTCCACGCTGGTCGTGAGAAATCAGGAATGGTTGTTGGAGTTTGAGTCGTAGCTACAGGACTGGTCGTGAATGAGTCGACACTGTTCCTACGACTGGTCGAGCTGACTCCAGGACTGGTCGAAGCTCAACCAAAAAATTTTAAAATTTTGCAACAACTTAGGACTGGTCTTGGAATTTTTTGGACTAGTCGAGCTACTTCTAGGACTAATTGAATAGAGTTCAGGACTGGTCTTAGAATAGAACAAACACTTATAAAAATATTCTATATGAATTATGTATTCAAAATGACCTACCCTAAGGTCAAACTAAGGTCATGCAAACCTTAAATGTGAAGCATGGACATTGAGTCTTCACTTCTTCAGATGTTGGTTGACCTTTGAAGATTGTGAAGCTTGAGTTCTCTGATGTTGAACTTGAGATCTTCTTAAGCTTGGACTTGAGATCTTCTTAAGCTTGGACTTCATCTTGTACTCTTGTCTTGAGTTGTACTTGAGACTTAAACAAAAACATGCCTTTTGATGTAGCTCTTGTGACACTTGCAAAAGTAGTCAAAGAACTTGAAGTAGATCACCGTTCTTAGTAGCATTGATGCAGTGACTTGAACATACAAATCCACAAGCTACACAAGACATAGAATGTGTTTTTGGCATCACACCTAGATTGTGTTTTTGGCACCACAAAATTTGATGACCAAAGGGGAAAATAACAATTGCACTTACAAAGTTGATATTGGAATACCGTCACCATTGACATTAATATCCAACAAATCCGAAATTAAGTAACGATCGACTTGAAATATACCTTCTCTAAAGATAATAGAGAAAGTCAGGTTTTCAAGAGATACATCGCTAATGCAAGCGAACATCCCTTGTGCAAGGGAGCGATATGTCGGTCCGCCCTAATTCAAAATGTTTTCCCAACCTACAGAGGAAAGGACGGGAAGAAGCTAAAATTAAGCTAAATGATCTGCATTAACTGGACGGTCAACTATGATTTCACGGTTACGAAAATCCCACACATATTCCGGGTCATCCTCGGGTGATCAGGGTCAAATATTGCATATCAGACCCTAGTAATTGCCTAAATTCACGTACATGATAAGGCTTAATGGAATAGTCTAATCGTATTTTCATTGCAGGATTGAATGATGAGCGTTGGACTGAAAAGAGGATTAAAAGCATGGATTTGATGATCCAAAGCCACCTGAGCACGGGATGGATCCCAGAAAACCAATAATAAAGATTTTACACGCCTGGGATCTGAGGAAAGTAAGCCAAAGGAGCCCGAAAAGGGTCCAGAATGCAAGATCACATGGTTCCCGCCATCCGATTAGTTCGAAACTCCATACATATGATGGGGGCCGCAAATTAACCTTACATATTAAATTTCATCTATTGAAGATCTCGGGAAGTGGGCCAATGGATAGATCAACCCATTAAAACTCCAATTTAGGGGCCCACCTGACATCTGAAACTGCTTCAACTGGGTTTTTGCGGTTGAAATAATATGAGGAAAAGGATAGACGGTGCAGATTTCATACAAACATTACAGGGGGCCCCATATGTGATGCATGTACACCATGCACCCAATACACAAGCCGCGCACCGGACGGCTGAGATGGTCAGCGCAAGCACTGACCGACTCCTTCTCTCGCAAACGCTGTTTGGAAACAGCGTTCGAACGCCGTTGATTTCGGACGTGTTGTGGGCCCCATATAAAGTCTTCTCAAACAATCCAAACCGTCCATTGGATTTTTAAGACCCCTCTTACCAACGCCTAGTTGATGGAAATTGAAAATATCCGGTGTTTAATTTTCTAGCCGTTCAAAAACGGAATGGACGGTGAAGTAGAAATTCAGGTGGACCTCATCAACGGAAAGGGAAACACATGCATTCCCAACCGGAATTTCCTCCTACACTCAATGAACGGAGTGGATTTCCCAAAATATCATCACAGTGGGCCCCACCATTTTCGCAGCGAAACTGCGTCCCTGTTGCTGCATCAGCGAGCGAACGGCGCTGGCCGTTTTTGCGAAAGGCTGTGGGCCCCACATATCGCCCGTACGACCGATCCGAGCCGTCCATCTTGTAGAGGGCCGTGAGTACTACAAACCCATGCTGATATTCCACTCCCATGCGTACACACGTGCATGATACAGAGGCCACAAAATGGCTGCCCTGCAACGTTCAAAATTGATTTCTTCGTGGTTTCTTCTCTGGGCCGCGTTAATGGACGTTCAAAACCACCCATTCTTAACTGAAATTTCGTCCTAAATCCAATGGACGGGGTGGATTTTCCAGAAAACACTTCGGTGGGGCCCACCGATCATGGCTGCGAAAATTTTCATTCCATGTCCTGCTACAACTCTGCCACTGATCCAGCTTTCCAGCAACTATAAAAAAGGAGTCTTGGACATGGTAAAAACATTCAGAAATTGGAGGATCTCCAGATCTACAGCAAGGGAGAGAAGAAAGAGAAGAAAGAGAAGAAAGAAGAGAGAGAGAGAAATTGGTTTGATTTTCCTTTTATGATTTTTTATCTTTATTTATCCATTTGTTTAATGGAGTTTATGGGTAACTAATCTCTCAGCTAGGGCTGAGATGAAACCCCTAATTTGAATACCCTTTGTTCTATGTTGATTTTACTTTAATTAAGATTGATTTGTTTCTTTCCTTAGTGTGCTTGATTGTTTTAAATTCTATGCTTCTCCATCTATGAACTTGATCAGAGTCTATGGATGGATGTGGTCTGGATGCTTATTCTAGGTGCTTGTATCTGATCATGAACAGGTTCCTGTAGAGGAAGAAACAGGGTGCTTTACTGAACTGCATATTCCATATGCCCGATTTGGACATGGGATATGTTATTCATGGCATTGCTTGAAGGAATTAGACAATCTGTATGCCCGATTAAGGACACAGATTGTGCTTTCTCTAGATAAGTTAGATCAATCTAAGTTAAGGTGAATTAACAGACGAAACAAAGGTTAGGATAATTAGGGGTGGATTCGAAAGTCCTAGTGCTCTCTCTGATTGAATTTTCTTCCTTATTCTCAATTGTTTTTTTTTTCATAGATTTGTGTTAGTAATTCGCTACATTATTGTTGAATTAGTTAAGGAGAATTGTGAATTTGAATTGTGACGACCAGTCCCTGTGGATTCGACCTCGGTCTTACCGAGTTTATTACTACATCACAACCCTATACTTGGGGAGTGAACATCGGGAGGTCGTAGGGTTCTCACCCTATGAGGAGTAGTTCGAGAAGAGGAAGCACGAGTTGTTTTCTTCTTAAAATGACCTTCCATTACAAGATAAAAATAGAGAAACACAACAATGGAAAGGAGGATTTCAAACCCAATAGATTTTTACTGAGAAACCCTTAGAAATTGAAAGAAAAAATCAAATCAACTCTAAAACATAGCAATGTATGTAAATGAGAACCCAAATATGAAAGAAAATAAAAAAAATGGAGCACTTACAAAGCACCAATCGAAGATGGTTCCAACGAGTCGAAAGGTGGCTGGATGAGGAAGAAGAGAAAATGAGAATAAAAAGTGATTTTCTCACTCATAAGGGCTCCCAACTGTGCAACTCGACTGATCGAGTACATGCTCGACCTGTCGAGCCACGACTGGTCGAGTATGTGCTTGACCGGTCATTCAAGCACTAAAAATACAAAGAATTTATTTAAAAATTATTTGCATAAAAATAAAAACAAAACATGCAAATATGATAAATTCAATTAGAATTACACATACCAATATCCATTTTCAACTTTGAAAACCTATTCCTGTCAAGTCGTTTAGTAAATATGTCTGCAAGCTGATTTTCTGTTTGAATGTATTCCAACAAAATACTTTTATCTTCTACTAATTCCTGAATATAGTGATATCGAATGTCAATATGTTTAGTACGGGAATCTGGATGAGATTTTTAGATATATTAATTGCACCAGAGTTATCGCAATACAATATCATTGTATCTTGCGCAATATCATAATCATTAAGCATTCTTTTCATCCATACAAGCTAGGTACAGGCATTTCTAGCTGCAATATTGTAACGACCCGTAAATTTCCGTACGTTGGCTCGAGTACCACATCGACCAGAAATCAATTAGGATTAAATCCTTTAGAAATTTAACAAAGTTAACTAAGTGCTAAACTCGATTAGCCATGAAATCCGTTGGGATCGCTTTAAATACGATCTGCAAGACGCAAAACTTACAAAATCAGTGACTCTAGGTTACCCTAAAGTTTAGAACCAAACTCATTACCCGGCTGCTCTCGGGAATGAAACGAAACTTCGTATTAGGTCTAGATCACACATCAGAAGTCCGATTAACACGAAGTTAAGGAACTAGGACCGTCTCACTGGGCTTGACAATCATCTCAAAAATCAGGTCCGGCCGATGTCCCACGGCCATTCGTTTGAATCCGGAGCGAGGGAGTGTGAAAAACACTATTCCCTTTACAAAATAAATATCTGAAATAGTGATCTGGCACCATTCGCTTGCGCATCAGTATTAAGCAACCAGACCGTCAGAATCAGACTAAATTACACCCTCGGATTAAGAAAAATTTCAGGAACATTTACATGTACTTGGAATTTCGGATCGTGGCCCACTGACCGTTGAACTGAAAGTGGTCCGTCACGTGCGATCTGGGAATCCGATCGAGTCAAAAATGTAATCCCACATAGATCCGTGTGTGGTGAGCTTAAGTCTGACGTTTGGCTCAAGGAGGGCCACCAGAACCTCTCTTTTGAGCTGGAAAAGTGACAAAATACCTATATTAGCAGTAACCCTTGAACCTGAGTCTATTTTAGGGAGGTTTTTGGTTATAAAAGGAGCTTAGAACAGCCCCTCTCACAGCCATACGAATTTGGGATAAAACCCTAGAGAGAGAAAGAGAAAAGAGAGAGAAGAGCTTTGGATTTGTGGGAGAACTTGCTCCTGCTGCTTTCGATTATCGCACAGCCTACACCGCCTCTTTCCAGGTGCTTTCCCGGCGGTATCCACTCCGTTTGAAGGTGAGAAACCCTAACCCTAGGTCTGATTTGAAGTATATAGGTTGTAGGTTGTGAAAAGGCTAACCGATTTCACTCTTTAGCCTAGAAAACGCCCGTATACGGAAGCTCAACAACCCTTGCTGATTCGTTGAGATTCCAAGGACAAAGGTGAGGACTTTAGGTGTATAGGTTACGTTTTTCAACGCTTTCAATGCCAGATAATGATAGATTCATGATCTGCATGCAATTACACATGTACAAAGTGCTTTCCGATTCCTGTTTCGATTAACGTTGTAGAATATGGATTTCACATACTCTAGGTATACGTAGAAATACCGTATACGTATTTTTTTTGGAAAAATGTTTGACATGTTTATTTAATGTATGATTATACAATATATGGGTAAAATACAAGTTTGGCAAAAGGAATCGCCGTAATACATGTTCGCTTGTGAATGCTACGTATGTTGAAATTGTGTATTCTAGAAATACCGCATATGTGTAAATTATGGAAATGCAATTGTCATGATTATTTGTTGTATGATTATGATATACATGGATAAAGAAAGGTTAGCCCTAATACGTATTTTGCTAACATACGTTGTGTATGTTGGAATAACGTACTCTAAGTGTTTGTGTAAATGCTTGTGAGTGTAAAGGCATAAGTGTTAGTGCCTTAGATAGGTGCTGATATGGACTTCCCGATCACCTTAGAGACATGTAGGATACCCTCCATGAAGTGGTTTGCTATAACCACTCACTTGTGATGTATATGTAATTGTATTCCTATTTGTATAGTACTCTACAACATGCTTTACAACATGTTTTACTTCATGCTTTATAACATGCCTTATGACATGCCTGTTGACATGCTTGTATTTCTTTGTTTAACGTGCTTTACTCCACATGCTATTGATGAGAATTGATTGAGTGTGGGACTATGTCTATAGTCCAGACATTCGGTACCAGACTTGAGATGGTGGCTGAGATTCATGTCGCCACAAGGGATGTGTCTGACGAACCCGAGTCGTACTTCGGTTGGCGATAGTGGTTGGCCACACGGAGTGCTTTTGCGCTTCATATCGCCCAACTTGTTGTGCGCTCGAGCTAGTCAGGCTCGTCAAGTAAACCGATATGTTGGATGTGTGTTCACCATGGTTGGTCATTACTGCTTGAACCTAGGGTACCAAACTTACCAGTGGCGATCCCGTTAACCATGGTACCTCGATCCGCTAAGACTAATGAGCCGGACATGGTGGTATGGGACACCGTGGCCAAGCTGTCGGCCTATGCTGGGGCCAAGTGCCTCCCCATAGTGACCATTGAGCAACCAAACCTCGTGAGCCGAATACGGTGGTATGGGACACTGTATTCGAGCTGTCGATACTTACGACGAGAGCCGAGTACGGTGAGACCTGTGCTCATGCTGACGGGCGACGAGTCCTCCATAGTATCTTCGAGTATACTCCAAGGGTCTGTGATTGGCGACGAGTCTTTCACAGCAACTAGAGTATGGGTTGAGCCGAGTATGGTGAGACCTGTACTCGAGCTGACGGCTAGTGATTGAGCCGAGTACGGTGAGACCTGTACTCGAGCTGACGGCCAGCAATTGAGCCGCATACGGTGAGATCTATATCCGCGCTGACGGTGACGAGCCCTTTGCGATGCCTTCGCTATGTTTCTCGAACCATAATATCGTATGAGATTAACTAGGATTGACGACCCTAGAATGGATCATGTTTGGGAATGATACAAGGGAGGTACCTTAGTTTCCCAATACTGCTGTTTGAAATGGACTAATAATAACTCGGTAATCATGATCATCATCGCACCTCATGTGCTTAGTAGATATGGCGCACTGAGGGAGTTAAGCATTCGCGAACGTAAGATGATGTCGCATGAGGGTGGTTTGGCAAGGGCATACAGCATCATGTCATTTCATTCTCGCACTTAATAAGAGTAGTTAGAATTGTTTGATTTGTACTGCTTTATCATTACTGCTTGATTGAATTGATAACATGTTAACCTATGCTTTATTGTTCCACTGAGTTAGCTACTCACTCCCACGTTACGGGACGGTGTTTGCAACACCCACCAGACTCTGTCGCAGGTATAGATGGCGCATCGGTTCAGGAGCCGGAGCCCGACTTCGATGAGGATCAGGAGGAGTTCTCCTTTATGCAGTACTCTGACGGCTTTGCTTAGGCCGACTGCATCGCGGGGATTTCAGGGCTTCTCTTTGGAGTTGTATTTTGATTTTTGACTTAGAAACCGTACATGTATATTGGTACTCAGTTAGTACTCATACTCTGGTGTTCATAAAATTCTGTTTCTTTACACACCTTAAATATACAATTTCAGTCTTCCGCTTGCCTTTATATAATTGAACTGAAGTATGAATTACTGTTTTGGTATAATCTCATTCATGTTTATTGCTCTAACTCAGACAACATTTAACCATCATTGTGTATGTTGCATAAGTGATGCGTTGGAACTCGGGAGTTGAGTTCATACTCGACCCCCGAATTTCAGGGCGTTACAAATATATTCAGCCTCAACTATGGATAATGATACAGAACTATTGTGCCAAGAAACTAAACAATTCCCAACATAAAAACATCCACCACTGGTAGATTTTCTATCATCTATGTTCCTAACCTAGTCAACATCCATATATCCAGCTAATTGAACATTTGTATCATGCGGATACCAGAGGCCTAGATTAGCCATACTTGAGATAATACGCTTTACATTAATAAGATGAGATTCCTTAGTATCTGATTGATATCTAGCATAGATACCTACACTGAATGTTATATCAAGTCGGCTTGCTGTTAAGTATAGCAAACCACCAATTATACTATGATATAATCGAGGATATATACTTTTACCTGTTGCATCTTTTGAAAGCATGAGAGTCGTACTTGAAATTGCAGTAATGAGCGCTCTAGTTGAAGTAGGAATAAGTCAAGGTGTCCTAGAGGGGGGTGAATATGACTTTATAAAATTTTATGACAATTTAAAATCCCATTAACCAAAATATGGAACTACTAAGATATCTTCAACTTAACTCTAATGGCTTCCAATCCAAATAGAGGAATATCCAATCGCAATTCTATTCAATATTTGACCAATATATAAACTTAGTTTATGATGGATGAATAATGTGACTGTGTGTGGGATGTGATTCTTATCAGTTATAAATAATCATGTTAACATGCTTTATGAGAACATTTAAAGTAAACACAATAGAGTAATATGCAAATAACAATCCCATACACAATCATTTTAGTGGTTCGGCTACTTGCCTACTCCACTCCCGACGGACGCACTCAACCCTTGAGTGTACCGGATTTCACTAACGGAGGTTTTAAATTAGGTTCACCTCAAACAGTTACAAATTATACAAGGTTGACTCTAGGACCTACATAAGGTATCTAAGACATGCCTACACAAGACACAAGTTTATGCCCTACACAAGAACAAAGGTCAAAACGAAGCACCTAAGTTTTATGCTCTACACAAGAGCAAAGGATCCACATAAGGAACCTCCTTTTTAGACCACACCGGCCAAGGATCCACATAAGGAACCTCCATTTTAGGCAACACAGGCTAGGGATCCACACAAGGAACCTCCATTTTAGGCCATACAAGCCAAGGATCAACACAAGGAACCTAGAGTTTATGCCCTACATAAGAGCAAGGGTCAACACACAGCACCCACATGTACTCTCCCATCGGAGGCCTCCTGTCACGCCCCAAACTTGGAAACCGGGCTCACAAAATTCCCAATCGTCCAATTCGATGCCGACAGCCTACATAGTACCCCATTCTCGACTCCTGTCGTCCATACACCAGGTTCTGATCCTAGGATCCTACAAGGAGGATTTTCCAACGTACATTTATCTCATGAGAAGTATAACATCAAGTTTACCCAAATTACAAAGGCAACATTATCATCACATATCTACTAATATAAACAGTTGAATACAATGTTGAAAGGGAAATACATATATATCGATAATCAAAGCTCTAGAAGACCACTGCACGCTCCAAGCTCAATGCTGCTGCTGCAACCTAACGTCACCTGCACGCATCTATCGTGCATAAGCTCATAGAAAGCTTAAAGGGTGGTGTAAGTGTGTTCGATGCACGTGCCAAGTATTCAATACGATGTCATAATCATACAATATCGAAAATACTGGCAAGATCATGAATCATACGATATTAGAGTAAGCGAAAATAGTGACAAGTCCATGAGTCATACAATATCAGAGTATGGAATATAGATTAACTATGCAAATCAGGAGTCATAAAGAGACTTATATCAGATGCCAAGGATGCAATGCGATATACAATTCCTGATGAGTTCACGAATATCGTCAGCCGTATCTAGGCCATGCAAGAACATAGTAACCCAAAATGTCATATACCGCAGATGTAATGTAATATGCGGTGCGAATGGAATGACCATGCTGGAGTGTGAAGTCGGAATGATAGTACGTAGTATCGCAGGCCATGGGGCCTACCACAAAGGACTTCTATTCAAACCAGTCCCATACCTAAATTTGGATAGATAGACTTAATGTGGTAAGCTCTTGATCTCAGGGTAGTCGCGCGCTGTAAAGCCCGTATTCTAGACCGTACCGTTCTGTAGGCTTCTGCGATCAAATTCCGACGACCCACGATTTGTAATCGCCGTTCGCGCATGACCCTACACTACCAAAAAAAGGGACAAAGGCTACGGATAAAATCCGTAGCCTTAGACCTATGGCTACGGTTCTAGTCCGTAGCACGTCCGTAGTCGTAGGTGCAGTAACAATAGGTCTGGAACCTATAGCTACGGATTTAATCCGTAGCTATAGGTCACAACAGCTACGGATTAAATCCGTAGTAATTATGTCCGTAGCTATAGGTTACAACAGCTACGGATATATTCACTACAGCTACGGATTAACTCCGTAGCTATATCTGACAATAGCTACGGATATAATCCGTAGCAATTATATCCATAGCTGTAGATAACAATAGCTGCGGATTTAATCACAACAGCTACGGATTGAATCCGTAGCTATATCTGGCAATAGCTACGGATATAATCCGTAGCAATTATATCCGTAGCTGTAGATTACAACAGCTACGGATTTAATGACAACAGCTACGGATTGAATCCGTAACTATATCTGGCAATCGCTTCGGATATAATCCGTAGTAATGATATCTGTAGCTGTAGATTACAACAGCTACGGATTTAATCACAACAGCTACGGATTGAATCCGTAGCTATAGGTTACAACGCTACGGATTGTTTGTTTATTCAATTATCACCTGTATAATCATTCAATTACCACCTGTATAATCATCCTGTATAATCATTCAATTACCACCTGTATAATCATCCTGTATAATCATTCAATTACCACCTGTATAATCATTCATTCATTCATTCCATTACAATCAATTACAATCATTTATTCATTCAATTACAATCAATTACAATCCTTCATTCAGACAATTACAATCCTTCATTCAATCAATTACAATTACAATCCTTTATTCAATGAATTACAATTACAAATACAATAATGCTGAAAATACAAATCTTTGGCTTCATTAGGGAAATTTGTTCGCCTTCACCCTGAAATTTCAAAGATAAAGAATTGAAAGAATAAATATCCTTCATTCAATGAATTACAATTACAATCCTTCATTCAATGAATTACAATTACAATAATGTTGAAAATACAAATCTTTGGTTTAGGTTAGGTTATAGGTTAAGGTTTAGGTTTAGGAAACCGGTTTCAGGTTCGGGATCGGATTTAAGTTTGGGTTTTCAAGTTTAGGTTTAGGTTTAGGTTAGGGAGTTGAGATTCTGATTAGGTGTAGGTTTAGGTTAAAGGATTTGAGAATAGGTTAAGGTGTAGGTTTAAGAAATCGGGTTCGGGTTCGGGATCGGGTTTAAGCTTGGGTTTTCAAGTTTAGGTTTAGGTTTAGGTTAGGTAGTTAGGTTTAGGTTATGTTGTAGGTTAAGGTTTTGGGAATTGAGAATAGGTTAAGGTTTAGGTTTAAGAAACCGGGTTCGGGTTTGGGATCGAGTTTAATTTTGGGTTTTCAAGTTTAGGTTTAGGTTTAGGTTTAGGTTAGGGAGTTAGGTTTAGGTTACGTTGTAGGTTAAGCTTTAGGGAATTGAGAATAGGTTAAGGTTTAGGTTTAGGAAACCAGGTTCGGGTTCGGGATCGGGTTTAAGTTTGGGTTTTCAAGTTTAGGTTAGGGAGTTAGGTTTAGGTTAGGTTGTAGGTTAAGGTTTAGGGAATTGAGAATAGGTTAAGGTTTAGGTTGAGGAAACTGGGTTCGGGTTCGAGACGGGGTTTAAGTTTGGATTTTCAAGTTTAGGTTTAGGTTTAGGTTAGGGAGTTAAGTTTAGGTTAGGTTTTAGGTTAAGCTTTGGGGAATTGAGAATAGGTTAAGGTTTAGGTTGAGGAAATTGGGTTCGGGTTCGGCATCGGGTTTAAGTTTTGGTTTTCAAGTTTAGGTTTATGTTTAGGTTAGGGAGTTAGGTTAAGGTTAGGTTATAGGTTAAGGTTTAGGGAATTGAAAATAGGTTAAGGTTTAGGTTGAGGAAACCGGGTTCAGGTTCGGGTTCGGGTTTAAGTTTGGGTTTTCAAGTTTAGGTTTAGGTTTAGGTTTAGGTTTAGATTAGGTAGTTAGGTTTAGGTTAGTTTGTAGGTTAAGGTTTAGGTTTAGGAAACCGGTTTCGGGTTCGGGATCGGGTTTAAGTTTGGGTTTTCAAGTTTAGGTTTAGGTTTAGGTTAGGTTGTAGGTTAAGGTTTAGGGAATTGAGAATAGGTTAAGGTTTAGGTTGAGGAAACTGGGTTCGGGTTCGAGACGGGGTTTAAGTTTGGATTTTCAAGTTTAGGTTTAGGTTTAGGTTAGGAGTTAAGTTTAGGTTAGGTTTTAGGTTAAGCTTTGGGGAATTGAGAATAGGTTAAGGTTTAGGTTGAGGAAATTGGGTTCGGGTTCGGCATCGGGTTTAAGTTTTGGTTTTCAAGTTTAGGTTTATGTTTAGGTTAGGGAGTTAGATTAAGGTTAGGTTATAGGTTAAGGTTTAGGGAATTGAAAATAGGTTAAGGTTTAGGTTGAGGAAACCGGTTCAGGTTCGGGTTCGGGTTTAAGTTTGGGTTTTCAAGTTTAGGTTTAGGTTTAGGTTTAGGTTTAGATTAGGTAGTTAGGTTTAGGTTAGTTTGTAGGTTAAGGTTTAGGTTTAGGAAACCGGTTTCGGGTTCGGGATCGGGTTTAAGTTTGGGTTTTCAAGTTTAGGTTTAGGTTTAGGTTAGGTTGTAGGTTAAGGTTTAGGGAATTGAGAATAGGTTAAGGTTTAGGTTGAGGAAATTTGGTTCAGGTTCGGCATCGGGTTTAAGTTTAGGTTTTCAAGTTTAGGTTTAGGTTTAGGTTAAGGAGTTGAGATTTAGGATTAGGTGTAGGTTTAGGTTTAGGGATTTGAGAATAGGTTAAGGTTTAGGTTTAGGAAACCAGTTTCAGGTTCAGGATCGGGTTTAAGTTTGGGTTTTCAAGTTTAGGTTTAGATTTAGGTTAGGTAGTTAGGTTTAGGTTAGGTTGTAGGTTAAGGTTTAGGGAATTGAGAATAAGTTAAGGTTTAGGTTTAGGAAACCAGGTTCGGGTTCGGGTTCGGGATCGGGTTTAAGTTTGGGTTTTCAAGTTTAGGTTCAGGTTTAGGTTAGGGAGTTAGGTTTAGGTTCGGTTGTAGGTTAAGGTTTAGGGAATTGAGAATAGGTTAAGGTTTAGGTTGAGGAAACTGGGTTCGGGTTCGGGACCGGGTTTAAGTTTGGGTTTTCAAGTTTAGGTTTAGGTTTAGGTTAAGGAGTTACGTTTAGTTTAGGTTGTAGGTTAAGGTTTAGGGAATTGAGAATAGGTTAAGGTTTAGGTTGAGGAAATTTGGTTCGGGTTCAGCATCGGGTTTAAGTTTGGGTTTTCAAGTTTAGGTTTAGGTTTAGGTTAGGGAGTTGAGATTTAGGATTAGGTGTAGGTTTAGGTTAAGGGATTTGAGAATAGGTTAAGGTTTAGGTTTAAGAATCGGGTTCGGGTTCGGGATCGTGTTTAAGTTTGGGTTTTCAAGTTTAGGTTTAGGTTTAGGTTAGGTAGTTAGGTTTAGGTTAGGTTATAGGTTAAGGTTTTGGGAATTGAGAATAGGTGAAGGTTTAGGTTTAGGAAACCGGGTTCGGGTTCGGGATCGGGTTTAATTTTGGGTTTTCAAGTTTAGGTTTAGGTTTAGGTTAGAGAGTTAGGTTTATGTTAGGTTGTAGGTTAAAGTTTAGGGAATTGAGAATAGGTTAAGGTTTAGGTTTAGGAAACCGGGTTCGGGTTTAAGTTTGGGTTTTCAAGTTTAGGTTTAGGTTTAGGTTAGGGAATTAGGTTTAGGTTAGGTTGTAGGTTAAGGTTTAGGGAATTGAGAATAGGTTAAGGTTTAGGTTGAGGAAAGGGTTCGGGTTCGGGTTTGGGATCGGGGTTTGGTTTTAAGTTTGGGTTTTCAAGTTTAGGTTTAGGTTTAGGTTTAGGTTAGTAGTTAGGTTTAGGTTAGTTTGTAGGTTAAGGTTTAGGTTTAGGAAACCGGTTTCGGGTTCGGGATCGGGTTTAAGTTTGGGTTTTCAAGTTTAGGTTTAGGTTTAGGTTAGGTTGTAGGTTAAGGTTTAGGGAATTGAGAATAGGTTAAGGTTTAGGTTGAGGAAATTGGGTTCGGGTTCGGCATCGGGTTTAAGTTTGGGTTTTCAAGTTTAGGTTTAGGTTTAGGTTAGGGAGTTGAGATTTTGGATTAGGTGTAGGTTTTGGTTTAGGGATTTGAGAATAGGTTGAGGTTTAGGTTTAGGAAATCGGGTTTGGGTTCGGGATTGGATTTAAGTTTGGGTTTTCAAGTTTAGGTTTAGGTTTAGGTTAGGTAGTTAGGTTGAGGTTAGGTTGTAGGTTAAAGTTTAGGGAATAGAGAATAAGTTAAGGTTTAAGTTTAGGAAACCGGGTTCGGGTTCGGGATCGGGTTTAACTTTGAGTTTTCAAGTTTAAGTTTAGGTTTAGGTTAGGGAATTAGGTTTAGGTTCGGTTGTAGGTAAAGGTTTAGGGAATTGAGAATGGTTAAGGTTTAGGTTGAGGAAACTGGGTTTGGGTTCAGGACCGGTTTAAGTTTGGGTTTTCAAGTTTAGGTTTAGGTTAGGGAGTTAGGTTTAGGTTATGTTGTAGGTTAAGGTTTAGGGAATTGAGAATAGGTTAAGGTTTAGGTTGAGAGAAAAGTAGGTTCGGGTTCGGCATCGGGTTTAAGTTTGGGTTTTCAAGTTTAGGTTTAGGTTTAGGTTTGGGAGTTGAGATTCGGATTTGGTGTAGGTTTAGGTTAAGGGATTTGAGAATAGGTTAAGGTTTAGGTTTAAGAAATCGGGTTCGGGTTCGGGATCGGGTTTAAGTTTGGGTTTTCAAGTATAGGTTTAGGTTTAGGCTAGGTAGTTTGGTTTAGGTTAGGTTGTAGGTCATGGTTTTGGGAATTGAGAATAGGTTAAGGTTTAGGAAACCGGCTTCGGGTTTGGGATCGGGTTTAAGTTTCGGTTTTCAAGTTTAGGTTTAGGTTTAGGTTAGGAAGTTAGGTTAGGTTAGGTTGTAGGTTAAGCTTTAGGGAATTGAGAATACGTTAAGGTATAGGTTTAGGAAACCGGGTTCGGGTTCGGGATCGGGTTTAAGTTTGGGTTTTCAAGTTTAGGTTTAGGTTTAGGTTAGGGAGTTAGGTTTAGGTTAGGTTGTAGGTTAAGGTTTAGGGAATTGAGAATAGGTTAAGGTTTAGGTTAGGAAGGAAACTGGGTTCGGGTTCGAGACGGGGTTTAAGTTTGGGTTTTTAAGTTTAGGTTAGGTTTAGGTTAGGAAGTTAGGTTTTGGTTAGGTTGTAGGTTAAGCTTTAGGGAATTGAGAATAGGTTAAGGTTTAGGTTGAGGAAATTGGGTTCGGGTTCAGGACCGGGTTTAAGTTTGGGTTTTCAAGTTAGGTTTAGGTTTAAGCTAGGGAGTTTGGTTTAGGTTAGGTTGTAGGTTAAGCTTTAGGGAATTGAGAATAGGTTAAGGTTTAAGTTGAGGAAATTGGGTGGGTTCGGGTTCGGCATCGGGTTTACGTTTCGGTTTTCAAGTTTAGGTTTATGTTTAGGTTAGGTTGTAGGTTAAGCTTTAGGTAATTGAGAATAGGTTAAGGTGAAGGTTGAGGAAACCGGGTTCGGGTTCGGGTTCGGGATCGGGTTTAAGTTTGGGTTTTAAAGTTTAGGTTTAGGTTTAGGTTAAGGAGTTAGGTTTAGGTTAGTTTGTAGGTTAAGGTTTAGCTCTAGGGAATTGAGTTTAGGTTATAGGTTTTGGTTTAGGTTATTGGTTTTAGTTTAGGTTAAGGTTTAGGTTATTGGATTTGAGAATGGGTTCGGGTTTAGGTTATAGGTTTTGGTTTTGGTTTTGGTTTAGGTTATAGGTTATAGGTTTTGGGATTTGAGAATGGGTTCGGGTTTGGGCTATAGGTTTTGGTTATAGGTTTTGGGATTTGAGAATGGGCTCGGGTTTAGGTTACAGGTTTTGGTTGAGGTTTAGGTTAAGGTTTAGGTTTAAGTTTAGGTTATAGGTTTTTTGGGATTTGAGAATGGGTTATGGTTTAGGTTTAGGAATCGGGTTCATGTTCGGGATTGCATTTAAGTCTTGGTTTTCAAGTTTAGGTTTAGGTTTAGGTTAGAGAGTTGAGATTAGGATTAGGTGTAGGTTTAGCTCTAGGGAATTGAGTTTAGGTTATAGGTTTAGGGAAAGGTTAGGTTTAGGTTATAGGTTTTGGGATTTGGGAATAGTTTTAGGTTATAAGTATAGGTTTAGGTTAGGTTATAAGTTTTGGCTTTGGTTTAGGTTATAGGTTATGGGATTTGAGAATGGGTTCGGGTTTAGGGATTTGAGTTTAGGTTATAGGTTAAGGTTTTAGGGATTTGAGTTTAGGTTATAGGTTTTGGTTTAGGTTATTGGATTTGAGAATGTGTTCGGGTAGAGGTTATAGGTTTTGGTTTTAGTTTAGGTTTAGGTTATAGATTTTTGGATTTGAGAATGGGTTATGATTTAGGTTTAGGAAATCGGGTTCAGGTTCAAGATTGGGTTTAAGTTTGGGTTTTCAAGTTAAGGTTTAGGTTTAGGTTAGGGAGTTGAGATTAGGATTAGGTGTAGGTTTAGCTTTAGGGAATTGAGTTTAGGTTATAGGTTTAGGTTTTGGTTTAGGTTAGGGGTTTTGATTTAGGTTATAGGTTATAGGTTATAGGATTTGAGAATGGGTTCGGGTGTGGTCCCTGCAAATACAAATATAATACAAATATAAACACGGCCTGTCCGAATGGCCAGGCCCTTCCAATGCCGTCCATAGGAAATGACAGCTTCATCATGGTCATAACAGCAGTTCCCACCTTCCAGGGACCCCCGCTCTTCCGGATAGCTCCGACGCACATCCGGTCTGCTCCATCAATTTCGAGCAAATACATAAATACGGCCTGTCCAAATGGCCAGGCCACTCCAATCATGTGCATTCTTGACAAGAGACATACCAGATGCTTGAATCTGAAATACGCAGCTCCAATCCTCACACATGCAACATCCACCTGAAAGAATGCGCATAACCGTCATACTTGAGTAATCAATACAGGAATCTACATTTATAGTTCGTGTCTAAAAAAAAGAGCTTTAGTTGTTTTCTCATTTTTGTAATTTTATGTATTTTGCTTGGTCTATATGATATGTGTGACAGTTGTTTCTTGTATTTGCACCTACCTGAATAGCTGTACACAACCATTTTCAAATCAATAAAATTATAGGTGGTGTGCTCCCACCTTTCTGCAAACAAAAAAAAATTTACAAAAGTACCTTTCCTGGATATATTACCTGGAGTGACATTTGCAGAATTTAATTCTAATATTCAGTCCTGGATATATTACCTGGAGTGACATTGATGGCTGAAATGGATGGACCAAAAGTACCTTGATTAGGTATACAGCAAGTCCCTTTCCTGGCCCAAAAGAGATGGATTTCAAGGAAATTTTTGGTTACAATAGTCTGGAAAGTCCTCTGAACGGCTCTCCTAGTGACCCCACCTACTGCTTTTTTATATCAAAATCTTTCAATTGAAGATTTCCCTGAAGAAGCAATTAATAGAATTTCAAAACTAGTGGAGACTATTCTTACATCAATTCACAAACTACACTATCAGAAATGCATGTCCCGCGCACATGATCAGAATGAATGTCCAGCCCAAAGATCAAGTACAGGTATTTTTTTTAGCATTTCAAGATTCGTGGGAACCAATTTCGAAGTTCAAGATGACCCTTATCATGACTGTCCTATCAATGTTCTATGGAACTGTCAGTTTCTTTAGACCACTTAACTATCCCAAGCCTAAATTTTAGTAATATGTTTTATGGTGATATACTTAAATAGCATTTGGATGCACTATTATACGGAATTGGCAATTATTGGTCTAAGTAGAAAAACTAAGTTCTATTTATGATGGATTAGGCTCCAAATTGCAAGTCCACTAGATTTAAGTTGGACTAAAAAGAGACCTGACTGCAATTTAAGGGCCACTCTCTTCATTACAGGAACTAGAAATCGTTATTATTATTTTTTCATGCTTACTTGGCTAAACAAATCAATCACTTGTGATCATAGTTGATTTACAACTTATGATTTGAGCTGAACTTAAACAGAATGATTTGAATTCCATCTTGAATCTCTTTTATCTAGATGAATCCTACAATTCTATGATTTGAATCCTATGATTTAGATTCAAATCCGGATTTATAATTGTTCTCTTTTGTTTTCAGAAACTAGGATTCCTAGCAGCTGTACTACATGAAAAATATTTTTCAGCAAAGCAGAAAAGTCAAAATCATCCATTTCTCAAACTTTATGCATAGCTTCAAAAACCTAAACCAATTGCTAAAATTGATTATAGATGTTGATGATGATGATGATTCATTTCCAGAAGCTGGGGAATGAGTACCTTATGCATCATGGGCACCCATGCATGGTCTTAGCAAAAACCTTTGAGAAAAAGGCTAGATAACAACTTGTATTGCCACAACTCAATAAGTTGGGACAATTATTCCACCACACACATGGCACATATGCAAGTTTAAAGGTGGATGGATCTCAACAACATAAAAATACCAGTCATTTTCAACAGACAACATCACCCTTAAGAAAATGACTTCAAACTTGTAAGAGATGCTTCCATGATAAGATCTCCTTCTTCATCACCATTTTAATCATCTACAACAATCACAAACTAGAGAATAAAAGATAGGTTAACTATAGTTTGAGAGCTACTAGGGCCTACTTTAGCTTGGTCGCAATTGGGGCCTGCCTAGACAGTTCAACTGCCTAGACATCGCAATTGGGGCCTGCTTTAGCTTGGTCACATAGTCAGATTTGTGGAGGATTGCTCATAGATGGGCCAGTATGTTGTATGTACTTAGGATTGAGTAGCATTCTAGATAAAGAACATTTTGGCACCTGGTGTTGCTGATCCTCATGGCACTTGGCATGACTGCAAGCTTGATATAAAACAGAATTTCTAGATAAAGAACATTTTGGCACCTGGTGTTGTTGATCCTCATGGCACTTGGCATGACTGCAAGCTTGAGATAAAGCAGAATTTCTAGATAAAGACATTTTGGCACCTGCTGTTGCTAATCATAATGGCACTTGGCATGACTGCAAGCTTGATATAAAGCAGTGTTTTTCCAGTCAACTTGAAACAATGAAAGGTCTACTCTATACACTTTAAGGAATTGCTATCTAACTGTGAATGCTTCCATACATGGGCAAATTTTCAACTAATTAAGAAGATTTTTTTTTTTTTCCTGATTTTTTATGCAAAAATGGGATTTGAAATCGTAGCATTTGCAAAATGATGCAAAAATGAATCATGGTCTAAAGAACAAGAAATGAACCATGTTGTTCTCTTTCTTCATGGGAGGTAGACTTCTTTAGATGCAGTTTTATTGTTGATTGTCTTTTCCTTCCGACACCCTAATTAAATTCAAAACCACAATTTTTGAAATTTTAACAACTAAAGTTCAATAGAGTGGAAATAATGGAAACTGAAATTAACTTCCCTATCATTGGTACAAAGAGATGAGCTCCAAACTTTAGTTACTTCGGAAATTAACTTCCGACTACCACCATGATGTTTTTTTAGCCATCCAATCTGTTCATAAGGTCACACAAACCAGGATGAAGGGAAAACACAAATATCAGCTTGATCCAAAACTTTGGCGGCCCCAAGATCTAATAAGTACAATTACAAACTACTCTAATCAAACAGCAATAAAGAATAGAAAAAGTTACTAAAAAAATATCCACATCAAATTCAAATAAGAGAGTAATAACAAAGTTGAATAAAGAAGAAAATGATGAGAAAAGTTAAGAAGCAGCAGTTTATGTTATTTGTTTATTTAAACAAGAAAAAAAGAAAAAAGGATGAGACTTGTCTATATATATATATATATATATATATATATATATATATAATAAAGCACATTTGCATTGAATTAATATGGTGACCTAAACAAAAAACAAAAAATCCAACATTTTTAGACCAAATGCATATAAAACCAAAATTAATCCCATCTAGAAAATGAATAAAAATGAGAAAGCAACAAATCAAATGCTGCAAAATTTATAAAATTACCGCCAAACCCATCTCTAAGAAAAAAATCATTTCAAACTCACCAACATGGATGTAGCCATGCTCATTGTGAATAAAATGCTCATAACATCATGGACTCCTATGCTTTCCATTATATTAAATTACATTAGGTGTGTGATTTACCACAGAGAACCTCCCAACAGTTTTCTTCTCATTACCAGAAAATCATTTAGTAGAAATTAAAAAAGCACATATAAGCCAACTTGAAGTCTATATTAAGGTTGCATTTGAACAGGTTTTGGGAGGATAGGTAGATTGTTCAGCAGCCTTTACAACTTATATATCAGTTTAGAAAGATTAACAGCTATGAGACAGTTGGTGACCAAATTGTTTGGACTCCTATTTCAAAAGAAACATGATAGGTTATGAGAAGGAGCTCATTACTCTGTTGAGGGTTAGATCTCTCAAGACAGGACAAAATGATATAGAAATGGTTGTCTTCTGGGAATTTTTCATAAAATCCATCTATGGGAAATTGGACGGAAGGGGCCCTGCATTAAAAAGGCATCATGTTTGGAAATGCAAGGAAAGCAGATTCAGCAATAAAGAGGACTATTCCTTTTCCTTCAAAGGGAACCAAAATCGCAATTCCACTTGTTGATGTGAATGTGATAGAAATTTCTGGATGAAATCAATTCCACCGGACTGCGATTTCAAGACTCCCAAACACATACAATATTGGTGCAGCCAAACGGGTATTAAAAAATAAAAACAAATAAAAAAAGAGGGCAAAACAAATAAACAGAAGAAATTAAACAGGTTGCATCATACTCATAGTCATATCCATCATGTCATATGCAATATGGGTATGCCAGTGGACTAGAAGAATCTAGGGTATTTCTTAATTGTTAGTTTCTCTACCCCTATGGTTTTTTATTTTTTTATTTTTTATTGGGTGAATCAGATTTTGTTGCCCTATAGTTGATACTTCTTGATTCATCCTCTTTACCGGTTAGTTGTAAATCAACATTTTCTCTCTTTAGAAGCATATTAGAGTTTGTTGAGGAGAGTTTAGTTGTTGTTTTGAATAAGAAAAGTTAGAAGGCAGTTATAAACAGAATTTGGTTTATTTTCTGCAACTTTTTTATTCAGATCCTGTATTTTTCTTGTATGAGGTTTTGAGCTGCACCAATGTTGCAAGTGAGGTTTAAAATCAGTGGTATCGTATTGTTCACCATCACCTATTCACTGAATTAGAAAACTTTCACTTATTGAAGCCTGGATTGTTTGCAATGTAGATTTCCAATTGTTTGGAATAGTCAAAGTTCACCACTGTTAGCATGTACTGCAATGAGCCTGATAACATCTATAGGTGATATTTAGTCTTGGCTATATCTGCAGTAGGACCAGAAATTTAAACAGTTGGATTGAAATTGTGTGTGCATGAGCAGATTTATCAAACTTGAGCAGAGTACCATACAATTCATGAAGGGAAGATGGTAAGACAGTGATAACAGACAGTAAAATTCATATGTAAGAAGAAACTTGAAGAACCAAAGAGACTGAGCACAACACCAGCAGGCAACAAACCTTCAGCCTTGTACTAGAGTCAACAGAATAATCCCATCTCCAATACTCCTACCATGAAAAAAACAAAGCTACAAAAACTTCATTCTAATTAGTGTGTTACTACGAGCCATATTTATGGAGGTGACTACACTTTCCAGGGGCAACAAATAAGCCTTCTAATACAGCTGGACTTTCTAAGATACTATAGTAATCAAATAAGGAAATATTCATAATAGAGTTTTTAAAATAAAATCATGCATATAAAAACTACTTAGATAGGAATTCTTGCCACATGTGATTAAGTGGACCCCATTTGGTCATTTTCTTGTGCATACATATGAAACATGGGTGTCTGGGTGAGGTGCGGTTGCATCACACACCATTCCACTGTTTTTGGGGCAACACAGAAAAATGGAAAGTGCATTAACCGGTCCCCTTTCCTTCCCAAAATCAATATTCAAAACAGTTCAACCACAGAATTATTCAAATAAATGTTTGGAATCCTTCTATACATTTGCACCTAATTGAATATGAATTTTTTTTTTTTTTTTTTTTAAAAAAAAAAAAAAAGGAAACAAAACAACAGTCAGAATTCAAACCTCTTCTGAGAAATGAACTCCAACGCATGCAAAACCAAAGATATAGATATTCCACTTTCCGACTATACACCTGAATCGAACCTTGAATAAGCATAGCATACAAAACAGGAAAACAAAAATTTTCAAAAGAACCCCCTTGACGGAATGAGAAATCATGGAAAAAGCAATAAGAACAAAGGGGATCCAAATAAGAACGGGACCTTCGGCAAAATTCACGGAGGGGTGGCCGCCTTCATCTTCAGCCGTGATTTCTCTGGAACAGATCTTGAGAAGATAGTCTTCGAGGTTCTTGGCGAGATCAATGGCCCAGTTCGATTTAGGGTCGAGATTGGGCTGCAGGATGCGGAAACTAGCACTGCTGGCGCTGTCGTGCTCTTCTTTTTCTGTCATCTTTGGTGGGATGGCTGCCGATGCGATTCCATGGACTGTTAGTTGAATGCCATTTCCGAAAGAAACCCTATATGGAATGGAGTGGGAGAAACGAGAGAGCTGGAATTGGGCAATCGGGTTTTGAAAATGGAACCCTAGAAAAAAATGTGGGAGAGAGACGGAGATATGGTTGAAATGGGGCTGGAAGAGAGAGAGAGAGAGAGAGAGAGAGAGAGAGAGAGAGCGAGAGAGAGAGAGAGAGAGGCGCGGGAGATCGAGAGGAGCGGAAGGGTCGGACGTGAGAGTTTGGGTTTTTCCCCAAGGAGGGGAGGGAAAATGAAACATTTCATGAGGCGGAAAAGAAAAAGGAAAGTGATTTCCGCGTTTTGTACTTGCAACGACCCTGCTACGGTTTAAAACCGTAGCTAAAAGCCACTTGGCCGTAGCCATTGTCTCATCCATCGTAGCCCCTCCGCATTCACACGTCTGGCGGGATCTTGATGAATGGATTTTTCAAGGGTTTTGTGGGGTCCATCTTGATGCATTTGATATATCCACTCCGTCCATTAATTTTGTAATTTTTTTTATAGGAAATGACCCTAGCATCTAGGAAAATCAAATGTCCAATTGAACCACACCATCAATCAATGGTAGGTATTAATCTCCACTATTTCCTAATGTGTGGTCCACTTGAGCGTTCAATCTACTTCCTTTTTTGGGCTCCTGCCCCAAAATTATCTTTCAAAACGGATAGACGTATCAGATGGAGCATACAAATTTTAATGGGCCTCGTAGAGTCCATTATAGGCTATCCCACGTTGGATGTGAAGGTGGCTACTTTTAGCTACGGTTTAGGCTTTTTAGCTACGGTTTTAAGCCGTAGCAATATAGCTACGGTTTATATCCGTAGCTAAAAGCTAGTCTGGTCCGTAGCCTTTGGTCATTTTTTTGGTAGTGCTAAGTCGCATACTGTCAATCTGAGTCATTCGACCCAAGACTTATATCCTTGCGACGGTGCTGTCGTCGCGGTTCCGATGCCGCATCTCACAAGCTGAGGCGATACTCGGGTCAGAAGATGTGGCCCACGTTCAATTGAAGGAAAATGCTCCGCGTTGCAAATTCCTAGAGAATATGTCCCATCAAATGTCAAGTACACACCCCATCATTCCCATCACTCACACCCATCCCCAAGTACCATACCCATCCCCAAAAGTCAGCTTTCCATCACTTCACCCATCCCTCTCCCCATCACTCCATCACTCACATCACCTCTCTCTCTCATCTCTCTCTCATTTTTCTTCCAAGCTCCATGAGAGTAATCTAATGCCCAACCTCCATGAGAGAGCTTGGTGTGGCCCACCTTCTACCTCCCATCTCCACCATCCAAAGTCCATCTCGACCGTTGAATCGCACCCTTTGGAGCTCTAGATCGCATTGGTGGAAGAAGGAAGAGAAGATCAAAGGTATGTGATCTACCCTTGATTTCTATTTAAGGGCTCAGTTATGGTGGGACCCATTTGATGTATGTGTTGTAACACTTGGAGAGGAGCTCATAGTGGCGAGTTCCTCCCTCACACACACGTCTCTCTCTCTCTCTCTCTCTCTCTCTCTCTCTCTCTCTCTCTCTCTCTCTCTCTCTCCTTTCTTTTCCTATTGATGGCCCACCATCATGATGTATGAATTTGATTGTAACACCCTGAAAATCGGGGGTCGAGTAGTAACTCAACTCTCGAGTTCGAGAACATCACTTATGCAACATAGATAATGATGATTAAATGTTGTCTGCATTAATGTAGTGAACATGAGTGAGATTAAGCCAAAACAACATATCATACTCCAGAGATAGTTAAATTGCAAGCGGAAGACTGTGATAGATATATAAAATATATAAAAACTGTGGTGATTCTCCAGAGTGTGATAACATTACCAGGTTAAATAATTACAAGTATAGTTCTAAAATATACCAAATGTGTAAATGTAATGGCTTCTATCCCAAGTACCATAGCCCCGTCAATACAATACCACGTCTTTATAAACCTGACAGAGAACTACATGTAGGAGAACTCCTCCTCCACATCACAATAGTCCGGCTTTGCTTCATAAGCATCGCCATCACCTGAAACTCAACAAATCTGGTTGGTGTGTACAACACCTTCCCGTACGTAACGTGGAGTGATGATCAACTCAGTGGAACAATAAAGCATAGGTTAACATGTTATCAATTCAGTCAAGCAGTAATGATAAAGCAGTACAATCAAACACTCCTAACTACTTTTATTAATGCAAGTATGAATGCAGTCATGATGTATGCCCTCACCACACCCTCCCTCGTGCGACACCAACTTGCGTTCGCGGCATGCTTTCATCCCTCAGTGCTCCACATCTTCCAGGCACATGTAATGCATGATGAGCATGATTACCGAGTATTTATTAGTTCATTTCAAACAGCAGGATTGGGAAACTAAGGTACCTCCCTTGTATCATTCCCAAACAAGATCCATTCTAGGGTCGTCAGTCCTAGTTAATCTCAGACGATGGTGTGTTTTCTAGGTCACTGCAAAGGCTGCCAGGGCTGTTACGCACAAAGGTTACACCACTCCCCCATCACCTTATTAACGATTCATCACTACACAGAAACAGGCCTAGTTTCATACTCTATACACTGCGGTAAAACTCGTCACCTCATCGCAATTCAGAGTATGCTTGAGGTCACTACAAAGGGCTGCCAGGGCTATTGCTCACATTCGTTACACCACTCCCCCATCACCTTATCAATGAACGCCGACAGCACGAATATAGTGTCCCATACCACCATAATCGGCTCACGAGTCTAGTTGCTCACTGGTCACTATGGGGAGGCACGTTGCCCCAGCGTAGGCCGACAGCTTGACCACAGAGTCCCATACCACCATGCCCGGCTCATGAGTCTTAGCGGATCGAGGTACCATGGTTATAAGGGATTTCACTGGTAAGTTTGGTACCCTAGGTTCAAGCAGTAGCGTCCAAACATGTAAACATACATAAGACAGATCGGGTTGCTTGACGAGCTCGGCTAACTCGAGCGCACAACAAGTTAAACGATATGAAACGCATAAGCACTTCGTGTGGTTAACCACTATCGCCAACCGAAGTACGACTCGGGTTCGTCGAACACATCTCACGTGACAAATGAATCACAGCCACGAATTTAATTCTGGTACCGATTGTCTGGACTATACAATAGCCCTAATCACATTCAATTACAGATAGGTAAAGCAGTAATGGATCAAGATTCAAATCATACAATCAAGGTCTGGTATTATCCATTTAGGGCTGCTAGGGCTGTTGCACGCATTCGTTGCTCCACTCCCCCATCACCCATGACGGATCATACAACGTAAACATGAATTCAAACATATGCATTACATAGATAAAATCATACAATCAATTGAGCATGTTATGAAGTACAACATAAGCATGAGTTTGTACATATTCAATTCCTAATCACACAGATATCTAAAGAAATCATACACATAGTTAAAGAAGTTGAGAATCATATCTCAACACCCTTAAACATTACAATTTACTAACTACTACTCATTCAGACATTTTAACAAACACTTTAAAATACAATACATCAACATACATGACATATGTTGATCACATAGGCATTAGGCCAAATCCTTTCACTAGGGAGTTGCCCCAATCATAACATGCGTACATCCACGACGGATAGTCATGGAAAGTAGGAATCCAAGTTCCATATTCATTTGAACATTTTCACAAACACTTGGGCTACACATTTCAACATATATAGCGTATAGTGGCTGTGGCGTGATTCAGGGCAAATCCTTTCGTCAAAGGGGTATCGCCAATACAACAATCATATATCCATGACAATTAGTCATGGCGAGCACGAATGAGAATTCTATACTCATTTAGTCATTCTCACAAACACTTAGAATACACTATTACAACATACATGGTGTATGTTAGCAATACATGTATTAGGGCTATCCTTTCGCCAAGTAAGTATTTTATCCATGTATAATATATTCATACAATAATTAATCATGGCAAATACATCTCCAAAATTTATACGTATACGATACTTTCTAGAATACACAATTTCAACATACATAGTGTATATAAGCAAAACATGTATTAGGGCGAGTCCTTTCGCCAAACAAGTATTTTATCCATATATAATATATTCATACAACAATTAATCATGGCAAACACATTTCCAAAATTTATAAGTATACGGTACTTTCTACAAATACCTAGAGTATGTAAAATTTCACATTTTTCATCTTTAATCGAAACGGGAAACAGACAGCACTTTATACATGTGCAATTGCATGCAGATCATGAATCTATCATTATCTGACATTGAAAGCGTTGAAAATCATAACCTATACACCTAAAGTCTGCACCTTTTGTCGTAGAATCGTAACGAAGTCGATAGGTTTGCTAAGCTTTCATCTACGACAGTTGGCAACCTATAGAACAACATAGGTTAGCTATTTCATACCTACAACTATCAAAACCCCAAATCAGTTTAGGGTTAGGGTTTCTTACATAAAAACGGGGTTGGAATACGGGGGAAACGATTAGAATGGAGTGGTGAAGTCGTATAGCGGCAGGGAAGAGTGGCAGGGAGATTCTCCCACTGTTCCACACTTTCTCTCTCTTTCTCTCTTCCTCTCTAGGTTTTCTCTCAAATTCGTATGGCTGCAATGAGAGAGGGTTTAAGGTCCTTATATAGCCTTAAAAACTCAACGAAATAGACTCCAGGTCAAAGTATACTTAGGTTATAACCAAAGCGGACCTGTTTCAGCTCAACGGAGGACTTCTGGCGGGCCTCTTGAGCCAAAGTCAGACTAAGTCACAAACTATGGATCTAGTTCTATTAAGTTTTCGTTCCAGTAGGGTTCTTAGGCATGCGTGGCGACCAGGTTTAGTTGTAACGACCCGTGAATTTCCGTACATTGGCTCGAGTACCACCTCGACCAGAAATCAATTAGGATTAAATCCTTTAGAAATTTAACAAAGTTAACTAAGTACTAAACTCGGTTAGCCATGAAATCCGTTGGGATCGCTTTAAATACGATCTGCAAGACCCAAAACTTGCAAAACAAGTGACTCTAGGTTACCCTAAAGTTTAGAACCAAACTCATTTCCGGCTGCTCTCGGGAATGAAACGAAACTTCGTATTAGGTCTAGATCGCACATCGGGAGTCCGATTAACACGAAGCTAAGGAACTAGGACCGCCTCACTGGGCTTGACAATCATCTCAAAAATCAGATCCCCGATGTCCCACGGCCATTCGTTTCGATCCGGAGCGAGGGTGTGTGAAAAACACTATTCCCATCCCAAAATAAATATCTGGAATAGTGATCTGGCACCATTCGCTTGCGCGTCAGTATTAAGCAACCTGACCGTCAGAATCCGACCAAATTACACCCTCGGATTAAGAAAAATTTCAGGAACATTTACATGTACTTGGAATTTCGGATCGTGGCCCACTGACCGTTGAACTGAAAGTGGTCCGCCACGTGCGATCTGGGAATCCGATCGAGTCGAAAACGTAATCCCACATAGATCCATGTGTGGTGAGCTTAAGTCTGACGTTTGGCTCAAGGAGGGCCACCAGAACCTCTCTTTTGAGCTGGAAAAGTGACGAATATCCTATATAGCAGTAACCCTTGAACCTGAGTCTATTTTGGGGATGTTTTTGGCTATAAAAGGGGCTTAGAACAGCCCCTCTCACAGCCATACGAATTTGGAGAAAAACCCTAGAGAGAGAGAAAGAAAAGAGAGAGAAGAGCTTGGAGTTTGTAGGTGATCTTCCTCCTACTGCTTTTGGTTGTCGCACGGCCTACACCGCTCCTTTCCAGGTTTTTCCGGCGGTATCCATTCCGTTTGAAGGTAAGAAACCCTAACCCTAGGTCTGATTTGATGTAAATTCGTTGTAGGTTATGTAAAGGCTAACCGATTCCGCTCTTTAGGCTAGAAAACTCCCGTATACGGAAGCTCTACTACCCTTGTTGATTCGTTGTGATTCCAAGGGCAAAGGTGAGGACTTTAAGTGTATAAGTTACGGTTTTCAACGCTTTCAATGTCAGATAATGATAGATTCATGATCTGCATATAAATGCACATGTACAAAGTGCTTTCCGTTTCCTGTTTCGATTAACGTTGTAGAATATGGAATTTCACATACTCTAGGTATACGTAGAAATACCGTATACGTATTTTTTTCGGGAAAATGTTTGACATGTTTATTTAATGTATGATTATATAATATATGGATAAAATACTAGTTTGGCGAAAGGAATCGCTGAAATACATGTTCGCTTGTAAACGCTAGTATGTTGAAATTGTGTATTCTAGAAATACCGCATATGTGTAAAATTTGGAAGTGTAATTGTCATGATTATTTGTTGTATGAATATGGTATACGCGGATAAAATAACCGCTTGGCGAAAGAATAGCCCTAATACGCAATTTGCTAACATACGTCATGTATGTTGGAATGGGTACTCTAAGTTTGTGTAAATGCTTGTGTGTGTAAATGCTTGTGTATTAGTGCCTTAGAGAGGTGCTGATATGGGATTCCGACTCCCTTAGAGACATGTAGGATCCCCTCCATGCGGTGGTTCGCTAGAACCACTCACTTGTAATGTGTATGTAATTGTATCCCTATGTGGATAGTGCTTTATTACATGCTTTACAACATGCTTTACAACATGCTTTACTTCATTTTACTTCATGCTTTATAACATGCCTGCTAACATGCTTGTATTGCTTGTTTATCATGCTTTACTCCACATGCTATTGATGAGAACTGTTTGAGTTTGGGACTATGTCTATAGTCCAAACATTCGGTACCAGACTTGCGATTGTGGCTGAGATTCATGTCGCCACAAAGGATGTGTCTGGCGAACCCGAGTCGTACTTCGGTTGGCGATAGTGGTTGGCCACACGGAGTGCTTTTGCGCTCCATATCGCCCAACTTGTGGTGCGCTCGAGCTAGTCAGGCTCGTCAAGTAAACCGAAATGTATTGTGTGTTCACCATGTTTGGTCGCTACTGCTTGAACCTAGGGTACCAAACTTACCAGTGGCGATCCCGTTAACCATGGTACCTCGATCCGCTAAGACGCATGAGCCGGGCATGGTGGTATGGGACACCGTGGTCGAGCTGTCGGCCTACGCTGGGGCCATGTGCCTCCCCGTAGTGACCATTGCGCAACCAAACTCGTGAGCCGAATACGGTGGTATGGGACACTGTATTCGAGCTGTCGATACTTACGGCGAGAGCCGAGTACGGTGAGACCTGTGCTCGTGCTGACGGGCGACGAGTCCTCCGTAGTATCTTCGAGTATACTCCAGGTGTCTGTGATTGGCGACGAGTCTTTCACAGCAACTAGAGTATGAGTTGAGCCGAGTACGGTGAGACCTGTACTCGAGCTGACGGCTAGTGATTGAGCCGAGTACGGTGAGACCTGTACTCGAGCTGACGGCCAGCAATTGAGCCGCATACGGTGAGATCTGTATCCGCGCTGACGGGTGACGAGCCCTTTGCGATGCCTTCACTACGCTTCTCAAACCATAATATCGTATGAGATTAACTAGGATTGACGACCCTAGAATGGATCATGTTTGGGGAATGATACAAGGGAGGTACCTTAGTTTCCCAATACTGCTGTTTGAAATGGACTAATAAAAACTTGGTAATCATGAGCATCATCGCACCGCATGTGCTTTGTAGATGTGGCGCACTGAGGGAGTAAGCATTCGCGAACGTAAGATGATGTCGCTTGAGGGTGGTTTGGCAAGGGCATACAACATCATGTCATTTCATTTTCGCACTTAACAAGAGTAGTTAGAAATGTTTGATTTGTACTGCTTTATCATTACTGCTTGATTGAATTGATAACATGTTAACCTATGCTTTATTGTTCCACTGAGTTAGCTACTCACTCCCACGTTACGGGACGGTGTTTGCAACACCACCAGACTCTGTCGCAGGTGTAGATGGCGCCTTGGTTCAGGAGCCGGAGCCCGACTTCGATGAGGATCAGGAGGAGTTCTCCTTTATGCAGTATTTTGACGGCTTTGCTTAGGCCGGCTGCATCGCGGGATTTTCAGGGCTTCTCTTGAGATTGTATTTTGATTTTTGACTTAGAAACAATACATGTATATTGGTACTCAGTTAGTACTCATACTCTGGAGTTCATAAAATTTTGTTACTTTACATACTTTGAATATAAAATTTCAGTCTTCCGCTTGCCTTATACAATACAATGAACTGGAGTATGAATTACTGTTTTGGTATAATCTCATTCATGTTTATTGCGCTAACTCAGACAACATTTAACCATCATTGTGTATGTTGCATAAGTGATGCGTTGGAACTCGGGAGTTGAGTTCATACTCGACCCCCGAATTTCAGGGCGTTACAAGTTGGTATCAGAGCATGATTTTGATTAAAACCGGACCTGAGTTATGTCCCCACTACGTACGCTGACGCGTTACAACTTAGGAGGGTGCCAAAAAATTTAGAAACAGTCTTAGGTCTCCCGATTTCGCGACGGCGAACGAAATTCATTAAAAACGGACGCGTTGATCGAGTTTGTACTCGATCCTGACCGCACACATGGACTCTAAATCACCCCTAGACCGTATTGACGTGTCCAGGTCACTACCCACCCAAAATCAGTCTTTAAAATCAGGAAAAATCAGATTGGTTCAGAAATTCTCGGAACTAACCGTTCTGGAGCTGAACTGAGTTCGTGGGCCCCCCACGTTAAACCACCAAGGGTCCAGAGAACCAGGGTGCATTTGGCACCCTGGGCACGTGCCAAACAGATCCCCACCGCGGCGAGCGGTTCCGGCCAAGTCCGGCCGCGGCGGCGCCGCGGCTCGTGCGGCGGACCACGGTCCGGCCGGTTTTCGGCGTGGGTCCAAGCTGGCTGGGATTGGTCGGCCTGACCCCCTCTACCCCTGGCACGTGCCAAATTGCAGGGTGGGTTTTTTAAAGGGCTGGAGCACCCTTCTTCCTCATTTCACCCATTTCAAAAACCTCCAAACCCATTTTCGATTTTTCTCAAAACCCATCCCTCCAAACCTTCAAATCTTCCATTTTCTTCCATAACTCACACACCCCAACCTTCCACAACAGCCCTAGCCTCCTCCTTTGCCCATTTTCTCAAGTTGGAGCTCTCATACCCCTCCTTGGAGCTCAAAATCGGGTAATCTACTAACCCATTCCATTTTCTTCTTGTTTCTCCTTCATTTCCTACCTCTAGTGCCCTTTCCACACCTATTGGATTGTTGTTTATGGGGATCAAAGAGATCAGCCCCTTGTTCCCCCATTTTGGCAAATTTCCATGGCCCTCCTTGGTGTGGTGGCTACTATTTTCTCCATTTCCTCCATCCTATCTTTCATGGGAAAGAGGAAAACCGTGGCCGATGACGCCGGCCCAAGTAGGCCAGCCCATTCCCGAAGAAGATCCGATGTTGGGGCTGGCACAAGCACCGTTCGGGAGTTTAGGTCGAAGCGAGACCTGGATCCTGACCATCCCGTCGGAAATGCTTATCCGATAGGCATTGAATATTGGCGCTTCGCGGGCCGCAAGGTTGTGTTTGAAGCTCATGTGGATGAAAGGGTGTTCGGGCTACACCCACTGATGGATCGCCTGGTGGACATCGGATGGAACTCTATGTTTGATGGCGAGTCCCCTACATGTGAGAACACGGTTCACGCTTTCTATGCCCACATCGTGGACGCATCAGTAGAGCCTCTTCAGTTTACTGTTTCTGTGAGGGGCATTAGGCGCACTATTACGGTGGATGAGGTGGCTCAGATCACGAAGCTACCGCTTGGTCAGGTGCATCCTAGTGACAACTTCTCCAGAAGTGCGCGGGAAAGGGATCGCCGCACGCGATACCTCTGTGGTCGTCGGGTTACTTGGAAGCGAGGAAATTGCATTGCGGCGACAAAGATGGCCGAGGACTTCCGTTTACTCCATCACATTTTCACCTACAATGTGTACCCACGGTCGGGTAACCGCACGGAATGTACTCGGTTGATGGTGGACTTTTTGTACAAGATGGGACATGGGGACGACATATGCCTGCCCACATTCATCCTATCCCAGATAGTTCAGGTTGTTCGTTCTGCCAGGAACGATCTTTCGCTCCCATTTGGCCGTCTGATCTGCAGGATGGCTCGTGATGTAGGCTACAGACTGAACATGGAGGATCTTGCACCAGTCCGAGTCATAAGTGAGGCGACACTCAAGAATATGAAGATCGGCCCTCAACAGCGGCAAGCACGACTCGACGAGTCTGGAGATGAGTCGGATAGCGCCGGCGAGGAGAGTGTTGACCTCCAGGCAGAGAGTGATGAGGAGCGCGGTGATGATATACAGGAAGAAGAACCTGAGGCTCAGGACACCGAGGAGAGTTCACCCCCTGCGGCTCAGGAGCAGGGTGTGGATCGAGATGCTTTGGATGCACGTTTGGCCCGTCTCGAGGAGGGTCAAGCCGCCTTGCAGCAAGAGATTGGTCAAGTACGAGCCAAACTTGAAGAGAATGAAGCCTACATGAAGAAGAGTTTTAAGAAGATGTCCCGTACGTTGAAGGCCATTCTGTGCTGTGCGCAGGACAAGAATGCTCCTCCTCCACCGCCTGCTTCGGATGCTTAGTCATCCATGTTGTTGTTGTTTGTGTTTGCTTTGGTTACCGCGATAGGCGGTTTATGTTTTCATGCAGATGTTGTATTAGGTAGTAGCATGTTTTAGGTGTTTGATGTAGTAGATGTATTGGCTATCATGTGATTTTCTGTCGTGATTCATGTAACTCTGTATTCCATGTATTATGACAATTTTGGGTAAATGAAAAGCATGTAGCCTCTTTTGTTTTGATGATGTGTGGAATGCTTAAGTGCTTTATGAAGTGTATTGTGCTTTATCTCACAAATGATCTACCCTATGTTGTATAGGGCATGCCGCGGCAGTATACAGGAGCACGGCACATCTTCTTCTGACCGGCTCTATGGACCAGACTCCTTCTGGTAGTAGCGGTCCTGCGGACGTGGGTTGGGATCTGATCAGCCTCTCTGCTGGCCTACCGGTGGACAGCCACCTTATACACCCCCGGTCCGTGAGCAGTATCGACCATCATCTTCTGCGCAGCATGATTCTCAGGCTGCTCCGCCGCCTGATAGGTTTGAGCAGCTGATGATGATGATGCATCAGCAGCAGATGCAGCAGCAGATGCAGCAGCAGCAGCAACAGATACAGCAGCAACAGCACCAGCAGCTCATGGCCACTATTGCTGAGGCCTTGTCCCATGGTGGTAGTGCGACTCCACCTACGACATTTGCGCATCCTGACGAGCATTCCGAGCCTCCTGCTCGGTTTGAGGATGTGCCTCTGCCTACACCCGTCGCACCTCCTACTGGAGATGTCGGTACTCGTGGTTTACTCGAGCGCTTTCAGCGCTTGAGGCCTCCCTCATTTGTGGGTTCTCACAGACCCGAGGAGGTGGAGTTCTGGCTAGACCGCATCTCCAAGATGCTACGGATGTTGCATTGCTCCGAGGCAGAGCAGGTTGAGTTGGCTACCTTCATGTTTGAGAGGGAGGCCAGCTTATGGTGGGACAGTGTGCTGCGTACGGTCGCAGTAGACTTCGTGTGGACCTGGGAGGCTTTCGAGTCTCGGTTCCACGAGAAGTATTACCCGCAGACGTATCGGCATGAGCGGGAGGATGAGTTTCTGCGCCTCAGGCAGGGAGGCATGACGGTGACGGAGTATGAGCACCGTTTTACTGAGTTGGGCCGCTTTGTCCCAACCATCCTCGTCAATGAGCAGATGAGGATGCGACGATTCACTGGGGGCTTGCGACCTGACATACGGTCGAAGCTATGCTGCCTCAGTATCCCTACGTATGCGGCGTTGGTCCACATGTCTATGACGGCCGAGCAGGATGTGGACCGTTTGGCCCGATCGCGTGGTACTATGGTTGCGAGACCACGGCAGGATTTACAGAGCAGGCCTATCTTAGGCAAGAGGCCTCGGGTGATTCTCCCCCCAGGGCCGCAGCGCCAGTTGTTCCTATGAGACGCCCGTTGGTGACCTGCACGTTTTGCGGGAAACCAGGACACCCTGCTGAGAGAGCTGCTTCTCGCGCATGAGGGCTAGCGGATTTGCGCCACCGCAGAGATTGGGTCGCCCTTATCCACAGGCCATATCAGCTCCGCCGCTACAGACTGTTCCTGCACATCCTTCATTCCGACCTCCTGTGCCGCTCTTCAGGCCGCCACAGCGACCCTTGGCTCCTCAGCCGAACCGCCAGCAGCAGGCTCGAGGCACACGCTTGTTGCGAGGCACCAGAGACGTCGATTTCGGCACCGACGCTTTTGAGGGTACGGCATATTCATGGTACTCCCGTTTCTTTATTGGTGGACACTGGGTCCACTACTTCTATTATTTCTTGTGGGGCGGTGAAACGTCTATCTTTGCATACTGTTCCCACTAAGGGAACGAGACTCACTACGGCCACTGGGACCTTCTCGGATGTCACACGGTTATGCGAGGGTTGCGCGATAGTTTTGGGTAGCAGCACAGAGCTCGTCGACCTTATTGTTGCTCCACTATGGCACTACGACGTTATACTTGGCATGGATTGGCTCGCCAAGATGAGGGCGGAGATAGATTGCGATGCTCGGATCGTGACTGCCTATGGACCTGACGGCACAGCTTTCACGTTCCCAGTGCAGGTCAGTTGGCCCTGCCGCGTTGATTGTTATGCCGCTTTACTTGTGCCGATTGATGGTCCGACATTAGAGGGTACGCCGGTAGTTCGGGAGTTCGTGGGTGTGTTTGAGACTATTCCTGGTTTACCTCCTCGGCGCGAGATTGATTTTACGATTGATCTTACGCCTGGTGCGATGCCCATCTCGTTGCCGACTTATCGTATGCCTCCATGTGAGATGGAGGAGCTGCGGAAACAGATTGACGAACTTGTAGAGAAAGGTTTTATCGACCTAGTGTGTCTCCTTGGGGAGCACCTGTGTTGTTCGTGAAGAAGAAGAGGACGGGTCGCTACGGTTGTGTATTGATTACCGTAGGTTGAACCAGGTCACGGTGAAGAACAAGTATCCTTTGCCCAGGATAGATGATCTGTTTGATCAGTTGAGGGGGGCGAAGTATTTCTCGAAGATTGATCTTCAGTCAGGGTACCACCAGTTGCGCGTGAGAGAGGAGGACGTGCAGAAGACAGCCTTCAGGACGTGCTTTGGGCACTATGAGTTCTTGGTGACGTTCGGTCTGACGAACGCACCAGCCGTGTTCATGGATCTGATGAACCGGGTATTTCGGCCCTTCCTTTACCGATTCGTCATCGTCTTTATTGATGACATTTTGATATACTCTACGAGTCGGGAGGAGCACGAGGAGCACTTGCGAGCGGTATTGGGTACGTTGGAGAAGAACCAGTTGTTTGCGCAATACAAGAAGTGCGACTTCTGGCAGGAGGAAGTCAAGTTCCTGGGACATGTAGTGTCCAAGGATGGGATAGCAGTGGACCTTGCTAAGGTAGCCGCGGTTCAGGATTGGCAGCAGCCTGAGTCGGTTACTGAGGTGAGGAGTTTCCTTGGTCTGGCTGGGTATTACAGACGCTTCATTCGGGACTTCTCGAAGATTGCCAGGCCATTGTCTCAGTTGACTCGGAAAGACTTGAAGTTCGCCTGGAACGAGAAGGCGGAGGCAGCTTTTAAGGAGCTGAAGGACAAGTTGACGTCCGCCCCTGTGCTAGTATTGCCAGAGCAAGGGGTGAAATACACGGTATATACTGACGCGTCTCGCGTTGGTTTGGGTTGTGTTCTGATGCAGAAGGATAGGGTGATTTCGTATGCCTCGAGACAATTAAGGAAGCACGAGGAGAATTACCCTACACATGACCTGGAGTTGGCAGCTGTCATCTTTGCATTGAAGCTCTGGAGACATTACCTCTACGGAGAGGAGTTCGAGCTTTTCTCGACCACAAGAGCCTTAAGTACATATTCACACAGCGGGATTTGAATATGAGACAGCGCCGATGGATGGAGACCTTGAAGGACTTCAAGTTCGAGGTTTCCTACCATCCTGGCAAGGCGAACCTTGTGGCAGACGCGTTGAGCCGCAAGAAGGCGATTGCATTTGCGGCACCGCTGATGATAGCCGAGTGGGACATGATGGAGTTTGTGCGGGACTTCGAGCAGAGACTCACTGTCGAGGAGCCTTTTGAGTGTGTTGCGCACGTTCGGGTGCGGCCACTTATTGACGACAGGATTGTTGAGGCCCAAGAGGGCGATATACGGCTGTCTGAGCTTCGAGAGCAGGCTAGCGACGCCGTGGACTCCGAGTGGAGAGTTGGTTCTGATGGGGGTTTACGATTCCGTGGCCGCCTATGTGTTCCTGATGTGGCTGACTTGAGACGCGAGCTTCTCGAGTCTGCCCATAACTCGAAGCTTGCGATGCATCCTGGTAGCACGAAGATGTACCAGGATATGAGACGGACGTATTGGTGGGATAACATGAAGGCCCACATTGCTGAGTATGTGTCTCGATGTCTGACGTGCCAGCAGGTCAAGGCAGAGCAGAACATCGCCGACCTCCTGGACTACTTCAGCCCATGCCCATAGCGGAGTGGAAGTGGGACTTCATCTCCATGGACTTCATATCAGGGCTGCCGAAGACGAGGAAGGGACACGATTCCATTTGGGTGATTGTGGACCGGTTGACCAAATCGGCCCATTTCCTCCCTATCAGAGTTACGAACTCTGCAGACGAGCTGGCTAGATTGTACATCAGGGAGATCGTCCGTCTGCATGGAGTTCCTTTAGAGATCGTGTCGGACAGAGACACGCGGTTCACATCCATCTTCTGGACTCGTATCCAGGAGGCGATGGGTGTGAAGTTGAAGTTCAGTACAGCGTTTCATCCTCAGACTGATGGGCAGACAGAGCGGGTGAATCAGATTCTGGAGGATATGTTGCGAGCATGTGTGTTGGACTTCAAGGACAGCTGGGATGACTGTCTTCCGTACGCAGAGTTCGCCTACAACAACAGCTTCCAGGCGACTATTGGCATGGCGCCATATGAGGCTCTATATGGTCGACCTTGTAGGGCACCGCACTGTTGGACAGAGGTTGGCGAGCGTAGTCTGGTTGGCCCGGAGTTGGTACAGACGACTACAGAGAAGGTAGATATTATCAGGCGTCGATTACTCACAGCGCAGAGCAGAGCAGAGAAGAAGAGTTCGCCGATACGAGGCGGCGACCGCTGGAGTTCGAGGTCGGGGATCATGTGTTCCTTCGAGTTTCCCCTATGAAGGGAGTCCTTCGGTTCGGGAAGAAGGGGAAGCTCACACCGAGGTTTATCGGTCCATTTCAGATATTGGATCGAGTGGGTGATGTGGCGTATCGTCTCGCTTTGCCTACACCACTTGCTTCTGTACACAACGTATTTCATGTATCTATGCTGAAGAAGAAGTACGTTCCTGATCCTTCGCATATCATCAGATGGGAGAGCAGGTACAGTTGAGCGAGGATGCTACGTACGAGCTGCGCCCGACGCGTATCCTTGATAGGAAGGAGCAGGTACTACGTAGCAAGGTCATCCCACTTGTGAAGGTACTTTGGACACATCATTCCGAGGAGGAAGCTACCTGGGAGACTGAGGCCGAAGGTCAGGAAGAACTACCCTCAGATTCTCGAGGACTACGAAAAGGTATAAATTTCGAGGACGAAATTTTTTGTTTAAGGGGGGTAGATTGTAACGACCCGTGAATTTCCGTACATTGGCTCGAGTACCACCTCGACCAGAAATCAATTAGGATTAAATCCTTTAGAAATTTAACAAAGTTAACTAAGTACTAAACTCGGTTAGCCATGAAATCCGTTGGGATCGCTTTAAATACGATCTGCAAGACCCAAAACTTGCAAAACAAGTGACTCTAGGTTACCCTAAAGTTTAGAACCAAACTCATTTCGGCTGCTCTCGGGAATGAAACGAAACTTCGTATTAGGTCTAGATCGCACATCGGGAGTCCGATTAACACGAAGCTAAGGAACTAGGACCGCCTCACTGGGCTTGACAATCATCTCAAAAATCAGATCCAGCCGATGTCCCACGGCCATTCGTTTCGATCCGGAGCGAGGGGTGTGAAAAACACTATTTCCATCCCAAAATAAATATCTGGAATAGTGATCTGGCACCATTCGCTTGCGCGTCAGTATTAAGCAACCTGACCGTCAGAATCAGACCAAATTACACCCTCGGATTAAGAAAAATTTCAGGAACATTTACATGTACTTGAAATTCGGATCGTGGCCCACTGACCGTTGAACTGAAAGTGGTCCGCCACGTGCGATCTGGGAATCCGATCGAGTCGAAAACGTAATCCCACATAGATCCATGTGTGGTGAGCTTAAGTCTGACGTTTGGCTCAAGGAGGGCCACCAGAACCTCTCTTTTGAGCTGGAAAAGTGACGAATATCCTATATTAGCAGTAACCTTGAACCTGAGTCTATTTTGGGGATGTTTTTGGCTATAAAAGGGGCTTAGAACAGCCCCTCTCACAGCCATACGAATTGGGAGAAAAACCCTAGAGAGAGAGAAAGAAGAGAGAGAGAGAAGCTTGGAGTTTGTAGGTGATCTTCCTCCTACTGCTTTTGGTTGTCGCACGGCCTACACCGCTCCTTTCCAGGTGTTTTCCCGGCGGTATCCATTCCGTTTGAAGGTAAGAAACCCTAACCCTAGGTCTGATTTGATGTAGATTCGTTGTAGTAGGTATGTAAGGCTAACCGATTCGCTCTTTAGGCTAGAAAACTCCCGTATACGGAAGCTCTACTACCCTTGCTGATTCGTTGTGATTCCAAGGGCAAAGGTGAGGACTTTAAGTGTATAAGTTACGGTTTTCAACGCTTTCAATGTCAGATAATGATAGATTCATGATCTGCATGTAAATGCACATGTACAAAGTGCTTTCCGTTTCCTGTTTCGATTAACGTTGTAGAATATGGAATTTCACATACTCTAGGTATACGTAGAAATACCGTATACGTATTTTTTCGGAAAAATGTTTGACATGTTTATTTAATGTATGATTATATAATATATGGATAAAATACTAGTTTGGCGAAAAGAATCGCTGAAATACATGTTCGCTTGTAAATGCTATGTATGTTGAAATTGTGTATTCTAGAAATACCGCATATGTGTAAAATTTGAAAGTGTAATTGTCATGATTATTTGTTGTATGAATATGGTATACGCGGATAAAATAATCGCTTGGCGAAAGAATAGCCCTAATACGCAATTTGCTAACATACGTCATGTATGTTGGAATGGCGTACTCTAAGTGTTTGTGTAAATGCTTGTGTGTGTAAATGCTTGTGTATTAGTGCGCTTAGAGAGGTGCTGATATGGGATTCCGACTCCCTTAGAGACATGTAGGATCCCCTCCATGCGGTGGTTCGCTAGAACCACTCACTTGTAATGTGTATGTAATTGTATCCCTATGTGGATAGTGCTTATACATGCTTTACAACATGCTTTACAACATGCTTTACTTCATGTTTTACTTCATGCTTATAACATGCCTGCTAACATGCTTGTATTGCTTGTTTATCATGCTTTACTCCACATGCTATTGATGAGAACTGTTTGAGTTTGGGACTATGCCTATAGTCCAACATTCGGTACACACTTGCGATTGTGGCTGAGATTCATGTCGCCACAAAGGATGTGTCTGGCGAACCCGAGTCGTACTTCGGTTGGCGATAGTGGTTGGCCACACGGAGTGCTTTTGCGCTCCATATCGCCCAACTTGTGGTGCGCTCGAGCTAGTCAGGCTCGTCAAGTAAACCGAAATGTATTTGTGTGTTCACCATGTTTGGTCGCTACTGCTTGAACCTAGGGTACCAAACTTACCAGTGGCGATCCCGTTAACCATGGTACCTCGATCCGCTAAGACGCATGAGCGGGCAGGCATGGTGGTATGGGACACCGTGGTCGAGCTGTCGGCCTACGCTGGGGCCATGTGCCTCCCCGTAGTGACCATTGCGCAACCAAACTCGTGAGCCGAATATGGTGGTATGGGACACTGTATTCGAGCTGTCGATACTTACGGCGAGAGCCGAGTACGGTGAGACCTGTGCTCGTGCTGACGGGCGACGAGTCCTCCGTAGTATCTTCGAGTATACTCCAAGTGTCTGTGATTGGCGACGAGTCTTTCACAGCAACTAGAGTATGAGTTGAGCCGAGTACGGTGAGACCTGTACTCGAGCTGACGGCTAGTGATTGAGCCGAGTACGGTGAGACCTGTACTCGAGCTGACGGCCAGCAATTGAGCCGCATACGGTGAGATCTGTATCCGCGCTGACGGGTGACGAGCCTTTGCGATGCCTTCACTACGCTTCTCAAACCATAATATCGTATGAGATTAACTAGGATTGACGACCCTAGAATGGATCATGTTTGGGGAATGATACAAGGGAGGTACCTTAGTTTCCCAATACTGCTGTTTGAAATGGACTAATAAAAACTTGGTAATCATGAGCATCATCGCACCGCATGTGCTTTGTAGATGTGGCGCACTGAGGGAGTAAGCATTCGCGAACGTAAGATGATGTCGCTTGAGGGTGGTTTGGCAAGGGCATACAGCATCATGTCATCTCATTTTCGCATTAACAAGAGTAGTTAGAAATGTTTGATTTGTACTGCTTTATCATTACTGCTTGATTGAATTGATAACATGTTAACCTATGCTTTATTGTTCCACTGAGTTAGCTACTCACTCCCACGTTACGGGACGGTGTTTGCAACACCCACCAGACTCTGTCGCAGGTGTAGATGGCGCCTTGGTTAGGAGCCGGAGCCCGACTTTGATGAGGATCAGGAGGAGTTCTCCTTTATGCAGTATTTTGACGGCTTTGCTTAGGCCGGCTGCATCGCGGGATTTTCAGGGCTTCTCTTGAGAATTGTATTTTGATTTTTGATTTTTTTAGAAACAATACATGTATTGGTACTCAGTTAGTACTCATACTCTGGAGTTCATAAAATTTTGTTACTTTACATACTTTGAATATAAAATTTCAGTCTTCCGCTTGCCTTTATACAATTGAACTGGAGTATGAATTACTGTTTTGGTATAATCTCATTCATGTTTATTGCGCTGACTCAGACAACATTTAACCATCATTGTGTATGTTGCATAAGTGATGCGTTGGAACTCGGGAGTTGAGTTCATACTCGACCCCCGAATTTCAGGGTGTTACATTTAGTTCAACGGTTAACGGACCTCGATCGGAGATTCCGAGTACATGTAAATGTGTATGAAATTTCTCCTGATCCGAGGGTGTAATTTGGTCTGATTCTGACGGTCTGGTTGCTTAAAACTGATCTACAAGCAACTCGTGCTAGATTACTATTCACGATATTTATTTTGTAAAGAAAACAAGTGTTTTCACACTCTCTCGCTCCGGACTCAAGCGAACAGCCGTGGGATACTGTCTGGGTTTGATTTTCGAGATGGTTGTCAAGCCCAGCAAGGCGGTCCTAATTCCTTAACTTCGTGTTAATCAGACTTCCGATGTGCGGTCCAGAGCTGATACGGAGTTTCGAGATGCTCCCGAGAGCAGCCGGGTAATGAGATTGATCCTAGATTTTAGGGTAACCTAGCGTCAATGATTCTACAAGTTTTGGGTCTTACAAATCGTATTTAAAGTGATTCTATCGGATTTCGTAGCTAATCTAGTTTTGTACTTAGTTACTTTGTCTCATTTCTAAAGGATTTAGTCCTATAAGATTTCTGTCTGAGATGGTACTTAGTCCTTTGTAGTTTGTATATAAAGTGATCCAATTTATACTACTTAGCTAGTTTAAGATAGTGTCTAGGGTGAAAGTACTTAGAAAAATTGAAAGATCAAGGTGGTGAAGGGTGGTATTTGTGAAGAAAATGGTTTGAAAAGGGATTTGAGGCTTTAATTGAGTGTTTGAGAAGTTAAACCTGTGTTAGGATTGACCCATCGCCTAAGGACGTCTAATCCAGGTTGGGAAAAATTCGGGCTGTTACATTGATCCATGACCGTCCAACCTAGTGGACTAAACCGGGACCCACGTTGTAGCCACCTCACTACCTAATTTTGAACAGGCTTAAATGCAAGGAAAAACACATATATTAGCTTGGCCGAGGGGTGGCCCACCCATGTGGACCCCACCTATCCATGCTGTCCATTCTCGGATAGACATGGACGGAGGGAAGATACAAATGTCAACTAGATCCAATCCTGGTGGGCCACCACGTGGACCCACCAGATGACAACGTTTCATCCATGTTGTCCAATCCCTGGATGAGGACTGGACCCAACAGATGTATGCATTTCGTATCCAGGCCGTCCAGGGCCTGGACGTAGCAACAACACTTATTATGTTTTGTAATATTATATATTATATATAATTTATATTGTATGTGGGCCTCACGTGGGACCCACCATGAGGTATGCCTTCATCCACACCATCCACTATCTGGGATGGTGGCAACCACCTTGATGTATCTATATCTACACCGTCCAGCATTTCCAGACAGTGGAGTTGGGTTGTACATGTCGTATCCTCACCATCTAGGCCTTGGACGGTGGGACCCACCTTAGGCAATTGTTCTATATCCAGACCGTCCGTCTATTGGATGGCTAGGTCTGGCTGTTTGAAACTATCACATGTATTAAATAATAATATATATGTATGTATATATAAATTTATATCAGAAATATCTCTCTGGTGGGCCACACGTGGTACCCACCAGATGGGTGTGATTTATCCCTGTCGTCCAGATGTCCTGGACGGTGTGGCCTACTATGGTATATGTGTTGTATATCCCAACCGTCCATCTGGACGGTGGGGACCACCCAACTACTTGGTTGCTACTGTTACGTCAACAGTTCTGTGGTCTGGACATGAGGTGTGTGTTATATCTAACTGTAAATCCTCACCGTGCAAGTGGGACCTTGTGATGATGTGTCGCAAGATCCAGGCCGTCCAGACTATGTGGGGTGTACCATGATGTATATGTAATCTACGCCATCTATCGGTCGAGTGGACCACACTACAAAATCAATGAAGGGTTGAACGTCCACCATTGAAACCGATTTGGGGTCTCGAAAGTTCTGGATCAATACGTAATTTGTTTTTTCCCTTAAATCAGGCCTTTGTGACCTTATGAACAGATTGGATGGAAAATAAATGTTATGGTGGGCCCTGTGGGTTTTAATTTATGGAAATCATTACCCCCACTGCTAGTTGTGGTATGGTCAAGATGATCTTTTGATATGATTCATATATTTGGGTAATGCTCTAAAATGATTTCTAAAAATGGATGAACGGTGCAGATGGTGCAGCCCAAGTAATGCGACCCACTTGTTGTATTTGAGAAGCCCATTGTGATGTATTTGGAGCACACGGGTTGAGGCCCATTATGATGTATTCGGGGCCCATGAGTTAAGGCCCATTATGATGTATTTGGAGCCCATGGACAGAGGCCTAGTGTGATATATATTAAGCCCGTGTCAGAGGCGCATTGTGATGTATATTAGGCCCATGTGAGCGGCCCATTTTGATGTATATGTGGCCCATATGATGCGACCCACTTGATGTATGAGAGGCCCATGGATGTGACCCAACGTGATGTGTATTAAGCCCTTGAGTGAGGCCCATGGTGTTGTACATTAGGCCCTTATGTGAGGCCATGGGCCCACTATACGTTTGGCTCTTTGTGGGCCACTCTTTGGGAGCAATGTTGGTTAAATGTCCACATTGATGGGTAATGATGGTTGGATGTCCACATTGTGACCTTCCCTTAGGCCTTGTTAGGCCCATTCTCACCGATTCCGATTGTCAAGGCTGATTGTCGATGCCGATTAAGAGTATGTGACAGTATAACATCATGATACATGCCCATACGCATCATCTGCATGTTTGTTATGAGATATGGTTGACCATTGCATATGTCATTGGGCCTGTTGTTATGAGACTCCCTAATAGGCAGAGATTGTCTCATATGAGTATACGGTATGCGCAAGATTGATGCATGACTGGATTGTATGACTCATGCATCTTGTATTGTGTGTTGTGATTATTGTACGCCCTAGCGATATCAGGGCCGTAGCCTCCACATGCATATCATGGATGGCCGATGGAACACCAAAAATCTGTTACTAGCATCGGGCCTCCATAGATGGCCCTAGGTGAAAATCCATAAACCCTCTTGGTACTAGAGGACGCCCCAAAGTCTAGACCGAGTGAATATATATGAGCGCATGAGGGCCATATACCATTAGGCGGCATCTCCCACTGTGTCGTAGTCGGTTGGGAGAGGGTGTGACCTTACCGCCCTGAGTGAAGGGGCAATATTTAGGTTGAGTTTGACCAGCTTGAGGAATGGGTCCGCTATCGGTGAGCCGGGCCCGAAATTGGCAGGCGGATAGTGAGGTCTCTTCCACTTACCCAATTGTGCGCTTGGATAGGGGCGGCAAGCTGGCGTAGAGCGTAATAGACCCCAGTGATGATCTCATAGATGTACAGTACTGATATATAGACTTAATGAGCAGACGTTGTATACTCATTCATTCATTCATTCACTACCCACTCGGGCTGGTGGTGCACAACTATTTGTTACATGTACCTTCGCAATGGCCAGGATTTCGGTTGGGGCGCGCGACTAACTTGAGATCAGGAGTTTACCACATTGAGTTTGACTATCCAAATTTAGGTATGGGGACTGGTTTGGATAAAAGTCCCTTGTGGTGGACCCCATAGCCTGCGATACTACATACTATCATCCTGACTTCACACTCCAACTTGGTCATTTCATTCGCATCGCATATTGCATTACATCGGCAGGCATATGGCATTTTGAGTTGTTATGTTTCTGCACTTATATGGCCTAGACGGACTCAGCAGGATTTACATATTGCATTGTACCCTCGGCATCTGATCTTTGGCTCCTTTAACTTCTCATTTGCATAGTTGATATATATTGCGTACTTTAATATTGTATGATTCATGATCTTTCTAATATTTCCAATATTGTACGATTATGGCATTTTATTGAATACTTGGCACTTACCTTGTGCACACACTTTTACCACCCTCTAAGTTTTCTATAAGCTTATTCATGATAGATGCGTCCAAGTGGTGTTAGGTCACAGCGGCATTGAACTTGGAGCTTGCAGCTATCTTCTGGAGCTTTGATTTTTCTAAATATGTATTTCCCTTTCAGCATTTTATTCAAATATTTGTATTAGTGGATATGTGGTGATGATGTTGTTCTTGTGATTTAGGTATACTTGTGGTTATGCTTCTTACGAGATAAATTTAGATTGGAAAATCCTCCTTGTAGGATCTCAGGATCGGAACCAGGTGTATGGGCGCTGGGAGCAGAGAATGGGGTACTACGGAGGTCGGCACCGGATTCGGCGATCGAGAATTTTGTGAGTCAGGTTTCTGAGTTTGGGGCGTGACACGCGCCCCAACCGAAATTCGGGCCATTGCGAAAGTTCACATAACAATTAGTTGCACACCACCAGCCTGAGTGGATAGGGAATGAATTAATGAATATAATGCTGAGAATGCAACTCCTGCTCCACAAATCAGTACTGTACATCTCTAGGATCATCATCGGGGTCTAGTACACTCTATGCCAACTGGGTAAGTAGGAGAGACCTCACTATCCGCCTGCCAATATCGGGCCTGGCTCGTCAATAGCCGACTCATTCCTCAGCTGGTTAAACTCAGCCTAGCATTGCCTACTCCCTCAAGCGAGTAAGGCCACACCCCCTTCCAACCGACCACGACACAGTGGGAGACGTGGCCTACTTGTATACGGCCCTTATGCAGTCATATATATCCACTCGGTCTCGATGTTGGAGCTTCCTCTGGTACCAAGAGGGTTTAGGGATTTTCACCCAAGGCCATATATGGTGGGCCGATGCTAGTAACAGATTTTCGATGTCCCATCTAGCCATCCAGGACATGCCTGTGGAGGCTATGACCTTGATGTCTTTAGGGAGTACAGTAATCACAACACACAATGCAAGATGCATGAGTCATACAATCCAGTCATGCATCAATCCTGCGTATACCGTGCACTCATGCGAGACAATCTTTGCCTATTAGGGACCCTCATAACAATCTACCTAATGCCAAATGCAATGGTCAACCACATCTCATAACAAACATGCAGATGATGCGTATGGGTATGTATCATGCTGCTATGCTGCTACATACTCATAATCGGTATTGACAACCGGCACCGATAATCGGCCTCGATAATCGAAATCGGCCTCGACAATCGAAATCGACTTCGACAATCGACAATCGGAATCGACAATCAGAATCGGCCTTGATGATCAGCCGAACAAGGCCTAAGGGATGGTTATAATGTGGACATTAAACCATTATTGCCCATCAATGTGGCCATCTAACCAACATTTCTTCCAAGGAGTGGCCCACATAGAGCCAAACGTATAGTGGACCCATGGCCTCACATAATGGCCTAACGTACATCACAATGGGCCTCACTTAAGGGCCTAATACACATCACGACGGGCCTCACTCGTGGGTCTAATACACATCACGATGGGCTAAATACACGGGCCTAATACACCACTATGGGCCGCTCACATGGGCCTAATACACATCACGACGGGCCTCACTCATGAGCCTAATACACATCACGATGGGCCGAATACACGAGCATAATACACAACACTATGGGCCGCTCACATGGGCCTAATACATATCACAATGAGCCTTGCCCATAGGCCACAAATACATCACAATGGGCCTTGCCCATAGGCCTCAAATACATCACAATGGACCTTACCCATGGGCCTTAGATTCAAGCAGGTGGGCCGCACCAACTACACCATTCATCCATCCATCTATAGAGATCATTTTAGAGCATTATCCAAATAAATGAATCATATAAAAGATCATCTAGACCATACCACAGATAACAGTGTGATAATGATTTCCACCGTTAAAATTTAAAGGGCCCACCATAGCATTTATTTTCCATCCAGTCAGTTCATAAGGTCATAAAGGCCTGAACTGAGAGGAAAAATAAATATCATATTGGTCCAAAACTTCTGTAACCCAAAGGGGTTTCAATGGTAGACATTCAATCCCACTGTTTTTGCGGTGTGGTCCACTTGATCAAGATCTGGCTTATTTTTAGTCTCAAGCCTTGAGACGAGTCGCCAAATGGATGGACGGTTTAGCTGTAACACATACATCAGTGGGGCCCACAGAACTTACTGCCATCAATCCAGCAGCTACCTAGCTGGTAGATGGACGGTCTGGATGTTGCCCAACATGAGAGGGCCCCACACAGGGAAACAAATGGACGACGTTGATGAAGTGTACACGGAGTGGTCCCACCCGTCCAGATTACTGGACGGTGTGGATAATACCTGTACATCATGGTAGGGTCCACAGAACTTAGTGACGTTAAACTGCAGCTGAATTCCTGCTGTAAGACGCACCAGCCAATCCACTTCATGCAAGTGGGTCCCACGTGGTGGGCTACCCATTATATAATATTATATTATATATCATATGATAACATGATACACCTAGCGTTCAGAGAGTCTAGACGCTGGATGGACAGTGTGGATCACACCACATATAAAACCTCATGGCATTCATGCATAAAAGGTGGGTTCCACGTGGGAGTGGCCCACCCAGATATGTATATGTATGTGTGTGTGTGTGTATATATATATATAATATATATATATAATATATATATATATATATATAAAGATAATCCAGTCCAGATTACTGGACTCAATCAACAGTGAAATCCCAGCGTCCCTGATGGACGGTGTGGATAAAACTCGTACATCATGTAAGGTGAGGCCCACATGGCAACGACCACTAGTTAATCCGTTCATCTGGTGGGTCCCACGTGTGGGCCAACTGGTTTGTTAGCACTCACACCTCACTGTTAGCCACCTCCAGTAGGGATCAATACCAAGACCTCAGTGATTGATATGAGGTATCTTTCACCCAGACTACCACTTAAGTTATGGATCAGGGTAGTCCAATGGGTGGGATTCCCACCGTCCCAATGGTGGATGATGTGGATCATCACCTGCAATATGGCGAGCCACACCATCTGATGGATGGAATAAATATAACACATATTGGTGGGGCCCACTCCATCATAACAGAGAGAGAGAGAGAGAGAGAAACGTGAAGGGGAGGGACCCCGCCACTATTGGGCCCTCCCTATACAATGCATACATCAAGTTGGTCTAAAAAGGCCGAGAGTCCTAAGGGGGGGGGGGGGGGGGGGGGGGGGGGGGGAATAGGACTATGCTAAATTAAAAAATTAAACTGCGGAATTAAATAAAGATAGCACTTAAACAATCCACAATGCGAAAATGTAAAACAACCTCAAAAATCTAGTATTGAGAGGTTAATACAAACTTGGTTTTAAGGACAACCTGACACCAAAAACCAATGGTTTATGGCAGGACAACCGTACTAAAATGTGGGTGAGTATAAAAAAATTAAACTGAAGAGGATATAAAAGAAATAAAAAGCAAAGGAAATAACTAAGCTATTACAACATTCCCACACTTGCATAAAGAAATTACAACATTCTCCACAAATGCAAAAAAGGGAAATTTCAACATCCATAAAATGAAATAAATAATCAATCACCACAAGACCAGAAATTATAGTGGTTTGCTTGTGTGTACACCAACTGTTTAGAAAAATAGCCACATAACTAGTCCACTCCTAATATCCTCACACAGTGGATATTAACATTCACTATGAAAATAGATTTTTGAAGGTTCACCTAAAACCCACACAATTGTGTCTGTTAAGTGGGCTTACATAATTCAAAAACCCCACACTCTGAGTTTTCTGTATCATCTCAGACAAACCAAAATAAAGACATTTTTCTAGCACAATCTCAATGAAACCAAAATAATGAATTTACAAAACTGTAAAATACTTATCTAGATATTCTCCTTTTGATGTAGCCCGGAAGAACCAATTCGGAGTAGAAGATCAACGTAGATGTTCAATGTTCACACTCACATATGAATAGGTTCTAAGTTCTAAATTGATTTTAAATTAAATCACCTTAGGCTAGCTTGATTTGATTTTGATTCCAAGAAATGGGAATATATCAATCCTTCTTTCAAATAAAATTGGAATGCATAATTCAAAATCAAATGTAAAAAAGCTAATTAAAGAGAATATAAAATGAGCACAAAATAGCTTAAGAATATCACTAACTTATCTCTTAGAGTGGTGTATTGATTTTGCTTCAATTGGATATAAAACTCTGAAATTCGTGCTCTATTTATAAGTACAAAAATCGCATCTTCGACTGGTCCTGTGGTCGGCAAGACTGGTCGTAGGACCAACAGATTTTTGAAATTTTGAGAGCGAAAAGATCAGACCGTTCCACGACTGGTCAAAGGACCTGCTCGAGTGGCCTCCACGACCGGTCGAGTCCGGTCCACGACTGGTCGTTTAGGACTCAATTTAGTTGTTGGACTTTGAGTCGAGCCTGCAGGACTGGTCGAGCACGAGTCGAGCATTATTCACACGATCAGTCGAGCAGTCTACAGGACTGGTTGAGGCTTAACAAAAAATTCTGAAAATTTTAAACATACTTAGGACTGATTGAGGAATTTCTTGGACTGTTCGAGCCAGTGCTAGGACTAGTCGAACATAGCCTAAGACTAGTCAAAAAATAGTCCATGCACTTATAAAGTGAGCCAATTGAATTATGCATTCAAAATGACCTACCCTATGGTCAATCTAGGGTCTTTCATACCTTGTTAGTGATGTATGAACATTGAATCTTCTTTTACTTCCGTTCATAGTCGTTCTTTGAAGTTCACGAAGCTTGAGATCTTGTCATAAGATGGAGCTTGAACTTGAGACCTTTTGAAGCTTGAATATGACTAACATTGAAGCTTGAGCTTGTGGTTCACAGTAAAGAACTTTATCTCGATTTGAACGAAGCTTTGAATACTTGAACTATTGAAGCATGAAAGACTGAAATTACACTTGATGTTGAGCTTGAACATGAACATGTAAACTTATACTTGAAGTTCTTAAGTTAAAGACCTTTGTTCTTGTACATGAGAAGCACAATCTTGAATATGTAGATGCGCTACACAAGATAGATTCCAAGAGGTTTTAACACTACAAAATTTGACAATCATAGGAACTAGGAAACATAGTACTTATAATCTCCCCCTTTGTCAAATTAGTGACAAAACACACATTATTAAAAATAAGCATAATATGCCCAATAAAGAATCATGCACAAGTTATCAATATAAACCATTTACAGCCTGGTCAAAGAATCATGCACCAGTTATCAATATAAACCAGTTACAACCTGGTCAAAGAATCATGCACCAGTTTTCAAAAAGTCAAAGCAATTCATCATTAACTCTCGCATCAATACTCCCCCTTACTTACTCCTCCTTACACAAAAAATGAAAGGGACTACTACTTATCCACAATCCACAATCCACATGCCACATATCACAAGCATAAGCATGATAAAATTTTCTCCCTTTTTGTCACAATATGACAAAGGAAGGAACCAATAAATGGAACAGGAAGTAGATAAATAAGGAAGAATAAGAAGAGTAATGAGGAAGAAGAAAATATATAATCTAGATAATCAAGTTAACCAAAGTCATAAGCAAGTTAGAACATAACCAATAATCATGGTTAACCAACTGCAACCAAGTTCAATCCCAAAAAATAAAAATCCAAGTATCAGAATAGTTATTACAAACCATATAATCATATACTAATCAAAACCCGACAAAGGAGCAGGTATGGTAGGTTCAAGTTGAAGAAGTCCCTGTTAAGGCGCCTAAGATATTTACGTTTATATTTGAACTACAAGTCATGGGACACATTCATGTTTTCTACCTTCTCCTCTAGTGAGGGCAAATGCACATCAAAGTCAGATGACTGATAGTAAGGATCATCTGCTGAATCAGATTCGATCACATCAAAAATATCATCCATATTGATGTTATCAGGAGGTATATCACCTTCATCTTCATCTGCGGCATCAGCTCCACCGACACTCACAATAACTTGGCCAAGTGCCAACCTCAAATTCATCTTATTAATATTTGAGTTGTTGAATGGTAGATGATGAATTAGAGCTTCCCCAACAGGCATTGCCACTAAACTATGGGTGGCCAACACAGTCATAAGATAGGCGAAAGGGATGTCATTGTGTCCTAGATGGAGACAAAATTGAATGATGCAATGACAAATCAATGAAGGAAGACATACAGATGTACCAGAGATGATGAAATGAAGAATGCGAACCATAAACGTAGTGAGTTCGGTTTTGTTACTAGAACGAGGATAGACATTCGAAATAAATATCCTATAAAGGACTCTATATCTGGGTAACAAATACGTTGAGGCAAGCGCATTTCCACTAGTATTCCATTTTGCATGTATATGACATAAATTTCTAGTAAGCATACGTTTTTCAATTTCAGATGGTTTAGCTACTAGAGTGCTAATGGGAATACCTTCATCATTGACAGGTAAATCCATTAGGCCAGAGATAAGATGACGATCCATTTCAATTGGACCTTCTCTAGTTGAGATAGTGAATGTTAGGTTTTCAGTCAAAAAATCGGTAATACATGCATACATAGCTTGCGCAATGGAGCAGTATGTCGGCCCACCCCAATGAAGTATGTTATCCCATCCTATAGACTGAAGGAGGGGAAGGATATCAAATGGAACAAGATGATCAACATTAACAAGTCGTTCAACAATAACATTACGCAACCTAATATCTCGTACATATGAGGGATCATCTTCTGGTGACCGAAGGTGGCATATTGTTATAGGAGCCGAACGGGATGTAGAGGGACCACGAGACCCTTTCTTTTTGGTTCTACCTTCCATTTGTATCAATGATAACAAGGAACTAAGCGGTTACAAAAGAAGTAGAGAGGGTTTTCACTAGATCAGATTTTTGAGAAGAAAATCCCAAAAACAACTATGAATCATGAAATAAACAACTCCAATGATGAAAATGGAGTGCTATGAACTTGAATCTACAAGGAAAATGAATACAAAGCACTAACCTTGAAGAAATAGGAAATGGGTTCGACCGGTCGACCTAAGAGCCGTTGGAGAAGAAGCCCAAAATGAGGAAAAAGTGACTTTCCCCCCAAATAAAGCCCCAACCCGGGCTACACGGCCGATCAAGTACATGCTCGACTGGTCGTGCCACGACTGATCGAGTATGTACTCGACTGGTCATGCATAGCCCAAAATATGTATTTTTCATAAAATTTGAAATTTTAAACATATAAAATAACAAATATATACATTATGATACAGAAATGCATCAATAATCAATTCAAATACACATACCAAGATCAAATTTCAATTTAAAAAACTTACTTTTGTCGAGTGGTTTTGTAAATATGTCAGCAAGTTGAGTCTCGGTCGGAATGTATTCCAAAGAAATTGTCTTGTCTTTCACTAATTCACAAATGTAGTGATCTAATGTCAATATACTTGGTTCGTGAATGCTGGATTGGATTTTTAGAGATATTAATTGCGCTTGAATTATCACAATATAAAACCATAGTATCTTGCGCAATTTCGTTATCGCTTAACATTCTTTTCATCCACACAAGCTGAGTACATACATTGCCTGTTGCAATGTATTCATCCTCAACAGTTGAGAGCAATACAGAACTTTGTTTCTTACTTCACTAAGAAACTAAATAGTTCCCTACATAGAAATAACCACCACTGGTTGATTTTCTATCATCAATATTACCAGCCCAATCAACACCTGTGTAACCAGCTAATTGCACACTAGTATCATGTGGATACCAAAGACCAAGATTTGCTGAACTTGTGACATACCGCATAATCCGCTTAACAACAATTAAATGTGACTCTTCAGGGTCAGATTGATATCTAGCACAAATTCCTACACTAAATGCAATATCAGGTTGGCTTACAGTTAAATATAAAAAACTACCTATCATACTACGATACAATTTAGGATCCACACTCTTACCTGTAGAGTCCTTTGAGAGTTTTAAGGAAGTACTCATAGGAGTATCAAAAATTTTCTCATTCTCAAATCCAAACTTTTTAACTAAGTTCAGAGCATATTTGGTTTGAGAGATAAAGAAACCATCAGGTTGCTGTTTTACTTGCAACCCTAGGAAATAATTCAATTCCCCAACCATGCTCATTTCAAACTTAAACTTCATAAGATCTGCAAACTCAACAGTCATGTTAGCACAGGTAGATCCATAAATAATATCATCAACCTAAATTTACACTATTAAAATGTGATCATTATGTTTCTTTACAAACAATGTCTTATCAACACTTCCCATTATAAAGTGATGACTTAGTAGAAACTTAGTCAACTTTTCGTACCATGCCCTGGGATCTTGTTTCCAACCATAGAGTGCCTTTTTAAGGCGGTAGACATGATTAGCATTCTTAGGGTCTTTAAAACCCATTGGTTGTTCAACATACACTTCTTCCTGCATATCGCCATTTAAGAAAGCACTCTTTACATCCATTTGGTATATTATGAACTTTCTAAAACATGCAATGGATATAAATAGTCTAATTGAGTCAAGACGAGCTACTGGGGCAAAGGTCTCATCATAATTGATGCCTTCAATTTGAATGTACCCTTGTACAACCAACCTACCCTTATTTATAATAATATTACCAAGTTCATCAGACTTATTTTTAAAAATCCATTTTGTTCCGATAATGTGTTTATCTTTAGGTATAGGAACTAAGTACCAAACATCATTTCAAACAAATTGATTAAGCTCTTCTTGCATCGCAACAATCCAGTTTTCGTCAGTAAGAGCTTCTTTTACGTTAGCCGGTTCTATCTGAGATGTAAAGCATACGTAATCACACATATCTTCTAGTTGTTTCGGAGTGCGTACACTAGTGAGAGGGTTTCCAAGAATCTAATTAGTTAGATGATCTTTAACAGTCCTCAGTTCACTGTTCTGTTGACTTGATGAAGAGTCTGATTTATCAATTAGAAGAACTTCATCATTTTCTGAACTTGAGACAAGTGTATTCAAGTGATTGTCAATAACCACATTAATGGATTCTTGAATTACACCGGTTCTCTTATTAAGAACCCGATATGCTCGACTATTTAGAGCATACCCTAAAAATATCCCTTCATCACTTTTAGTGTCAAACTTACCTAGATTTTCTCGGTCACGTAAAATGTAGCACTTGCTGCTAAAAACTCAAAAGTATTTGACAGTAGGCTTCTTATCAAACCATATTTCATAAGCCGTTATACCATTTGATTTTCTAATATAAACGCGGTTAATTATATAACACGCAGTATTAACGGCTTCAACCCAAAGATTTTTAGGGTGCTTCATACTATTTAACATTACATTATCCATTTCTTGAAGCACTCTTTTTTTCTTTCTACTATACCATTTTGTTGTGGTGTTTAGGGCGCTGAGAATTCATGTGATATTCCCTGGTCATTGTAAAATTTTTCAAAGCTGCTATTCTCAAATTCTGATCCATGATCACTACAAATCTTATAGACTTGAGAACCTTTTTCCGTTTGAATACATTTAAGGATCTTTTTGTACTTCATCGAGAGTTTCTGATTTGTCCCTTAAGAAGACTACCCATGTATATCTGGTAAAGTCATAAATAATTACCAGTATGTACTTTTTACCACCTCGACTCTCCGTTCTGGTTGGTTCAATAAGGTCCGTGTGGAGAAGTTGGAGCGGTTTAGATGTGAAATTGGAGTTCACCTTTTTGTGAGTACTCCTAATTTATTTGCCAATCTGGCATTCGCCACATATTTTATCTATTTTCTGTATTTTGGGTAAGCCTCTTACTAGCTCTCTTTTGCTCAATCTATACAAGTTGTGGTAGTGTACATGTCCAAGATGTTTATGCCATAATTCTGTCAGTATGGACCATGTAACACGATAGATTAGATGAGTTAGAATCACTTACAATGTAGCAGTTTTCAGAAGCTCTACGACCAGTTAATATTACAAAACCATTTTTATTTAGAATTTCACATCCTTGATTAGTAAATTTTATACTATGATTAATATTGCATATTTGAGAGATGCTTAATAAGTTATGTTTTAACCCTTCGACATATAAAACATTCTCAAATAAATGGAGGTTAAAGAGTTGAACCGTACCTTGGCCAATAATTTTACAGTTGCTACCATCACCGAATGTGACTGAACCATCAGTCATGTCTTTAAGATTGATGAATAGACCTTTGTCACCTATCATGTGTCTGGAGCAACCACTGTCTAGGTACCACTTTGAATGGCTTGAAGCTTTGAAAGTAGTGTGGGCAACCAAGCATGTAACCTTAGGAACCCATTTCATTACCGTTTTGGGTTTAGGAGTATAGTTGGTCTTCTTATATTTGTAGTTGTTATAAGACCGACCCATTGAGTTAGATTTTAAGAGCTCCTTAAGTAAATCAACAATTTTCTCAGCTAAAGGATTATGATTTTGATTTTTATAGTTGATATGGTTACTTCTAGGTTTTAAGGTTTGAAAAGACTTAACATTTTAAAAATGATTTTGATTCAGGCTTTTCCCTTTTGAGTTTAAAGACTCCCCTTTCACAAATTTGGGTGGAGTATTCTTATATTTAGGAGAAATACTTTTGTCATAGCCCAAACCAAATTGATCGCCACAATTTCTGGATCCGGATAAGAGTTTTTCTAACTTAGGATCACCTTGGGCATACTTCCATGTGTCTTTTAAACTCAAAAGTGAAGAGACTTCAAGTTTTAATTTTTCATTTTCAGATTTTAAGTTTTTAACTTGGGAGTTTTTGAAATCTAAGTCGTCGCACTTAGTTTTTTCAAAACAATCTAAAATGTGAGATTTTTCTAAAACAAGATTATCAAAATTTTCTTTAAGTTTTAAAAAATTTTCTTTCTGAAGTTTTAGTTTTACCATAATTTTACAACTTTCCTTGTATATGGCACTATAAGCATCTTGAAGGTCTTCTTCATTTTCATGATCACTATTCAGTTGAATCATCATTATCTGAAAAAGTGAACTTGGCTAGAGTCATAAGGGCTTTAACTTCATTATCCAACTTGGTTTCAGAATCTTCTGACTCTGAAGAAGCTTCAAAGCAGGAAGATTCATCCCAAGTAGCCAACATACCTTTTTTTTTTCGATTTGTCCTTTTTAGGACACTTGTTCACTAGATGCTCATATTCATGGCAGTTGTAACATTGTCCGTCTTTTAAAGATTTCCAAGTTTTGGATTTAGATCTTTTCTTTTCATTAGGTTTTTTAAAATTAACCCTCTTTTTACTTTTGAAAATCTTATAAAACTTTTTAGCTAAAAGGGCCATATCATCTTCAGAATTATCTAAATCAGAATTACTACTATTTTCTTGAGAAAAATATTTAAAAGATTTAAGGGCGATTGATTTACCTTTAGGAGCTTTAAAAGTTAACTCGTAAGTCTGTAATGAGCCAACTAATTCTTCTATCCTCATATTATCCATATCACGAAGTTCCTGGATCGCAGTCACCTTTGAATTGAACCGTTTAGGTAGTGAGAGTAGTATCTTTGCGCAGACTTTACTTTTTGAGATTTTATCACCGAGACCGCACATAGAGTTGACAATGTCATTCAATCTGTTATAAAAGTCCATGAAAGTTTCACTTTCTTCCATACGTATTTCCTCAAATTTGGTTGTAAGGATTTGGACTTTAGATTTCTTGACAATTGTTGTTCCCTCGTGTGTCATTTCTAAGATATCCCAGGCTCACTTTGCAGTATCACAGGATATAATTCATTTGAATTCATCTGGTGATAGTGCGCAAGTGATTGCATTTAGTGCTTTTGCCTTGGCACTACTCTTACTTTTTTGAAGAGTGATCCAAGTAAAATAAAGTGTGACTTTCATAGTTTTGGATCCATCGGTACCAGTCACTTCAGTGGTAGGAGGGGTCCAATTAGTCACTGTGGTTTGCCACACAGTCTCATCCATGGATTTTTAAGAAAATTCTCATCCTGACTTTCCAATAGGCATAATTAGAGCCATCAAATGGTGGAGGCCTAGTGACTAAAAAACTATCAAAATTTGACATCTTAGAAAGCTTAGATCGATTAGCATAGGAAATTAATCCAAAGGAAATAATAATTAAAACGACCTATTAGGCTCTGATACCACTTGAAAAGGCCAAGCTAAGAGTCCTAGAGAGGGGGGGGGGGGGGGGGGGAATAGGACTATGCCAAATTAAAAAATTAAACTGCAGAATTAAATAAAGGTAGCACTTAAACAATCCACAATGCAGAAATGTAAAACAACCTAAAAAATCTAGTATTGAGAGGTTGATACAAACTTGGTTTTAAGGACAACCTAACACCAAAAACCAATGGTTTATGGCAGGACAACCTTACTAGAACGTGGGTTAGTATAAAAAACTCAAACTGAAGAGGATATAAAAGAATTAAATAGCAAAGAAAATAACTAAGCTATTACAACATTCCCACACTTGCATAAAGAAACTACAACATTCTCCACAAATGCAAAAAGGGAAATTTTAACATCCACAAAATGAAATAAATAATCAATCACCATAAGACCAGAAATTATAGTGGTTCGCTTGTGTGTACACCAACTGTTTAGAAAAATAGCCACACAACTACTCCACTCCTAATATCCTCACACAGTGGATATTAGAGTTCACTATGAAAATAGGTTTTTCAAGGTTCACCCAAAACCCTCACAATTGTGTCTTTTAAGTGGGCTTACACAATTCAAAAACCCCACACTCTGAATTTTCTAGATCACCTTAGACAAACCAAAATAAAGAGATTTTTCTGGCACAATCTCAATTAAACTAAAATAATGAATTTACAAAACTATAAAATACTTATCTGAATATTCTCCTTTTGATGCAACCCAGAAGAACCAATTCGGAGTAGAAGATCAACGTAGATGTTCAATGTTCACACTCACATATGAATAGGTTCTAAGTTCTAAATTGATTTTAAATTAAATCACCTTAGGCTATCTTGATTTGATTTTGATTCCAAGAAATGAGAATATATCAATCTTTCTTTCAAATAAAATTGGAATGCAGAATTCAAAATCAAATGCAAAAAAGCTAATTAAAGAGAATATAAAATGAGCACAAAATAGCTTAAGAATATCACTAACTTATCTCTCAAAGTGGTGTATTGATTTTGCTTCAATTGGATATAAAAATCTGAAATTCGTGCTCTATTTATATGTGCAGAAATCGCATCTTCAACTTGTCCTGAGGTCAGCACGACTGGTTGTAGGACCAACAGATTTTTGAAATTTTGAGCGCGATAAGATCAGACGGTTGCACGACTGGTCGAAGGACCTGCTCGACTGTAAGACCCGTATCCTAGTCTGTACTGTTCCGAAGGCTTCCACGATCCTTCCGGTCGAATTCTGGCAATCCTCGACCTAAAGCTAACGTTGCGCATGATTCTAAGACGAGACTTGCATGCCAAAGTCGGCTCGACCCGAAACCTATACCTTGGCGACCGCGCCGTCGCCGCGGTTCCAACGCCGCGACTCACGCACTGACCCGATACCCAGGCTAGAAGATGTCGGCCCGCGTTCAGTTCAAGGAATGACGCCGCACGTTGCAATTCCCGAGAAAAGAATCTCTACCCAGCATCACATCAATCACATCAATCAAATCACTCACCCATACCTCTCCCACTAACTAATTAAAGCAACCCATGCTTAGCCTATTCCTCTTATCCCAAAAGTCAAAGAGACCCATACCTCCCATGCCTTATCTCTTACACATCACTCCTCCCTCCTCTCCCATCATTTCTCTCTCTTTCATTCACTCTCTCATTTTTCTCCCAAGCAACCTACGTTCCGAGCTCCCCATGAGAGAGATAGTGTGGCCCACCTTCCTATCTCCCATCTCCATCGTCCTAAGTTGATCTCAACCGTTGAAGTGCATCCATTGGATCTCTAGCATGCATTGATGGAAGAAAAAGTCCAAGAAGATCAAAGGTGGGTGCTTGTCTCTCTTTCTCTCCTTCTCATTTTTATGTGATGTGTGGCCCACTTGGATGGACCCCACCTTGATGTATGTTTTATCCAAACTGTACAAGTCATGTGGACCTTACCTTATGGTGACGGAAACACACACATATTAGATTGGTTTAAATCAGGGGGGTCACATTCATGTGGGACTCACCTTGCTGAAATGTGGGCCACGTCCGTGTGGGACCCACCACTGCGTTCATCCATGCCGTCCAGCATTCCTGGACGACGCTGGACGTGAGGGTGGCTAACGTGAAGTGCGTGTACTGGTGTGGACTACCAAGCTAACAAATAAATAAATAAAATAATGTATTAACGTCACTTGCTTTTTAGATTTTTGGGTGGGCTGCTTATGCAGGCCCCATCGTGATATATGTTTCTAATCCAAGTCGTCCATTCCGTTCCCCAGCTCATTTCAGGCGTTGAGCCAAAACAAATGAAGCCAATACAGTTCTCTGATAGGGCACACCATCAAAATTCATGTGAAGACATGCTAAAACATATAAAAGTACTTGCTGGGGCCCACTTGAAATTGTTATACATTTGAAACTTGGACTGACCCCTCCACTACGTGGGACACACACAACAGATGGACTGGATCGTCCTGTTGTGGGCCCCATATATGAAAAATAATAAAAAATATATATATATAAATAAATAAATAAAATAAAATAAAAACACAGCAGCTTTGCTGCTGCTGCTGACATAGAGAGAGAACGCGCAGGCATCCTGCGGGCGCTGGCAGGCGGACGACCTGGGTCCCACGGCCCCAGCCGTGGGCCCCACCATAATGTGTGTTATGTATCCACTCCGTCTATTACGTGGACCCCTAGGATAGAGGGCCACCCTCCAAATATCAGGCTGATCTGACGCTCAGGTGGCCCACATCATAGGAAACAGTGTGAATTGACCATCTGCCATTGAAATCCTTTTTGGGTCCACAGAAGTTTTTGGACCAAGATGAAATTTGTTTCTACCCTTTATCTAGGTCTGTGTGACCTTATGGATGAGTTGGATCTCATATAAACATTACGGTGGGCCCCACGTGTGACCCACCCTTAAAAGGTATGTAGATCAGCACCGTCCAGGAGGGTCTGGACGGTGCCATATGGCGCTGACAATCTCACCCTCCCACACACTCACGCAAATATTATAATACATATTATTATATAAATATAATATAATATTTTATATTAAATACTATCGTGGGCCACTCTCACGTGGGACCCACCTTTAACTCATGCAATCAGCATCGTCCAGATGTATCTCTGGACGGTGGGTTCTGGGCAGCCCTCTGCTTAAAAAAAAAAAAATGCATTTATATAATATATAATATTATGTAACATATTATATTATATTTTATACACATTTGATGGTGGGCAACTTTCACGTGGGACCCACCTTTAATAGGAAATCTACACCGTTCAGACGGATCTGGACGGTGATTATGGGCAGCATCCTGCCATTTTACAAGTATATTATATAATATTATAATATTATAATATATTATATTAATGATATCATATGGGTTTGCCATTGCGTGGACAGCATCATTATGTATGACTTTACCTGCACTGTCCAGTTGCTGGATCGTGCAGCAGGTATGCAATCCAGACCTTCCATTCAATGGGCATGGTCTTGGATCCCCACCATGATGCATGTGTTGCATCCAAACCGTCCAACCTTTTGGACAAACTCATTTTAAGGTTTGAAACGAAATAAGACAGATCTATTTATCAAGTGGACCACACGGCAATGTGAGCATTGAAATGTCTACCACTGAAATCCCCTTTAGTATCATAAAAAATTCTGGATCAACATGAAACCGTGTGACTTTATGATCAGATTGGATGAAAAACAAACGTTATGGTGGGCCTTGGGAATTTTAATGGTGGAAAATCATTATCACCACTTATAATGGGTATGGCCCATTTGATATACATGGGGCCCATTGGTGTGGCCCACCTTGATTTATTTATGCCTTTCTATTGAAGCCCACCTTGATATATATAAAACCCATTTGATGAGGCCCGATGTGATGTATTTGGGGCCCATGGGTTGAGGCCCATTGTGATGCATTAAGGCCCGTGGGTCAAGGCCCATTGTGATGTATTCAAGGCCCATGGTTGAGGCCCAGTGCGATGTATGTATGGCCCGTTAAGTTGTGTATGAATTCCTTGTATGGGCCACTCCTTGGGAGCAATGTTGGTTGAATGACCACATTGCTGGACAATGATGGTTTAATGTCCACATTGTGACCTTCCCTTAGGTCTTGATTAGGCCCATTCTCATTATTCTCTTAGTAAGTTAATCCTAATTAGTGGGCCTCATTCGCCATAGACGGATGGTTTTACACTACCGGATTTGATATAACCACGGTCGAGGCTGATTCTGATTCTGATTACTGAGGCCGATTCTGATTTGTCAAGGACGATTGTATAGGCCAATTGACGTGACCTATATGATGAACATGCGACCCGTAGTTGAGGCCATTTGTGACACGTATTAGGCCCATGATGCATGGCCCAGTTGATGTATTCAAGACCCATGTGTAGGCCCCACATGTCATGTATTTGAGGCTCATGGGCAAGGCCCATTGTGATGTATTCATGGCCTATGGGCAAGGCCCATTGTGATATGTATTAGGCCAATGAGCAGGGTCCGCCTATTGTGTATATGTGGCCCTTGAGTAAGGCCCATTGTGTTGTATACTAGGCCTTTGTGCGAGGCCGTGAGCCATTATATGTTTGACTCTTTGTGGCCATTCCTTGTGGACAATGTTGGTTAAATGTCCACATTGTCGATGCCGATTATTGAGGCTGGTTATTAATACCGATTATGAGTATGTGACAGCATAGCATCATGATACATGCCCATACGCATCATCTGCATGTTTGTTATGAGATGTGGTTGATCATTACATATATCATTGAGCGTGTTGTTATGTGACTCCCTGATAGGCGGATGTTATTTCACATGAGCGCACAGTATGCACAGGATTGATGCATGTCTGGATTGTATGACTCATGCATCTTGCATTGTGATTTCTATGCACCCTAGCGACATCAGGGTCGTAGCCTCCACAGGCATATCGTGGATGGCCAGAGGGGACACCGGAAATGTTTGGTTCTAGCATACGGGCGCCATAGATGTCCCTGGGTGAAAATCCCTAAACCTCCGGGCCAGGAGACGCCCCAACGTCGAGACCGAGTGGATACATGAGCGCCCGAGTGCCGAATACCAGGAGGCCGCGTCTCCCACTGTGTCGTGGTCGGTTGGGAGGGGGTGTGGCCTTACCCGCCCGAGCGCAGGGGGCATTGCTAGGCTGAGTCTGACCAGCTCGAGGAATGGGTCCGCTATCGACGTGCCGGATAGGTATTGGCAGACTATTGGCCAGGCGGATAGTGAGGTTTCTTACGCTCACTTGGACTGTGCGGCTGGGAGAGCGGCAGTGCCATTTGGAGTGTACTAAACCCCGGTGATGATCCCAGAGATGAACCATACTGATATGTGGACTTATTGAGCAGGACTTGCATACTCATTCATTCATTCATTCACTATCCACTCGGGTTGGTTGTGCGCAACTATTTGTTACGTGTACCTTCGCATGGTTAGGATTTCGGTTGGGCGCGCGACTAACCTGAGATCAGGAGTTTACCACATTGAGTCTGACTATCCAAATTTAGGTATGGGACTGGTTTGGATAGAAGTCTCTTGTGATGGACCCCATAACCTGCGATACTACGTACTATCATCCCGACTTCACACTCCAGCATGGTCATTCCATTCGCACAACATATTGCATTACATCTGCGGCATATGGTATTTTAGGTTACTGTGTTTCTGCATTTATGTGTCTAGATACGATTGACGTTATTCATGGATTCAGCAGAAATTACATACTGCATCGCATCTTCGACATTTGTTATTTGGCTCTTTATGACTCCTCATTTGCATAGCTGTTCTATATTGCGTATTCTGATATTGACTGATTCATGGACTTGTCTGTATTTCCGCTTACTCTGTTATCGTATAATTTATGATCTTGCCAGTATTTATGTTTACTCTGATAATTCCTGGTCTTGTCAGTATTTCTGCTTACTCTGGTAATTCATGATCTTGTTGGTGATTTTGTTTATTTCGATATTGTACCATTTATGGATTACCAGTATTTTCGGTCCTGTATGATGATGACATTGTGTTGAATACTTGACACTTACCTTGTGCACACACTTACACCACCCTCTAAGCTTTCTATAAGCTTATGCACGATAGATGCGTGCAGGTGATGTTAGGTTGCAGCAGTGTCGAGCTTGGAGCGTGCAACGGTCCTCTGGAGCTTAATTTTCGATATTATGTATTTCCCTTTCAGCATTGTACTCAACTGATTATATTAGTGGATATGTGATGATGATGTTGCCTTTGTGAATTGGGTAATCTTGTGGTTATGCTTATTTTGAGTTAAATGTACATTGGTAAAAATAAAAAAAAATAAAAAAAAAATCCTCCTTGTAGGATCCCAGGATCGGAATCTGGCGTATGGGCGCTAGGAGCCGAGAATGGGGTACTACGGAGGCTGTTGGCACCGAATTCAGCGATCGTGATTCCTGCGAATCCGATTTCCGGGTTTGGGGCGTGACATCGACTGGTCGAGTGGCCTCCATGACCGGTCGAGTCCTATCCACGACTGGTCGTGCGAGACTCAATTTAGTTGTTGGACTTTGAGTCAAGCTTGCAGGACTGGTCGAGCACGGGTCGAGCACTGTTCACACGACCGGTCGAGCAGTCTACAGGACTGGTCGAGGCTTGACAAAAAATTTTAAAATTTTAAAACAAACTTAGGACTGGTTGAGGAATTTCTTGGACTGTTCGAGGCAGTGTTAGGACTAGTCGAACATAGCTAAGACTAGTAAAAAAATAGTCTATGAACTTATAAAGTGAGTCAATTGAATTATGTATTCAAAATGACCTACCCTATGGTCAATCTAGGGTCTTTCATACCTTGTTAGTGATGTATGAACATTGAATCTTCTTTTACTTCAGTTGATAGTCGTTCTTTGAAGTTCACGAAGCTTGAGATCTTGTCATAAGATGGAGCTTGAACTTGAGACCTTTTGAAGCTTGAATATGACTAACATTGAAGCTTGAGCTTGTGGTTCAAAGTAAAGAACTTTATCTCGATTTGAATGAAGCTTTGAATACTTGAACTATTGAAGCTTGAAAGATTGAAATTACACTTGATGTTGAGCTTGAACATGAACATGTAAACTTGTACTTGAAGTTCTTGAGGCAAAGAACTTTGTTCTTATACATGAGAAGCACAGCCTTGAATATGTAGATGCGCTACAGAAGACACAAATTCCAAGAGGTTTTGGCACTATAAAATTTGACAATCATAGGAGCTAGGAAACATAACACTTACAGGGTCCCATAACAAGTGGGCCCTAAATTCAAAATCAACGGTGGATCACCTACATTTGCCCTCCTTCTTTAGCTCCTTGGACTCCAAGGCTCCTTGTCTTCGATCTTGATGGAGGTTGATGAAGAATGGAGAGTTGAGATGGGAGATGAGAAGGTAGGAAAGTGGGCCACACTTGACTTTGAGAAAGCTTGGACGTTGGGTGCTTTCTCTTGGGAGCTTGGAGAATTGTTAGATAATGAGAAAGAGAGAGAAGTGATGGATTGATAAGGGATGGGTGGAGTGGGTGTTGTAAGAAAGGGGATGGGAAGGCATGGGTTTGTTTAAATTTTGTGTAAAAGAGGAATGGGTGGAGAGAGAGAGAGAGTTGACTTGGGGAAAAGAGGGAATGGGTGCTTGTACTCATGATAGGGTGAGGTGGTATGGGGTATGGATGATGTACTTGACTTGATTGATGTGATGTATCATAGAGATTCTCTCGAAATTTGCAACGCGCGACGTTTCTTCCGAATAAACGCGAACCCACATCTTCTAACCTAGGTATCGTCTCGGCGCCCGAGACGAGGCGTTGGAACCGCGGCGACGACACGTCTGCAAGGGTACAAGTCTCGGGTCGAGCTGACTCTGGAATATACGATAAGGCAGAGGATCACGCGTAAACGTCGGTTACGGGTCGCGAGTTGCCGGAATTGGACCAGGAGGATCGAGAAGCGTATGGAATGGTACGGTCTAAGATACGGGTCTCATACCTCCTATGAGAAATTTAAAGGGTTGAGAAGCACCTGTGACCCAAACCTACACAAGGAATGATCAACAAGGTATTTGGATTATAATGACTTACAGATAAGTAGGTGAGCCTCGTTAAGCACGATGATTAAGATCTCCTCCTTAATGATGAAGATTCTTTAGCTCCCTTGATCTGCAACACTTGATGATGTTCCAATAAAGGCGACGGGTTGGGTTAAGGTTATGTTGGAAACCTACTCTATTAAATGTTTTCCTATTTTAGAGAATGAGTAATTCCAAGCATTTAAGCATTTAAGGTATCCCAGCTTAATGATTTGCCATTAAGATAGTAGCTGGATGATCCTTGAATGGGGAAGTTCATTCCTCAATCTACTCTTTTGAATATCAATGATGAGGGTGGATTGAAGGATGAACTTCCATGAGAAAATGAGCTTAGGGTAGGTGATATGCAATTACTCTCTCAAAGCTCTCTCTATTTTCTCACCACTATAACCAAGAGCAAGCTTCCTATATATAGGACAAAAGTCCCAACGGTAATAAATATGTCAAAGTCTGACTGAGTTCGATCTCATCGGACCTGACTCGATGTCATCGAACGTATACTTTCAATTCCATCTAATCAGGGTTCGATGATGCGAACTTAGCTGAAGCACATACTCAGAACTTTTTGAATGAAGATCGATGACATCGAAAATGCGTCAATGTTTGTAAGTGTTATGGTTTGATTCCTCTTTGGTTATCAAATTTTGTGTGTCAAAACCTCTGTATGTGTCTTGTGTTTATATCTTGATAAATTTGTTCGAGACACCATGTCAACAATTGAAGTCAAGAAAATGAATTCTTCAAGTTAGTTCAAGCTACAATAAAGAAGATAATAAAGAAGAGTTCAAGTTCAAGACTCAAGCTCAAGTTCACGTGTCTTCAAGATCAAGACTCAAGCATAGTTTGGGACTCAAGTGCAACTCAAAATGACATTGAAGCTTGTGAAGTGGTCAAGCTACATCAAGAAGAACTCAAGCTTCGTAATGTTCAAAGTCTAAGAAAATGAAGTTTTCAATGTCCATACTTCATGTCCCAGGTATGATAAACCTTAGATTGACCTTAGGGTAGGTCACTTTGGCTACATAATTCATTTGAATATTAATATATGATTTTGGTCTATTCTAAGACTAGTGCTAGACCTTGTTCGACCAGTCCTAGCACTAGTTCGACCAGTCTAAGAAATTCTAGGACCAGTCCTAGAGTTGTTGCAATTTATCGGATTTTTTTCATTCGGCTACGACTAGTCCTGGAGTCTGATTGACCGGTCATGGGATGGTCTCGACTCGACCTTCGACCAGTCGTAATGTTACGACTCAAACTCCCGCGACTAAATCAAGTGTCGCACAACCAGTCGTAGAGGGGTCTTGACCAGTTGTAGACTGCCTTCGACCAGTCGTGGACTGCCTACGACCGGTCGTACAACGGTTTTATCCGATCGCGCTCAAAAATTCAAAAATTTGTTTCTTCTTCAACCAGTCGTGGTGTCCCTAGGACCAGTCGAAGACGAATTTCTGCAGCTATAAATAACACAAGAATTTCAGAGTTATTAAAGAAAAAATTAAGTGAATTCAAGGCTCCACTCTAAGATAGTTTGTTTTTAAGCTACATTGTACATAATTCTATTTCCTTTTGTTAGCTTATTGTTATTTGATTTTGATTTGCATTCCAATCTGATTAGAAAAAGGGGAAATTCTTAATTCCTTCTTCTCGGAATCAAAATCAAATACGGCTAGCCCTAATTTGATTAAACTTAAAATTAATTAGAACTTAGAACCATTGTAAAGTGAGTATTGGACATTGAACTTCCATATTCGAACTTCTAATCCGATTGGTTCTTCCGGGCTGCTACAATAACAGAAATTCAGGTATTTTACATTTCTGTAAAATTTCCATTCTTTTGGTTTTTGTTTGGGATTCGTTAGAAAAATTCCATTTGTGTGGTTATCTGAGGAGAGCCAGAAAACTCAGAAAGAGGGGTTTTTGGATTGTGTAAGCCCAAGTTAAAAAGACACAATTGTGAAGGTTTTAGGTGAACCTGTGAAACCTATTTTGATAGTGAACGCTAATATCCCCTGTGTGAGGATATTAGGAGTGGAGTAGCATTCTGTGTGGCAATTGTTTAATAGTTGGTGAACACACAGGCGAACACTATAATTCTTTGTCTTGTGGATTGAATGCTTGCTTATCTTTTATCTTTTATCATTCAAAGCTATGGAATGTATGTGTGGATGTGAATGTTGTAAATATTTACATTTCAAGCAAGTGTGGGGAATGTTGTAATAAGTTAGATTTAAATTTCCGCAATCTATTTCAATTCCTTGCTATTTATTTTTATTGAGTTCTTGATACAAAGGACGTTCTAGAAATAAGGTTGTCCTGCCATAAACCTTTGGTTTTTATTGTGTAAGGATGTCCTTAGAACTGAATTCGTATCAACCTCTCAATACTTGTTAATTGAGGTTGAGTTTATTTCAGCATTGTGAATTGATTAATTTTTTGTAAGGCTATCTCTTTATTGTTTATTCCGCTGTTTTAATTTTAATTTGGCATAGTCCTATTCACCCGCCCTCTAGGACATATAGCTTGGCCATTTCAAGTGGTATCAAAGCCTAATAGCTCGCTCTTATTGCTTTTTATTTGGATTTATTTCCTGAGCTAACGATCTAATCTATATATATAAGATGTCAAATTTTGATAGCCTATCAGTCACTAGGCCTCCACCCTTTGATGGCTCCAACTATGCTTATTGGAAAGCCAGAATGAGGATCTTCCTCAAATCAATGGGTGAGAGTGTGTGGCAGGCCATAGTGACTGAATGGAATCCTCCTACCACTGAAGTGACTAGAGTTGACGATTCAAAAACTATGAGAGTGTGTCCGTATTTCCAATGGGTCACACTTCAGAAAAGTGAGAGTAGTGCAAATGCTAAAGCACTAAATGCAATCACTTGCACACTATCATCGGATGAGTTCAAAAGAATTATATCCTGTGATACTACAAAGTAAGACTGGGATATATTAGAAATAACACATGAGGGTACATTAATTGTCAAAAAATCTAAAGTCCAACTCCTCACAACCAAATTTGAATAAATTCATATGGAGGAAAATAAAATGTTTATGGACTTTTACATAAGATTAAATGACATTGTAAACTTAATGTGGGGTCTTGGCGATAAAATCCCAGAAAGTAAAGTGTGTGCAAAAATACTACGCTCTCTTCCTGAACGGTTCAACTCTAAAGTAACTGCGATCCAGGAACTTCGTGATACGGACAATTTGAGGGTAGAAGAACTAGTTGGTTCTTTACAAACCTATGAATTAAATTTTAAAGCTCCTAAAGGAAAATCTATCGCTTTGAAATCTTCTAAAGGTGTTTCTTAAGAAAATTCTGATTTTGAAGATGATATGGCTCTTTTAGCAAAAAAGTTTTATGAAAATTTCAAAAGTAAGAAAAGGGTCGATTTTCAGAAAAGATCTAAACCTAGATCTAAAACTTGGAAGTCTTTCAAAGATAACCAATATTACAACTGTTAAGAATATGGGCATTTAGCAAACAAATGTCCTAAAAAGGACAAACCCAAAAGGAAGGGTATGTTGGCTACTTGGGATGAATCATCTGAGTCTGAAGCTACTTCTGATTCAGAAGATTCTAAAACCGAGTCGGGCAATGAAGTTAAGGCCCTTATGACTCTAGACAAGTTCACTTTTTTAGATCATGATAATTCAACTAGTGAAGAAAATCTGAATAGTGATCATGAAAATGAAGAAGATCTTCAAGATGCTTATAATGCCCTATACAAGGAAAGTTGTAAAATTGCCGTAAAACTAAAACTTCAAAAAGAAAAATTTTTAAAACTTAAAGAAAATTTTGAGTCACTTGTTTTTGAAAAATCCCATATTTCAGATTGTTTTGAAAAGACTAAATGTGATTTAGAATTCAAAACATCCCTGATTGAAAATCTTAAAACTGAAAATGACAAACTTAAGAATGAAGTATCTTCTCTTCTGAGTTTGAAAGATACATGGAGGTATGCCCAAGGAGATCCAAAGTTAAAAAACTTTTATCCGGATCTAGAAAATGTGGCGATCGATCCGGGTTGGGTTATGATAAGAACATACCTCATAAACAGAAGAATACTCCTCCCAACTTTGTGAAAGGAGAAGCCTCAAACTCAAAAGAAAAAGGGTACTTGTCAAGGTTTTTCTAAAATTATAAAAACTTTTCAAAAACCTAAACGTAGCTATATCAATTTCAAAAATCAGAACAGAAACCCACTGGCTAAAAAAATAGTTGATTTACTCAAGGAGCTCTTAAAATCTAACTCAGTAGATCATTCCCACAACTATAAATAGAAGAAGACCAACTATGTTCCTAAACCCAAAACAATTCTGAAATGGGTTCCTAAAGTTGCCTACTTGGTTGCCCACACTGCTTTCAAAGCAACAAGCCATTCAAAATGGTACCTAGACAGTGGATGTTCCAGGCACATGACAGGTGATAAGGCTTTATTCACCGATCTAAAAGATATGACTGATGGGTCAGTCACATTTGGTGATGGTAGCAACTGCAAGATTATTGGCCAAGGTACGGTTCAACTCTATAATCTTCCCTTATTTAAGAATGTTTTATATGTTGAGGGACTAAAACACCTGTTAAGCATATCTTAAATATGCGACAACAGCCATAGTGTTAAATTTTCAATCAAGGTTGTGAGATTATAGATAAAAAGGGTTCTGTAATATTAACCGGTCGCAAACTTCTGAAAACTGCTATATAGTAAGCAATGGTAGATCATCTAATCAAACATGCTACATGGTCCATACCGATGAGACAGAATTATGGCATAAATGCCTTGGACACTACCGAAATTTATACAGATTGAGCAAAGGAGAACTTATTAGAGGTCTACCTAAGATTCAAAAAGTAGACAAGATATGTGGTGAATGTCAGTATGGTAAACAAACTAGGAGCTCTCACAAAAAGGTGAACTCCAATACTACATTAAGACCACTCGAGCTTCTCCACATGGATCTTATAGGACCAACGAGAATGGAAAGTCGAGGTGGCAAAAAATATATCTTGGTTATTGTAGATGATTTTACAAGATTCACCTGGGTTTCATTTTTAAGGGACAAATCAGAAACCCTTGATGAAGTGAAAAAGATTATCAAACAGATCCAAACTGAAAATTGTTCTCAAGTCAGTAAGATCCGAAGTGATCATGGATCCGAGTTTGAAAATAGCAGTTTTGAGAAATTCTGTAGCGATCAGGGAATATCACATGAATTCTCCGCGCGCAAAACTCCTCAACAGAATGGAATTGTGGAAAGAAAAAATAGAGTGCTTCAAGAAATGGGAACTGTAATGTTAAATAGTATGAAGCCCCTTAAAAATCTTTGGGCTGAAGCAGTGAATACTGCCTGCTTTGTTATTAATCGAGCTTATATATGTAAATCTTATAATAAAACTGCTTATGAAATGTGGTTCGATAAGAAGCTGACTGTCAAATACTTTCGAGTTTTTGGCAGCAAGTGTTATATTTTGCTTGACCGTGAAAATTTGGGAAAGTTTGACACAAAGTGTGACGAAGGAATCTTTTTAGGATACTCTTTAAACAGTCGCGCATATCGTGTTCTGAACAAGAGGACCGGTATTATTCAAGAATCAACTAACGTGGTCATAGACGATCATTTGAATACACCTGCCCCAAGTTCAGATAATGATGAAGTTCTTCTAATTGAAAAACCAGATACTTCATCAAGTGAAATTAATTCTGAATTAAGGACTGTTAAAGATCATCCAACTACTTAAATTCTTCGTAACCCTCTCACTGGTGTGCGCACTCGTAGACAATTAAAAGACATATGTAATTACGTATGCTTTACATCCCAGATTGAACCGGTAAACGTAAAAGAAGCACTTTTTGATGAAAACTGGATAGAAGCGATGCAGGAAGAACTTAATGATGTCTGGTATCTTGTTCC
>JAJHSJ010000008.1:41467913-41667981 GCA_021015155.1 Magnolia officinalis
CGTATGAGAATAACTAGGATTGACGACCCTAGAATGGATCATGTTGGAAATGATACAAGGGAGGTACCTTAGTTTCCCAATACTGCTGATTGAAATGGATTAATAAAAACTTGGTAATCATGAGCATCATCGCACCGCATGTGCTTTGTAGAGGTGGCGCACTGAGGGAGTAAGCATTCGCGAACGTAAGATGATGTCGCTTGAGGGTGGTTTGGCAAGGGCATACAGCATCATGTCATGTCATTTTGCACTTAACGAAGTAGTTAGAAATGCTTGATTTGTACTGCTTTATCATTACTGCTTGGTTGATTTGATAACATGTTAACTTATGCTTTATTGTTCCACTGAGTTAGCTACTCACTCCCACGTTACGGGACGGTGTTGTACACACCAACCAGACTCTGTCACAGGTATAGAGGGCGCCTTGGTTCAGGAGCCAGAGCCCGACTTTGACGAGGACCAGGAGGAGTTCTCCTTCATACAGTACTCTGACGGCTTCGCTTAGGCCGGCTGCATTGCGGGATTCTCAGGGCCTCTTTTGAGGATTGTATTTTGGGTTTTGACTTTAAAACAATACATGTATATTGGTGCTCAGCTAGTACTCATACTCTGGAGTTCAGAAAATTTTATTACTTTACATACTTGATTATAAAATTTCAGTCTTCCGCTTGCTTTTATATACAGTTGAACTGGAGTATGAATTACTGTTTTGGTTTAATCTCATTCATGTTTATTGCGCTAACTCAGACAACATTTAATCGGCATTGTGTATGTTGCATAAGTGATGCGTTGGAACTCGGGAGTTGAGTTCATACTCGACCCCCGAATTTTAGGGCGTTACAAGTTGGTATCAAAGCATGATTTTGATTAAAACCGGACCTGAGTTATATCCCCACTACGTACACTGACGCACTATACTTAGGAGGGTGCGCAAAATTTTAGAAACAGTTCTAGGGTCTCCCGATTTCACCGTTCGGTGAAATTCAGTATGAGAATAACTAGGATTGACGACCCTAGAATGGATCATGTTGGAAATGATACAAGGGAGGTACCTTAGTTTCCCAATACTGCTGATTGAAATGGATTAATAAAACTTGGTAATCATGAGCATCATCGCACCGCATGTGCTTTGTAGAGGTGGCGCACTGAGGGAGTAAGCATTCGCGAACGTAAGATGATGTCGCTTGAGGTGGTTTGGCAAGGGCATACAGCATCATGTCATGTCATTTTGCACTTAACAAGAGTAGTTAGAAATGCTTGATTTGTACTGCTTTATCATTACTGCTTGGTTGATTTGATAACATGTTAACTTATGCTTTATTTTTCCACTGATTTAGCTACTCACTCACTCCCACGTTACGGGACGGTGTTGTACACACCAACCAGACTCTGTCACAGGTATAGAGGGCGCCTGGTACAGGAGCCAGAGCCCGACTTTGACGAGGACCAGGAGGAGTTCTCCTTCATGCAGTACTCTGACGGCTTCGCTTAGGCCGGCTGCATTGCGGGATTCTCAGGGCCTCTTTTGAGGATTGTATTTTGGGTTTTGACTTTAAAACAATACATGTATATTGGTGCTCAGCTAGTACTCATACTCTGGAGTTCAGAAAATTTTGTTACTTACATACTTGATTAAAAAATTTCAGTCTTCCGCTTGCTTTTATATACAGTTGAACTGGAGTATGAATCTGTTTTGTTTAATCTCATTCATGTTTATTGCGCTAACTCAGACAACATTTAACTCGGCATTGTGTATGTTGCATAAGTGATGCGTTGGAACTCGGGAGTTGAGTTCATACTCGACCCCCGAATTTCAGGGCGTTACAAATGGTATCAAAGCATGATTTTGATTAAAACCGGACCTGAGTTATATCCCCACTACGTACGCTGACGCACTATACTTAGGAGGGTGCGCAAAATTTTAGAAACAGTTCTAGGGTCTCCCGATTTCACCGTTCGGTGAAATTCATTAAAAATGGACGCGTTGATCGAGTTTGTACTCGATCCTGACCGCACACATGGACTCCAAATCACCCCCCTTGACCGTCTATTGACGCGTCAAGATCACAATCCACCACAATTAGACGTTAAAAATCAGGAAAATCAGATTGGTTCAGAATTTCCCAAAACTGACCGTTCTGGAGCCGAACGGAGTCCGTGGGCCCCCCACGTTAATCTGTTAAGTTTTTAGACCGAACCAGGGTGCATTTGGCACCCTGGGCACGTGCCAAGATGGACCAGACCGCGGTGGCGCGGCTCCGGCCAAGTCCGGCCGCGGCGGTGCCGCGGCTGCACGGGCGGCGCGCCGTGTCCGATGAGTTTTCCGGTGGGTTTCCAAGCATGGGATGGGTCGGCCTGACCCCCCTACACAGTGGCACGTGCCATTTTGGCACTTGGTTGGAATAAATGGGGCTGGAGCACCCCTCTTTCCATTTTACCCCCTTTTCAAGCACCCCCACACCCATTTTCGATTTTCTCTAAAACCCATCTCTCCAAACCTCCAAATCCTCCATTTTCTTCCATATCTCACACACCCCAACCTTTCACAACAGCCCTAGCTTCCTCCCTTCCCCATTTTCTCAAGTTGGAGCTCTCATACCCCTCCTTGGAGCTCAAAATCGGGTAAGCTACTAACCCATTCCACTTCCTTCTTGTTTCTTCTTTCATTTCCTACCTCTTTTGCTTCTTCCACACCCATTGGATTGTTATTTATGGTGGAGCAAAAAGATCAGCCCTTAAACCCCATTTTGGCAATTTTCCATGGCCCTCCTTGGTGTGGTGGCCACCATTTTCTCTTTTCCTCCATCATATCTCTCATGGGAAAGAGGAAAAACCGCGGCTGATGATGCCGGCCCAAGTAGGCCAGCCCATTCCCGAAGGAAATCTGACGTTGGGGCCGGCACAAGCACCGTGCGGGAGTTTAGGTCGAAGCGGGACCTGGATCCTGACCATCCCGCCAGAAAATGCTTACCCGATAGGCATGGAATATGGGCGCTTCGCGAGCCGCAAAGTTGTGTTTGAAGCTCATGTGGATGAAAGGATGTTCGGGCTACACCCACTGATGGACCGCCTGGTGGACATCGGTTGGAATTCTATGTTTGATGGCCAGTCGCCTGCATGTGAGAACACGGTTCGCGCCTTCTATGCTCACATCGTGGACGCATCTGTTGAGCCTCTTCAGTTTACTGTTTCTGTGAGGGGCATTAGACGCACGATTACAGTGGATGAAGTGGCTCGGATCACAAAGCTGCCGCGTGGTCAAGTACACCCCAGTGATAGCTTCTCCAGAAGTGCGCGGAAAGGGATCGCCGCACGCGATATCTCTGTGGTCGCCGGGTTACTTGGAGGAGAGGAAACTGCATTGCGGCGACAAAAATGGCGGAGGACCTCCGTTTACTCCATCATATTTTCACCTACAACGTGTACCCACGGTCGGGTAACCGCACGGAATGTACTCGGTTGATGGTGGACTTCTTGTACAAGATGGGACATGGGGACGACATATGCCTGCCCACCTTCATCCTATCTCAGATAGTGCATGTTGTTCGTTCTACCAGGAACGATCTTTCGCTCCCATTTGGCCGTCTGATCTGCAGGATGGCTCGTGATGTAGGCTACAGGTTGAATATGGAGGATCTTGCACCTGTCCGGGTCATAAGTGAAGCGACACTCAAGAACATGAAGATCGGCCCTCAACAGCGGCAAGCCCGACTCGACGAATCTGGAGATGAGTCGGATAGTGCCGGCGAGGAGAGTGATGAGGAGGGCGGTGATGACATACAGGAAGAAGAACCTGAGGCTCAGGACACCGAGGAGAGTTCACCCCCTATGGCTCAGGAGCATGGTATAGATCGGAATGCTTTTGATGCGCGATTTGCCCGTCTTGAGGAAGGGCAAGCCGCCCTGCAGCAAGAGATTGGTCAAGTTCGAGTCAAGCTTGAAGAGACTGAAGCCTATATGAAGAGAAGTTTCAAGAAGGTGTCCCGTACGTTGAAGGCCATCCTGTGCTGTGCGCAGGATAAGAATGCTCCCCCTCCACCGCCTACTTCGGATGCTTAGTCAACCACGTGTTGTGTGTTGTTGTTTGTGTTGGTTACCGCGTTAGGCGGTTTATGTTTTCATGTTGTTGATGTAGTAGGTTGTAGCATGTTTTGGGTGTTTCCATGTAGTGAATGTATTGGCTATTATGTGGCTTTCTGTCGTGATTCATGTAACTCTGTAGTCCATGTATTATGACAATTTTGGGTAAATGAAAAGCATGTAGCCTCTTTGTATTGATGATGTGTGGAATGCTTAAGTGCTTTATTATGTGTATTGTGCTATATCTCACAAATGATCTACCCTATATTGTATAGGGCATGCCGCGGCAGTATACGCGGAGCACGACACATCTACTTTTGACCGGCTCTATGGACCAGACTCCTTCTGGTAGTGGCGGTCCTACGGACCGTGGATTGGGATCTGATCAGCCTTCTGCTGGTCCTAGTGGTGGACAGCCACCTTACACGCCCCCGGTCCGAGAGCAGTATCGGCCGTCATCTGCTGCACAGCATGATTCCCAGGCTGCTCCACCGCCTGATAGATTTGAGCAGCTGATGATGATGCATCAGCAGTAGATGCAAAGCAGCAGCAGTAGCAGCACAGCAGCCTCATAGACAGCAGCAGCAACAGATGCAGCAGCAGCAGCAGATACAGCAGCAGCAGCATCAGGATCTGATGGCCACTATTGCTGAGGCCTTGTCCCACGGTGGTGGTGCGACTCCACCTACTACGTCTGCGCACCTGAGGAGGATTCTGAGCCTCCTGCTCGATTTGAGGATGCGCCTCTGCCTACACCCCGTTGCACCTCCTACTGGAGATGTCGGTACGCGAGGTCTACTCGAGCGATTTCAGCGCTTGAGGCCTCCTTCATTTGCGGGTTCTCACAGACCCGAGGAGGCAGAGTTCTGGCTGGACCGCATCTCCAAGATGCTACGGATGTTACATTGCTCTGAGGCAGAGCAGGTTGAGTTGGTTACCTTTATGTTTGAGAGGGAGGCCAGCTTATGGTGGGACAGTGTGCTGCGCACGGTCGCAGTGGATTTCGTGTGGACCTGGGAGGCTTTCGAGTCTCGGTTCCACGAGAAGTATTACCCGCAGACACATCGACACGAGCGGAGGATGAGTTTCTTGCGCCCTCAGGCAGGGAGGCATGACGGTGACGGAGTATGAGCACCGATTTACCGAGTTGGGCCGCTTTGTCCCGACCATCCTCGTCAATGAGCAGATGAGGATGCGACGATTTACTGGAGGCTTGCGACCTGACATACGGTCGAAGCTATGCTGCCACACATTCCTACTTATGCGGCGTTGGTCCACATGTCTATGACGGCCGAGCAGGATGTGGACCGTTTGGCCCGATCACGCGGTACTATGGTTGCGAGACCGCGACAGGATACACAGAGCAGGCCTATTTTAGGCAAGAGGCCTCGGGCCGATTCTCCCCCCAGGGCCGCAGCGCCAGTGGTTCCCATGAGACGCCCGTTGGTGACCTGCACGTTCTGCGGGAAACCAGGACACCCTGCCGAGAGCTGCTTCTCGCGCATGAGGGCTAGCGGATTTGCGCCACCCGCAGAGATTGGGTCGCCCTTATCCCCAGGCCATTTCAGCTCCGCCGCTACAGACCGCTCCTGCACATCCTTCATTCCGACCTCCTGTGCCGTTCTTCAGGCCGCCACAGCGACCCCTGGCTCCTCAGCCGAACCGCCAGCAGCAGGCCCGTGTACATACCCTTGGTTGCTGAGGCACCAGAGACGTCGATATCGGCACCGACGGCTTTCGAGGGTACGGCTCATATCCATGGTACTCCCGTTTCTCTACTGGTGGACACTGGATCCACTATCTCTATCATTTCATGTGGGGCGGTGAAACGCCTATCTTTGCATACTGTTCCCACTAAGGGAACGAGACTCACTACGGCCACCGGGACCTTCTCGGATGTCACACGTTTATGCGAGGGTTGCGCGATAGTTTTGGGTAGCAGCACAGAGCTCGTCGACCTTATTGTTGCTCCACTATGGCACTACGACGTTACTTGGCATGGATTGGCTCGCCAAGATGAGGGCGGAGATAGATTGCGATGCTCGGATCGTGACCGCCTATGGACCTGACGGCACAGCTTTCACGTTCTCAGTGCAGGTCAGTTGGCCCTGTCGAGTTGATTGTTATGCTGCATTACTTGTGCCGATTGATGGTCCGACACTGGAGGGTACGCCAGTGGTTAGGGAGTTTGTTGGAGTCTTTAAGACTATCCCTGGTTTACCTCCTCGGCGCGAGATTGATTTTACGATTGACCTTACGCCTGGTGCGATGCCCATCTCGTTGCTGACCTATCGTATGCCTCCATGCGAGATGGAGGAGCTGCGGAAACAGATTGACGAACTTGTAGAGAAAGGCTTTATTCGACCTAGTGTGTCTCCTTGGGGAGCACCTGTGTTGTTCGTGAAGAAGAAGGACGGGTCGCTTACGGTTGTGTATTGATTACCGTAGGCTGAACCAGGTCACAGTGAGAACAAGTATCCTCTGCCCAGGATAGATGATCTGTTTGATCAGTTGAGGGGGGCGAAGTATTTCTCGAAGATTGACCTTCAGTCAGGATACCACCAGTTGCGCGTGAGAGAGGAGGACGTGCAGAAGACAGCCTTCAGGACGTGCTTCGGGCACTATGAGTTCTTGGTGATGTCGTTCGGTCTGACGAACGCACCAGCCGTGTTCATGGATCTGATGAACCGGGTATTTCGGCCCTTCCTTTACCGATTCGTCATCGTCTTTATCGATGATATCTTGATATACTCCACGAGTCGAGAGGAGCACGAGGAGCACCTGCGAGCAGTGTTGGGTACGTTGGAGAAGAACCAGTGTTTTGCGCAATACAAGAAGTGCGACTTCTGGCAGGAGGAAGTCAAGTTCCTGGGACATGTTGTGTCCAAGGATGGGATAGCAGTGGACCTTGCTAAGGTAGCCGCGGTTCAGGATTGGCAGCAGCCTGAGTCGGTTACTGAGGTGAGGAGTTTCCTTGGTCTGGCTGGGTATTACAGACGTTTTATTTCGCGACTTCTCAAAGATTGCCAGGCCATTGTCGCAGTTGACTCGGAAAGATTTGAAGTTCGCCTGGAATGAGAAGGCGGAGGCAGCTTTTAAGGAGCTGAAGGACAAGTTGATGTCCGCCCCTGTGCTAGTATTGCCAGAGCAAGGGGTGAAGTACACAGTATATACTGACGCGTCTCGCGTTGGTTTGGGTTGTGTGCTGATGTAGAAAGATAGGGTGATTTCGTATGCCTCGAGACAATTAAGGAAGCACGAGGAGAATTACCCTACACATGACCTGGAGTTGGCATCTGTCATCTTTGCATTGAAGCTCTGGAGACATTACCTCTACGGTGAGGAGTTCGAGCTTTTCTGCGACCACAAGAGCCTTAAGTACATATTCACACAGCGGGATTTGAATATGAGACAGCGCCGATGGATGGAGACCTTGAAGGACTTCAAGTTCGAGGTTTCCTACCATCCTGGCAAGGCGAACCTTGTGGCAGACGCGTTGAGCCGCAAGAAGGCGATTGCATTTGCGGCACCGCTGATGATAGCCGAGTGGGACATGATGGAGTTTGTGCGCGACTTCGAGCAGAGACTCACTGTCGAGGAGCCTTTTGAGTGTGTGCGCACGTTCGGTGCGGCCACTTATTGACGACAGGATTGTTGAGGCCCAAAGGGGCGATATACGGCTGTCAGAGCTTCGAGAGCAGGCTAGTGACGCCGTGGATTCCGAGTGGAGAGTTGGTTCTGATGGGGGTTTACGATTCCGTGGCCGCCTATGTGTTCCTGATGTGGCTGACTTGAGACGCGAGCTTCTCGAGTCTGCCCATAACTCGAAGCTTGCGATGCATCCTGGTAGCACGAAGATGTACCAGGATATGAGACGGACTTACTGGTGGGATAACATGAAGGCCCACATTGCTGAGTATGTATCTCGGTGTCTGACGTGCCAGCAGGTCAAGGCAGAACATCGCCGACCTCCTGGACTGCTTCAGCCCATGCCTATAGCGGAGTGGAAGTGGGACTTCATCTCCATGGACTTCATATCAGGGCTGCCGAAGACGAGGAAGGGACACGATTCTATTTGGGTGATTGTGGACCGGTTGACCAAATCGGCCCATTTCCTCCCTATCAGAGTTACGAACTCTGCAGACGAGCTGGCTAGACTGTACATCAGAGAGATCGTCCGTCTGCATGGAGTTCCCTTAGAGATCGTGTCGGACAGAGACACGCGATTCACATCTATCTTCTGGACTCGTATCCAGGAAGCGATGGGTGTGAAGTTGAAGTTCAGTACAGCGTTTCATCCTCAGACTGATGGGCAGACAGAGCGGGTAAATCAGATTCTGGAGGATATGTTGCGAGCATGTGTGTTGGACTTCAAGGACAGCTGGGATGACTGTCTTCCGTACGCAGAGTTCGCCTACAACAAAGCTTCCAGGTGACTATTGGCATGGCGCCATATGAGGCTTTATATGGTCGACCTTGTAGGGCACCGCACTGTTGGGCAGAGGTTGGCGAGCGTAGCCTGATTGGCCCGGAGTTGGTCCAGACGACTACAGAGAGAGATTGATATCATCAGGCGTCGATTACTCACAGCGCAGAGCAGACAGAAGAGTTACGCCGATACGAGGCGGCGGCCGCTGGAGTTCGAGGTCGGGGATCATGTGTTCCTTCGAGTTTCCCCTATGAAGGGAGTCCTTCGGTTCGGAAAGAAGGGGAAGCTCACACCGAGGTTTATCGGTCCATTTCAGATACTGGATCGAGTGGGTGATGTGGCGTATCGTCTCGCCTTGCCTACGCCGCTTGCTTCTGTACACAACGTATTTCATGTCTCTATGCTGAAGAAGTACGTTCCTGATCCTACGCATATCATCAGATGGGAGCAGGTACAGTTGAGTGAGGATGCTACGTACGAGCTGCGCCCGACGCGTATCCTTGATAGGAAGGAGCAGGTACTACGTAGCAAGGTCATCCCACTTGTGAAGGTGCTTTGGACACATCATTCCGAGGAGGAAGCTACCTGGGAGACTGAGGCCGAGGTCAGAAAGAACTACCCTCAGATTCTCGAGGACTACGAAAAGGTATAAATTTAAGTGATCGAGGACGAAATTTTTTGTTTAAGGGGGGTAGATTGTAACGACCTGAAAATTTCCGTACATTGGGCCGAGTACCACCTCGACCAGAAATCACATAGGATTAAATCCTTTAGAAATTTAACAAAGTTAACTAAGTACTAAACTCGGTTAGTCATGAAATCCGTTGGGATCGCTTTAAATACGATCCACAAGACCCAAAACTTGCAGAATTAGTGACTCTAGGTTACCCTAAAGTCTAGAGCCAAACTCATTACCCGTCTGCTCTCGAGACTGAAACGAAACTTCGTATGAGGTCTAGATCGCACATCGGGAGTCCGATTAACACGAAGCTAAGGAACCAGGACCGCCCCACTGGGCTTGACAATCATCTCAAAATCAGATGATTCCGATGTCCCACGGCCATTCTTTTCACTCCGGAGCGAGGGAGTGTGAAAAACACTATTTCCATCCAAATAAAAATCTGGAATAGTGATCTGGCATCTTTCGGTTGCGCGTCAGTATTAAGCAACCTGACCGTCAGAATCAGACCAAATTACACCCTCGGATTAAGAAAAATTTCAGGAACATTTACATGTACTCAGAATTTCTGATCGTGGCCCACTGACCGTTGAACTGAAAGTGGTCCGCCACGTGCGATCTGGGAATCCGATCGAGTCGAAAACGTAATCCCACGTAGATCCGTAGATGGTGAGCTTAAGTCTGACGTTTGGCTCAAAGAGGGCCACCAGAACACCCCATTTGAGCTTGGAAAGTGGCGAACTGCCTACATATGCAGCCACCCTTGAACCTGAGTCTATTTTGGACATGTTCTTGGCTATAAAAGGGGCTTAGAACAGCCCCTCTCACAGCCATTCGAATTTGGGTGCAAACCCTTAGAGAGAAAGAGAGAAAAGAGAGAGAAATCCTGGAGATCGAAGCCGATCTTCCTCCTGCTGCTTCCACTCCTCCCACGGCCTACACCGCCCTATTCCAGGGGTTTTCCCGGCGGTGTCCATCCGATTTGAAGGTAAGAAACCCTAACCCTAGGTCTGATTTGAGCTTGGTTAGTGGTAGGTTATGAAAAGGCTAATCGGATACGCTCTTTAGGCTAGGAAACTCCCGTATACGGAAGCTCCAACACCCTTGCTGATTCGTTGGAATTCCAAGGGCTGAGGTGAGGACTTTAAGTGTATAAGTTACGGTTTTCAACACTTTCAATGTCAGATAATGATAGATTCATGATCTGCATGCAAATGCACATGTACAAAGTGCTTTCCGTTTCCTGTTTCGATTAGCGATAAAGAATATGGAATTTTACATACTCTTGATATACGTAGAAATACCGTATACGTATTTTTGTTGAGAAAATGTTTGACATGTTTATTTAATGTTTGATTATATCATGTGTGGATAAAATGCTAGTTTGGCGAAAGGGATCGCAAAAATACATGTTCATGTGTAAATGTCATGTATGTTGAAATTGCGTATTCTAGAAATCCCGCATACGTGCGGATTTTGGAAATGTAATTGTAATGATTATTTGCTGTATGATTACGATATACACGGGAAAAATACTCCCGGGGCGAAGGGACAGCCCTAACACGAACTTGGCTAACATACGTCATGTATGTTGGAATAGTGTATTCTAAGTGTTTGTGTAAGTGCTTGTATGTGTACATGTGTATGTACTAGTGCCTTAGATAGGCGCTGATATGGGATTTCCGACTCCCTTAGAGACATGTAGGATCCCCTCCATGCGGTGGTTCACCGCAACCTCTCACTTGTAATGCGCACACAACTGTATCCCTATGGGGATAGTGTTTTATCACATGCCTTACAACATGCTTTACAACATGCTTTGCAACATGCTTGACTTCATGTTTTACTTCATGCTTTATAACATGCCTACTAACATGCTTGTATCGCTTGTTGATCATGCTTTACTTCCACATGCTAACGATGAAAACTGTTTGGGTTTGGACTATGTATATAGTCCAAACATTCGGTACCAGACTTGTGATTGTGGCTGAGATTCATGTCGCCACAAAGGACGTGTCCGGCGAACCCGAGTCGTACTTCGGTTGGCGATAGTGGTTGGCCACGCGGAGTGCTTTTGCGCTCCATATCGCTCAACTTGTGGTGCGCTCGAGCTAGTCAGACTCGCCAACTAAACCGAAATGTACTTATGTGTTCACCCTGTTTGGTCGCTACTGCTTGAACCTAGGGTACCAAACTTACTAGTGGCGATCCCCGTTAAACCATGGTACCTAGATCCGCTAAGTCATGAGCTGGGCATGGTGGTATGGACACCGTGGTCGAGCTGTCTGCCTACGCTGGGGCATTGTGCCTCCCCGTAGTGACCATTGCGCAACCAACTCGTGAGCCAAATACGGTGGTATGGGACACTGTATTCGAGCTGTCGATACTTCGGCGAGAGCCGAGTACGGTGAGATCTGTGCTCGTGCTGACGGGCGACGAGTCCTCCGTGGTATCATCGAGTACACTCCAAGGGTCTGTGATTGGCCACGAGTCATTCATAGCAACTAGAGTGTGAGTTGAGCCGAGTACGGTGAGACCTGTACTTGAGCTGACGGCTAGTGATTGAGCCGAGTACGGTGAGACCTGTATTCGAGCTGACGGCCAGTAATGGAGCCGCATACGGTGAGATCTGTATCCGCGCTGACGGGTGACGAAGCCTTTGCGATGCCTTCACTACGCTCCTCAAACTATAATATCGTATGAGAATAACTAGGATTGACGACCCTAGAATGGATCATGTTGGAAATGATACAAGGGAGGTACCTTAGTTTCCCAATACTGCTGATTGAAATGGATTAATAAAAACTTGGTAATCATGAGCATCATCGCACCGCATGTGCTTTGTAGAGGTGGCGCACTGAGGGAGTAAGCATTCGCGAACGTAAGATGATGTCGCTTGAGGGTGGTTTGGCAAGGGCATACGGCATCATCATGTCATTTTTTTGCACTTAACAAGAGTAGTTAGAAATGCTTGATTTGTACTGCTTTATCATTACTGCTTGGTTGATTTGATAACATGTTAACTTATGCTTTATTGTTCCACTGAGTTAGCTACTCACTCCCACGTTACGGGACGGTGTTGTACACACCAACCAGACTCTGTCGCATGTATAGAGGGCGCCTTGGTACAGGAGCCAGAGCCCGACTTTGATGAGGACCAGGAGGAGTTCTCCTTCATGCAGTACTCTGACGGCTTCGCTTAGGCCGGCTGCATCGCGGGATTCTCAGGGCCTCTTTTGAGGATTGTATTTTGGGTTTTGACTTTAAAACAATACATGTATATTGGTGCTCAGCTAGTACTCATACTCTGGAGTTCAGAAAATTTTGTTACTTTACATACTTGATTATAAAATTTCAGTCTTCCGCTTGCTTTTATATACAGTTGAACTGGAGTATGAATTACTGTTTTGGTTTAATCTCATTCATGTTTATTGCGCTAACTCAGACAACATTTAACCGGCATTGTGTATGTTGCATAAGTGATGCGTTGGAACTCGGGAGTTAAGTTCATACTCGACCCCTGAATTTCAGGGCGTTACAAATTTGCTCTGGGTAGTAACCCTCTCGGTTGACGCGTAATTCCATGGGTTTGGATAGTGGTGCACAAATCGATATAAATAATTCGCAATGCATGTTAAATCACTTCCAGAATTGGATGTTGCAAATAGTCACTCTATAAACAAATCATGTCACGTAATTCATCCGACTCATGTGTTGTGCCACATGGAGGTGTTCACGTAAATCTATGGTAGCGTTGGACATGCTGGCGAATCTCCGTAGTTATGGGATGCGGGACGAGTCGAGTTTTTTATGAATTATATTCCACATTGTGATGATCACTATGTATGATGAGCCGCATACACTTTGATAGGCATATATATATAATATATTATATATATATATATATTATATATATATATATATATATATATATATTGATTGCGCATACTAATACTTTTCGTAATGGTGGAGTACGAGACGTATCAGAACCCTTATATTACTTTTATGAATCTCTTGAATTAATGTTAATCTTAAAAGATAGTCATCACTATGACTAAGGCATTGACCCTCTCCAACCATACATATGATGCACGGGATGTACAAATTGAAGACCTAGAGGACCATCTCCTTATGGAAGATTATACTGAATAAATTAGAAGATAGTTTTATATTTCCACTGCAAACTCGAAAATGTAACAAGCTTCCATTGAAAGGGCATTTAATAATTTGTTAATATCTTTTACTAGAATGAAATAATAAATACAATTGATTTTATTGTCATGAATGGTTACCTTCATGAATGTAATTGGATATGATCTAAATGAAAAAAATATGGTGTGATTTTTAAAGCATCCAATTTATACATTAATAACATTCAGAATTCTCAGGCCCGAGTATGTACTCGGGCCATGAAAATTCGAGAAGTTACATTTGAATCAGAGCATGAGAATGAGATTAACTGGGCCTGTGGGCATGGACCATCGCTTTACGCTACTAGGATAGAATTATGAATTAGATACCTATACTTAGGATTATTTCCCAAAGTAGTTAGGAAGTTGACGAATTAGAAACCCATATTCAAGTTTCCATCAAACATGCTAGACATGGAATCTAGAAACTATGAATCTAGGTACCCCCATAATAAAACCAAATTTTTTGAATAAAATTATTCTTAACTAAAATTCATCCTTGAATAGAGTTACAATAAAGAAAAACAAGTTTCCCTTATGTGAATAGAAATTTTCTAATTATTTTAGAATTTATGGCTATTTCAATGAAATTTTGACATGTTGTGAAATCTCCACTACTTGTAGAAAGAAGACACATCAGAAAATTTTAAAAATTTTCTAATAGATCACTTAGGTCTCCATCAACCTTCCTCTAAAGTTTCATCTCGATTGGGTCTATATAAAATTCCATAAAAATGCGATAGTAGAAAAAAATAGTAGAAATTGCTGCTGCACAGCAAGATTTTATACACCTCACAAGAGTGAAACACCCCCCAAACCATGAAATCTTACCTCGTGAAATTTTTGGAGTCTTAAGAATAAGTTACGAGCTTAGGCTCCTGTAACATCCCGAATTTTTTTTTTTTGCCAACTTGGAGTTAGACGTCCTTGGGCAATGGGTCGATCATAACCCTTTAGTGACTTCTCAAAACTCAATCCTAAAGCCTCAAATCCCCTTTCAGCCCAATTCCTTCAAAATCTCACCTTTCACCACCTTATTCTTCAAATATTTCTAAGTATTTTCATATTAGATACTAATCCTAAAGTTTAAATGATAAAGGACAATAATGAAACTAAAATTTATTATAAATAGTAAATATATAAATCAAATGGGTTTTTGACCATTGACCTTATGGAATCTCACAACATAAATAGGTTATTTGGATAGATCAGCTTCTCCTACCCTAAAATTATATATTGCATGTTGAATAACTCATTCCAGTTTGTAAAATACACCCATTTCAAATATTGGGTGGCAAAACCACCACCAGATAGCACAGCCGACTGCGGCGCCATCACGCCAACCGCTATGCATCGCTGGTGCATCGAAATTCGGTGGATCCTCGCTGTGATTTTTTACAGTTTTCGACCGACTACAAAAAGTCATATCTCCCTCAATATAACTCCGATTTAGGTGATTCAAAAGCCAGATTGAATCTTGATAAGTCTAGTTTTATATAAAAATAAGTAAAAAAATATAATAAAAATTGTAATATAGTTGAACCTAGGTTGATTTGAAAATAGTTAAAAAATTATTAGTTCGGACAACTACTACTTCTAGAATTTTTAGAATTTTTCTACAAAATGAAATCTAGTGAAATTTGGTAGAGATAAAGTAGACTTGATGATGAACTACTAGAAAAATAATTAAAATAATATACTAACTAAAAGTACCAAAAAGGGGCATAAAACTAAATTAGGACGTTATTCTATCGTAATTAGGGCAGGATTTAGTTAAGTACTAAACTAAACGATCGATGAATTTGGCTTGAACCACTTTCTATACAAACTACAAGACCCAAAACTATTAAAATCATTAACTCAACATTACTTAAAAACCTAGGAGCAATCTCCAAATGCAGTTGCTCTCAAGAGCACATTGAAACTCTATATCGGACCTGGACTGTGCGTCGAAAGTCCAATGACCGCAAAACTATAAGGCTATGACCACATTACTGGGCTTGAAAACCATCACAGGAATTGAGTCCAAATAGTATCCAGAGACGCACAACTTAAGCCTGGTACGAAGTGAGTGAGAAACGCGAATATCTTTAGAAAAATGAACTCAAACTTAAGTGAATTGGGTCGTTCACTTGCAGGCTAAATTTAAGGTTTCAGACCGTCAGATTCTGACCCAACTATACCCTTGGATCAGAAAATTTCCTACACATGTCAGTATACGTGTGGCCCTGACCGAGTATGTATGACCGTTGAACTGATACAGGTCCTCCACGGTCGGTCCGCTAATCCGATCACACCGAAATCATAACCTAGCTTAGATCATGGTCAGGAAACTTGCTCCATGTTGTAGATGAGTAATGGACCTCCCGATGGGCCCCATTCATCAGAAATAGTCGCCCTTTGGATAGAAACCAGGTATATCATGGCCCTGGGGCCATTTGCATCAGTTCTGGGCCTATATAATGCCCTTAAACCACCCCTCTCTCATTCCATACGATTTTCTCAAACCTTAGGTGAGAGAAGAGAGAAATGAGGAGGAAAGAGTGAGGAGAAGAGAGAGAGAGAGAGAGGGGGGGGGGGGATCGTTGCTGGGATTCACTCACACGCCTCCATACGCCGGATAGCCACCCCACCATCGCTACACCGTCGATTCCAACTTCGATTTGGGTAAGAAATCTTAACCCTAATCTTGATTTAGGAATCCAAATAGAGTAATCGACGTAATAGCTAACCTGTTTCGTGATTTAGGTATCCGTTGTTCTATATACGAGAGCGTAGGATTCGAACCGAGTTCGAAACGAGTTAATCGACGAAAGGTGCAAACTGTAAACGTTTAGGTTATGGTTTTCAAGGCTTTCAATGTCAGCTACCATATGTTCTTAGTTGCGATGTATTTGATAATTTATACACGTGTGTGAACTATGTGAATATATGATGCATTCCATGTGTTTGTTGAAATGTTCGAATGAATATGAAATCATGATTTATGCTTGCTATGACTATTAATTTAGGATTCACGTTGGTTGTATGTATGATTGTTGAGGGTCAAATATTGCATATTAGACCCCCAGTTATTACCAGATTTATGAACATGCCACCGTTTAAAATCCTAATTTAATCGTGTTTGTGATGCAAGGTACATTTGCAAGTGTGGACTACAAAAAGGTGCTAAAAGTGTGTATTTAATGCTCTGAAATCACCACAGCAAGGGATGGACTCCAGAGGACCAAAATTGATGGATTTGCATGCCAGAGATCAGAGGAAATCAAACCGTTCGCATTTAACGGGCCCGAAAACCAACCAGAATGCAAGATCACAGGGTTCCCACCATCTGATAGACTTGAAATTACATAAATGGGCTGAGGACCTTAAATTAACCGTACACATCAAATTGGAGCCCTTGGATCCATGTGGAAGTGGCCCAACGGCTTAATCAGCCCATGAATCTCTGATTTGGGGTCCACATGACATCTAGATATGCCCCAATTTTGTTCTCAACCCTTTAAATGGGATGACAAAGAAAATGGACGGAGAGGATTCTCAAAAGACATCAGGGGTGGAACCCACCTAAGGAGAGCGTGCACACTTCTCATGCGGTCCTACGTCATACCAAAACAAAAAGACCGGTCAGCGCATGCTGACCAGATCCGTATTAGAAATGGAAATTTCCGTTTTCAACTTCAACAGACGTCCGCACGAACGATCATCGGGACGTGTTGTTGCCCACCATCATCATTATTTTCGATGATCTAAGTCGTTCATCTGCTCTGGGAGGTGGCCAAGATCTTCGCCTAGGTGGAGAAATTGCGAAAGACGGCGAATATCAGATCTTAACCGTACAAACGGGGGTCGGATGGTCGTATGATCGATCACACGGGCCACACCAAGATCAATCTGAAAGCAGCTATCTTTTACTTATTTTTTGATGTGATTGTAATGGACGGTGTGGATTGCATCAAAAACATTACTGTGGAGCCCACCAAACACGTCAGCGCCGCATCTTAAAAACGGCAACTGCCGTTTTGCGCCTCTACGAACGGACGCTGTCCGTTCTTGCGGACGTCAGTGGGCCCCATCCATCGTCTATCCGGCCGATCCAATCCGTCCATCGTGAAGAGGGGTTCGAAAGCTTCAAAACCATGCTGATACTTTACACCCATGCTTGCACACGTGTGCGGTACAGAGGCCACAAACGGACTACCCTACAATGTTCAAAACTGATCCTTTCGTGATTTCTTCTCTGGGCCGCGTCAATGGACATTCAAAATCACCCATTCTTGACTGAAATTTCGTTCTGAATGCAATGGACGGGGTGGATTTCCCAGAAAATACTTCTATGGGGCCCACCGATCACGACAGCGAAAGGGTGCGAAAGGTTTCGCACATATTAGGAAATCCAGTTTTCCAGGCGATTGTGGGCCACCATCTTTGATCATATGGTAGATCTGAACCTTTCATCATGTAGAGGACCCAAGAAAGTCCTAAGGGACATGTTGTTTTGGAATTTGAGCGAGGAAAGTGTAGTGTTTCGAGGCCCCGAACTTGGTTGCGAAAAGACTTTCGTTGCGCGTGCGACAGCTTTCCAAATCCGATTTTCTCCACTCCAGCAGCTATACGAAGGATTTTTGGACTTGGGGAGCAGGCATCAAAGGCCTTGGATGAATAATTTCATGTGAGAGAGAGAAAGACAGGGAGAGAAGAAAGAGTTTTGTTGTTTTTCTTTGGTTATGCTTTTCTTCTCAAATTTCTGATGAGATCTATCCCATCCATGTGTGGCTAAACCTCTTAGCTAGGGGTAGAGGGGTAAGAGGTGAAGCTTGTGGCGTGATGGGACCGATTCTATGGTGTTGATTTATAGTTATGAACTGACGTTGGTTTTAGTTTGATTAATTGAAATAATCATAGTTTTTAATGATTTGTTGTGACGTTAAATTACAATAGATCTGCGATGGCTTTGAGTATTTCATTCTCTTCATATTTTGATTGTGAAATCAGGAAACCCTGTTGTTCACCATTGCCCCTTGGACATGGTTGGATGATGGAATTCTTCCTAACATTCACACATCTTCTGATTGGTTATGGTTGGTTTAAGTTCTGTTGATTACCTTGTCTATGGGCATGGATTTGTGATGGAATCATATCTAATTCTTATACCCTTCGTCTTTTTGAAAACTAGATCAAAAGGAAGTTCACATTGATTTTCAGGATATATCTTCCACTGGATGAAGATGGGACTCGAAGTCCAGTTGAGTTCATGAATCGACCATAGATCTCCCTGATCTCTACAAGTGGATCCTCTGAATCCCTAGTTTCCCTTTCTCTGAATTCTTAAGTTTAGATTAATAATTCACCATTATTCCTCAAATCACAATTGGTTTAGATTTTGTCTTAGCCTAGTTCTAGATCTGGTTATTTTCAGATAACGTACAGGTTTCAATCCCTGTGGATTCGACCTCGGTCTTACCGAGTTTATTACTACATCACAACCCTATACTTGGGGAGTGAACAAGTTTTTGGCGCCGTTGCCGGGGATTGACGGCTACGTTTCCTGAAGATAACTGGTTTTAGGATTAGTTTGAGATTAGGACCTTTTTGATTCTTAGGTTTTATTTTTAGAATTTCCTAATTCAGGTTTTCTTAAATTTTTAGAAATTTTATATCTAAAGTAACTTTCTATTTTAGATGGTTTTCCTTTTTAGAAACTAACCCAACTTTCTTATTTTGTAGGATTCTGAGATAGGTTTCTAAATTGGTAATTTCTCTTTTCCTTGCTATTTCTAGATTAGGATTCCTTTTTAGCAAGTTTCTAATTCTAACTCTTTTAGAATTTATTTTGTTTCCTATTTTATTTTTAGAAACTTTCTATTTAAAGACTTTCTGTTTAGAAACTAACTTTCCTGTTTTGTAGGCCTTTCAGAAATTTCTAATTCGGTAAGATCTTTCTAAATTCTACTTTCTATTTTTAGAATTTCCAGTTTAAGAACTTTCCTCTTTTGTTTTAGAAATTTTATACTCTTAGGAATTTCTCTTTTCTAAATTAGAAACTAGTTTACTGCTATTTCTCTTCTTAGGATTTTCTAATTTTATGTTAGAATTCTTTCTATTTTTAGAACTTTTCTATTTCTAGGCTTTCATTTATTTTAGAAATTCTTTCCTTTTTAGAAACTCACCTTACTTTCTATTTTAGGATTAGGATTTCTAATTTAGAACTTTCTAACTCTAGGTTTAGAACCTTCCTCTTTTGTTTTTAGAAACTAGGTTAGTTATTTTCCTTTTTAGACTCTTCTAATTTTAGAAACTAACTCATTCTTCCTTTATTTTTAGAAACTTCCTAATTCTAGGTTTAGGAAACTTTCCTTTTATAGAAACTAACTTTGTTTCCACCTTAGAATTTTCTAACTTTAGAATTTCTATTTTTAGGAACTAATATTTTTTTGGTTTCTTTTTACAGGTTCTTAATTTAGGGACTCCAATTTGGTAACTTCCTTCCAACCCTCTCTTTCTTTTTAGAATTTTATTTCCCTTCTTAGGATTAGGTTTAGAATTTGATTGAGGGCTGTGGGTGTTTCATGCCCAAGTGGGCTCGTGACAACACTCGACGTCTCTTGACTGAAGGAGGATTAGTTGAGGGGTTAACTGTCCATCACAGGACTAGACACCGCTTGAATTCCCCTGAGTTAATTGAGGATATGGCTGGAAATCAACCTCGTCTACCCCAACCTAGGGTAGAAGATGTCCAGGATGAGAATGAGGTGCATCAAGCACCCCCGCCTCGTACCTTACGAGATTACTTACAACCGGCGGGGGTGAGTACCCCCTCATGCATGGTTTTTCAGGAGAATGCAGGACATATGGATATCAAGCCAGGGGTGATCCAACTCCTTCCTAAATTTCATGGGCTTGAGTCAGAGAATCCATATCTACATCTGAAAGAGTTCGATGAGATCATGACTACCCTATATTTTCCTAACGTGTCTGATGACACGGTCAGGTTAAAACTCTTTCCCTTTTCTTTGAAAAAGAAAGCCAAGACGTGGTTACATTCACTACGTCCTCAATCTATTGGCAGATGGAATGACATGACAAGGGAGTTCATTAAAAAGTTTTTTCCATATCATAAGACGAACACCCTTAGGAAGTCGATCATGAACTTCGCCCAAAGGGAAGATGAAACATTCTTCCTATGTTGGGAGCGGTTCAAAGATCTTGTCAGTTCATGCCCACAACATGGTTTTGAAACGTGGCGCATTACGAATTTTTTCTATGATGGACTGACATCTCCCATGCGCCAATTAGTTGAGACAATGTGTAATGGGGAGTTTATGAATAAAGGTGTCGATGAGGTGTGGGACTACTTTGATAAACTTGCTGAGAACACACAAACATGGGACATCTCCCTTAGACCGAGTACTACGCCTAGGCCGACTCATTCCAAAGAAAAAGGTGGAATGTACCTCCTGAAAGAGGATGATGATATTAACGCCAAGGTAGCCAATCTCACTCGAAAACTCGAGGCCATGGAATTAAAGAAGGATAAGGCTAAGGAAATCGTTTGTAGTATTTGTGGTTGCAACATTCACATTACTGAGAATTGCCCAACTATATCTGCCTTTCAAGAGGTATTGAATGAGCAATCCAATGCTGTAAGCAATTACCAAAGACCTTTCAGTGGGCCCACCTCTAACACATACAATCCTGGCTGGAGAAACCATCCAAACTTCAGTTGGAGGAATGGACAAACCGCTACACCTCAAGGTTTCCTAAATCAAAATCCAACTCAAGAGAAACCTCAAGAGGATTTGGTTCTGAAACATTTTCAAAAGCAAGAGCTTTTCAATCAGGGTATGCTACAGGCCTTTCAAGACCTTACAAAAGCAATACAAGGACTTAAGGCTGAAAATGCGATTGGGAACAAGGGGAGCTTCCCAGCTCAACCTCTTCCCAATCCTAAATCGCAATATGAAATTAGCGACCCAAGCTCTTCAAATCAGATGGAGCAAGCAAAATCCATCACCACTCTTAGGAGTGGAAAAATCATTGACAAAACCATTCCGGTTAGGGCTGAAAAGTCTAAGGACCCGGAAGTGGATAAAGAAGATGGATCTCGCCATGCCCCACCAGAGTTAGAACCGGAACCTCAAGGAAAGTCGGTTGCTCCATTTCCCCAACGGTTGGTTGCACCAAAACCTCTCTCTAACTCTCAGGATATTCTAGAGGTGTTGAAACAAGTGAAGGTCAACATTCCTCTACTTGATGCCATGAAACAAATACCTTCCTATGCCAAATTCTTGAAAGACTTATGTACGACCAAAAGACGGCAAATATTCAAAAGAAGTCTTCCTGACTGAGAAAGTGAGTGCCATCCTAAAACAAGATGTGCCGCAAAAATTCAAAGACCCCGGTGTAGCCCAACCATATCATGTGTAATTGGGGACTATCGAATTGATCACGCACTTCTTGACTTAGGAGCGAGCGTTAATCTTATTCCCTACTCGGTATACAAACAGTTGGGTTTAGGTGAATTAAAACCCACCTTAACTACACTACAACTTGCTGATCGCTCTGTTCGTGTACCAAGAGGAATAATTGAGGATGTGTTGGTCCAGGTTGATCGATTTTACTACCCAGTAGATTTCATCATCCTGGATACCGAACCCATCAACAATACAAGCACTCAGATTCCCGTCATTCTTGGTCGCCCATTCCTTGCCACTTCAAACGCAATTATCAATTGCAGGAATGGTGTCATGAGTATGTCTTTCGGGAATATGACATTAGAAATGAAAATCTTTTTCAACACTGGCAGACGGGTAGAAGAAGATGATGATATCCACGATATTAACATGATCGATACTTTCGTGGAAGATAGGACACCCCTTACCTTATCCTCTGATCCTCTAGAGATGTGCCTGGCCCACTCCCATGAGTTTGATGATGACATATTTAGGGAGACGTGTGCCATGCTTGATGCGGTACCGGTACTTGAAGTTAACCGGTGGAGGCCTCAATTTGAAAAGTTACCCCACACTGATGAAGTGCCTCTACCGTCTAACCTCAAGCCACCGAAGCTTGACCTAAAACCTTTGCCCTCTGATTTAAAATATGCATACTTAGGTCAAGATGAGACATACCCGGTGGTGATTTCTGCCCACCTTGAGAAAGAACAAGAGAGTATGCTTATATCTACTCTCCTGGAGCATAAGGGAGCCCTTGGATGGACAATCGCGGACCTCAAGGGAATCGACCCATCGATTTGTACTCACCGCATATATCTTGAGGATAATGCGAAGACAGCTCGGCAACCACAACGTAGACTAAATCCAAACATGAAGGCCGAGGTCCTTAAACTATTGGATGTGGGTATCATATACCCTATATCCGATAGTCAATGGGTGAGTCCAACTCAGGTGGTTCCTAAGAAGTCCGGGATCACCATCGTAGCCAATGCCAATAATGAACTCGTGCCGACTAGAGTCACTACTGGTTGGAGGATGTGCATTGACTACAGGAAATTAAATACCGTCACAAGGAAAGACCACTTTCCTTTGCCCTTCATTGATCAGATCTTGGAAAGGTTAGCTGGTCATTCCTATTACTGTTTCCTTGACGGGTATTCGGGCTACAACCAGATAGAGATCGCCCCTGAAGATCAAGAAAAGACTACGTTTACATGTCCCTACGGCACCTTTGCTTACCGAAGGATGCCGTTTGGACTATGTAATGCTCCTGCCACCTTCCAGCGATGTATGATGAGCATATTTTCTGACATGGTGGGGCAATATTTAGAGGTCTTCATGGACGATTTCTCTGTCTTCGGTCCATCTTTCAGCGAGTGCTTGGAAAGTCTTAAATGTGTGCTGAAAAGATGTGAAGAAAAGAACTTGGTACTTAATGGGAGAGAAGTGTCATTTCATGGTTCAGAAGGGAATTGTCCTTGGACACATTATTTCATCCAAAGGAATCGAGGTGGATAAGGCAAAATCGATCTTATCTCTAACCTACCTCCACCCAAGAACATAAGGGACGTGCGATCCTTCTTAGGACATGCCGGGTTTTACAGAAGATTCATAAAGGACTTTAGTCTCATCTCTCGTCCTCTATGTAATCTATTTAAAAGGATGCACCATACGAGTGGACTGAACCATGTCAGGAAGCTTTCACTAAGCTTAAGGGCATATTGACTAGTGCACCCATCATACAGCCACCTGACTGGAGCATTCCTTTTGAACTTATGTGCGACGCGTCTGATTATGCTCTTGGGGCAGTTCTAGGCCAGAGAAAAGATAAGAAACCCTACGTTATTCATTACGCAAGTAAGACTCTAAATCCTGCCCAAGTGAACTACTCGACTACGGAAAAGGAACTCTTAGCCGTAGTGTTCGCCTTGGACAAATTTAAGTCCTACTTGATTGGATCCAAGATCATTATTTACACTGATCACGCAGCGCTTAAGTATCTTCTGTCTAAGAATGATGCTAAGCCCCGCCTGATAGATGGATCCTCCTACTCCAGGAATTTGACCTAGAGATAAAAGATAAAAAGGGAGTAGAGAACGTAGTGGCTGACCATCTTTCTCGCCTTAATCCCTCTGATTCCTTTGAGACGACACAGATTAATGACATGTTCCCTGACGAACAATTGTTCAGAGTCTCCCATTCGCCTTGGTTCGCTGATATCGCTAATTATCTTGCCACAGGTTCTATACCGACACATTGGACTGCGCAAGATAAGAAGAAATTTTTCACCGAGGTGTGCAAATTCTTCTGGGATGATCCATACTTGTTTAAATATTGCCCAGACCAAATCTTGAGGAGATGTGTGCCAGACGATGAGCATCAGAGTGTCATCTCCTTCTGTCACTCACAGGCCTGTGGTGGTCACTTTTCTGCAAAAAAGACCACGGCCAAAATTCTGCAGTGTGGCTTCTATTGGCCCACTATGTTCAGGGACACTCATGAGTTTTGCAAAGCTTGTGAGCGTTGTCAGAAATTGGGAGCATTGTCCCGTCGAAATATGATGCCCTTGAATCCCATTCTTATCATAGAGGCATTTGATTGTTGGGGCATCGATTTCATGGGGCCATTCCCCCAATCTTTTGGGAATTTATATATTTTGTTTGCTGTTGACTATGTCACTAAATGGGTCGAAGCGATTCCGTGTCGAACTAATGACCATCGCACGGTCATTAAATTCCTGAAAGAAAACATCCTTTCCCGATTTGGAACGCCTCGAGCCATTATTAGTGATGGGGGCTCACACTTTTGTAATAGACCATTTGGGAGTTTAATGAAGAAATACGGTATCTCTCATAAGGTGAGCACCCCATACCACCCACAGACAAGTGGGCAAGTTGAGATTTCCAATAGGGAGATCAAACACATTTTGGAGAAAACGGTTAACCTTGACCGTAAGGATTGGTCAATTCGATTGACCGATGCCTTATGGGCATACCGTACTGCTTTTAAAACCCCTATTGGAATGTCTCCCTTTAGACTCGTCTATGGGAAGGCTTGCCACTTGCCTGTGGAGTTGGAACATAGAGCTTACTGGGCGATCAAAAATCTAAATTTCAATCTGAACAACGCTAGCTCGCTACGCAAACTTCAATTAAATGAACTTGAAGAAATCCGGAACGACGCGTACGAGAACTCGAGAATTTACAAGGACAGGATGAAGGCGTTTCATGACCAACACATTCTACGAAAATCATTCACGCCAGGTCAGAAAGTCCTTTTGTATAATTCTCGATTACATCTCTTTCCGGATAAGCTTCGATCTCGTTGGACCGGCCCTTACATTGTCGTTACTGCATATCCTCATGGGGCTGTCGAGATAAGAGACCCCGACAATGGCAAGGAGTTTAAAGTAAATGGACATCGCTTAAAGCCATTTGTCGAGAAATTTGATTTAGAGGACATGTCCATGCCTCTGACTGATCCTGTTTACCAGGAATGATCTCCTAGTCTGATGGAGGTATAGGTAGGTTATTGCTTTCATAGGATTAGGGTAGTTGCTTTGGTCTGGCTGAAGACATTAAACTTAGCGCTCCTGGGAGGCAACCCAGCTTTTCTATTCATTTCATTTTCCTAGTTAGATAGTTCAATATTTGTGGGTAACATTACTGCAAACCCTCACGAGACTACAACTCGTCCACTAGGGGCAACCTAGGGGTTTAAAGGCTTATTGCATACGCTAAATGCAATCGAGAGCACCTGCGAAAGTGGTATAGGTAAGATTTTATTTTTGTTATTTTTGTTTTGCTTTCTCTCTTGGGCTGACTTGCTTTCATGTTGATACCTTTATGGAAAAGCCCCTTGATTCTTTCGTCCAGGTACTATCTCCCCATCACTTCTCATTTACTTTCGTTGTCCCATGTGCATTACATGCTTATACCTTTTACATTGAGGACAATGTAGATTTTAGGTTGGGGGTGGGAGATTAGGTAACTAATCAGTGTTTTCTTAGTCTTGAGCAAAAATTGTGAAATTTTAAAATTTTTCTGGAAATTCTTGTGAATTCGATGTGATTTTTTGACGGCCATGTAGAGCACTAAGCATTTCAAGATACATGATGTTGGTAAATTATGACTCTTGGATTCAGTGTCTGTTAGATTTCACAATTAAGTTTGAATTTTTAAATCATGATTAGAAGTTTTAAACATTAATTGAGCCATGATTTCACATGTCACATCTCGCTTTCACATTGAGGTTTCAGTTCAATATTGAAGGATTGACTTGGTGATCAGTAAGCATGAAAGGGACCAACCTGGGGAATTTGTCCATCATATTCAATACGAAGAATGAAAGAAAATGAGAAAACCCATCTACAAGATAGTTGCCTGCGAAGAGGGTTGGGCAAATGGACTTCACCATGGGTTTGCTCCCCATAGGTGTAGAGTCGATTCCCCATGGTTGTTTTTTTTTTTTTTTTTTTAAAAAAAAAAAAAAAAATAATAAAAATAAAAAAATTTGTAGAAAATACAAGATTTTTGGGCAATTGATCTTCACCATAGGTTTGCTCCCTATAGGTGAGGATTTGATTCCTTTCATATGAGGCAGGTTTTGGTTTAGGTTTGGATTGTTATGGGTTTTCTTATTTATTACCAATGACATCATGAAAGAAAGAAGTAAATCCTAATGTTGATAAGCTGAGATCACACTATACACTCATGGAACTCAATGTGTAGAATTATTCTAGTTAATGGATTAATATTTGAACTTGATTATGAAGTCTACTATGTGCTTACCTCCAGGAGAAATTTATGCCCAACATTCATGAATCTTAGATTTCTCATATCTGAATCGTTCTTCAAAAATATCACTCGGTTTCATGGAAATTACCCTGTAATTCTCAACTTATTCTTCGCATATTTTGCTCGGGACTAGCAAAATGCTAGTTGGGGGTTGTGTTGAGGGTCAAATATTGCATATTAGACCCCCAGTTATTACCAGATTTATGAACATGCCACCGTTTAAAATCCTAATTTAATCGTGTTTGTGATGCAAGGTACATTTGCAAGTGTGGACTACAAAAAGGTGTGTGTATTTGATGCTCTGAAATCACCACAGAAAGGGATGGACTCCAGAGGACCAAAATTGATGGATGTGCATGCCAGAGATCAGAGGAAATCAAACCGTTCGCATTTAACGGGCCCGAAAACCAACCAGAATGCAAGATCACAGGGTTCCCACCATCTGATAGACTTGAAATTACATAAATGGGCTGAGGACCTTAAATTAACCGTACACATCAAATTGGAGCCCTTGGATCCATGTGGAAGTGGCCCAACGGCTTAATCAGCCCATGAATCTCTGATTTGGGGTTCACATGACATCTGGATATGCCCCAATTTTGTTCTCAACCCTTTAAATGGGATGATAAAGAAAATGGACGGCAAGGATTCTCAAAAGACATCAGGGGTGGAACCCACCTAAGGAGAGCGTGCACACTTCTCATGCGGTCGTACGTCATAGTAAAACAAAAAGACCGGTCAGCGCATGCTGACCCGATCCGTATTAGAAACGGAAATTTCCGTTTTCAACTTCAACAGACGTCCGCATGAATGATCATCGGGACGTGTTGTGGCCCACCATCATCGTTATTTTCGATGATCTAAGTCGTTCATCTGCTCTGGGAGGTGGCCAAGATCTTCGCCTAGGTGGAGAAATTGCGAAAGACAGCGAATATCAGATCTTAACCGTACAAACAGGGGTCGGACGGTCGTATGATCGATCACACGGGCCACACCAAAATCAATCTGAAAGCAGCCATCTTTTACTTATTTTTTGACGTGATTGTAATGGACGGTGTGGATTGCATCAAAAACATTACTATGGAGCCCACCGAACACGTCAGCACCGGATCTTAAAAACGGCAACTGCCGTTTTGCGCCTCTGCGAACGGACGCTGTCCGTTCTTGCAGACGTCAGTGGGCCCCATCCATCGTCTATCCGGCTGATCCAATCCGTCCATCGTGTAGAGGGGTTCGAAAGCTTCAAAACCATACTAATACTTTACACCCATGCGTGCACACGTGTGCGGTACAGAGGCCACAAACGGACTGCCCTGCAATGTTCAAAACTGATCTTTTCGTGATTTCTTCTCTGGGCCGCGTCAATGGACATTCAAATCCACCCATTCTTAACTGAAATTTCGTTTTGAATGCAATGGACGGGGTGAATTTCCTAGAAAACACTTCTATGGGGCCCACCGATCACGACAGCGAAAGGGTGCAAAAGGTTTCGCACATATTAAGAAATCCGGTTTTCCAGGCGATTGTGGGCCACCATCTTTGATCATATGGTAGATCTGAACCTTTCATCATATAGAGGACCCAAGAAAGTCCTAAGGGACGGTGTTGTTTTGGAATTTGAGCGAGGAAAGTGTAGTGTTTCGAGGCCCCGAACTTGGTTGCGAAAAGACTTTCGTTGCGCGTGCGACAGCTTTCCAAATCCGATTTTCTCCACTCCAGCAGCTATAAAAAGGATTTTTGGACTTGGGGAGCAGGCATCAAAGGCCTTGGATGAAGAATTTCATGTGAGAGAGAGAAAGACAGGGAGAGAAGAAAGAGTTTTGTTGTTTTTCTTTGGTTATGCTTTTCTTCTCAAATTTCTGATGAGATCTATCCCATCCATGTGTGGCTAAACCTCTTAGCTAGGGGTAAGAGGTGAAGCTTGTGGCGTGATGGGACCGATTCTATGGTGTTGATTTATGGTTATGAACTGACGTTTGGTTTTAGTTTGATTAATTGAAATAATCATAGTTTTTAATGATTTGTTGTGACTTAAATTACAATAGATCTGCGATGGCTTTGAGTATTTCATTCTTCTTCATATTTTGATTGTGAAATCAGGAAACCCTGTTGTTCACCATTGCCCCTTGGACATGGTTGGATGATGGAATTCTTCTAACATTCACACATCTTCTGATTGGTTATGGGTTGGTTTAAGTTCTGTTGATTACCTTGTCTTATGGGCATGGATTTGTGATGGAATCATATCTAATTCTTATACCCTTCGTCTTTTTGAAAACTAGATCAAAAGGAAGTTCACATTGATTTTCAGGATATATCTTCCAACTGGATGAAGATGGGACTCGAAGTCCAGTTGAGTTCATGAATCAACCATAGATCTCCCTGATCTCTACAAGTGGATCCTCTGAATCCCTAGTTTCCCATTCTCTGAATTCTTAAGTTTAGATTAATAATTCACCATTATTCCTCAAATCACAATTGGTTTAGATTTTGTCTTAGCCTAGTTCTAGATCTGGTTATTTTCAGATAACGTACAGGTTTCAATCCCTGTGGATTCGACCTCGGTCTTACTGAGTTTATTACTACATCACAACCCTATACCTGGGGAGTGAACAATGACAACTCCTTTGTTAAAGGATTTCCCATAATATATGCGATAACTAATTTAGTTCATATATGTGGTGATGTGTAGTCTAAGTGTTTTGATAAAATGTCTGAATGAGAAATTGTCCGATGAATTGTATTTATTAAGGGCGTTGAGATAGGATTCTCAACCACCTTATCTAGATGTATAATTTCCTTTATGTAGTCTTAATTTCAACTACGTAATTTATGTATAAAATGCATATGTATAATAATATGTTCTATGTGTTTGATAAAATGTCTGAATGAGAAATTGCTTGATGAATTGTATTTAATGAGGGTGTTGAGATAGGATTCTTGACTACCTTATCAATATTTATAGTTCCCTTCATGTACTCTAAATTGTTACTATGTGATTTATGGATGAAATGTATATGCATAATGACATGTTCAATGTGTTTGTTAAAATGCTCAAATGGATTTATATTTGAATTGTTTGTTAAATGTTGTTATGACTATCACATGTGAATACCTATTGTATTTGAGTATGTTTGGGACTACCACGTAGTCCAAGCAATCGGTAATGGTTCCTGATTGGGTGGTTGAACTAGTTTCGCCACATTAGATACGTTCGATGAATCCGAGTCATACGGTGATTGTCGACAGTGGTTATGCCACGTGGAGTACTTATATGCTCCATGTTGATTAATTCAATATGCGCTCGTACCAATTGAACTTGTCAAATAACCCGATTGGCCTATTGTGTGTTTACTATGTATGGACACTACTGCTTGAATCTAAGGTACCACTTACCAAGGTAAAGCCCGTTCAACTATAGTACCACGATCCGCTAAGAATCATGAGCCGGGCATGGTGGTATGGGACACCGTGGTCGAGCTGTCGGCCTACGCTGGGGTGACGAGCCTCCCCGTAGTGACTAGTGAGCAACCCAAACTTGTGAGCCAAATACGGTGGTATGGGACACTGTATTCCAGTTGTCGGCCTACACCGGCGCAACTTGGATGTGGTCCCAACATGGGTTGGGGTGAACTGTCTGATCCGGACCCTCTTCGAAAATAGCGCTCCAGTTAGTAATGCACTGGTGGAGTGACCTCGAGTATAATCAATTAAACTTACCTATCCACTGCTTTCATTAGGGGTGATGCCCTACAACTTGCCTATCATATGTGATTAACTAGGATTAACGACCCTAGATGGATCCCCGTTGGGTTAATGATATAAAGGGCACCTTAGCTTCCCGAATCTGCTGTACGAATAAGCCTAATTAACTACTTAGCTAACACTACCATGCACTGCATTGTATGTGCTTTGGGGATGAAGCGCATGTTTAGGGAGTTTGTCATGTGTGACCGTGAGATGAAGTCGCTAAGGGAGTGTAGGCGAGGGCATGCATCATTTCCGTATATCATCCCTACATTAATAGGAGTAACTAGGATTGTTTGATGTATTGCTTTATCATTACTGCTTGACTGAATTGATAACATGTTAACCTTTGCTTTATAGTTCCACTGAATTAGCTACTCATTCCCACTTGGGATGGTGTTTTCAAATACCAACCAGAATCTGTTGTAGATGCAGGTAATGATGGAGTCTATGCAACTGAAATGGACTTCATGGACGAGGAGGAGGAATTCTCCTATGTTCAGCTATTAGGCGGGTGTTCGTAGACCTTGTTCTGATTTGACGAGATTATAGGGTTACATGGATTAGTTGGACAGTTACACTTTGATATTTTGTAAATTTTGGAATCATACATGTATGTATTCAACCCTATTACATTATCATACTCTGGAGGAAAATAATCGCTTACTTGTCCCAATACATATATTTCAATCTTCCGCTTGCTAAATTACATTATCTCTGGAGTATGATATGATGTTTTAGTGTAATCCCACTCATGTTTAATGTACTAATATGGACAACATTTAAACATCATTATCTATGTTGCATAAGTGATGCGTTGGAACTCGGGAGTTGAGCTTTGCTCGACCCCCGATTTTTAGGGTGTTACAGCTCCAAATTTTGAATAAATTGGACGTATGGATCAAAAATTAAAATTCTAGGATTGACAAGCTATCAATATAAAATGATTTTTTGAATTTACAACCGTTCATATAAAGGACGACAATCAAGCTTAGATTCAACAAGGAATGGATAGTTTAGGCCTATCCTTTATGAAACCTAGTGTAATTTTATGGTGAATAAAATGATATTCCCCAAGGATCTAGAATGATCGGGGCCACGGACTTACGGAATCATATTCAAGCAAGTTATAAGTGGTTTGATTTAAATACCAAATCCCGGACGTTTACCAATGAACTCAATGCCCTGTTCAAGTAGAAGTTTGAGACTCATCCAAAATGTAGAACTCACTACCTTGGCCAGGCAAGAGTTCAGTGTATCATGATTATCCATATTTTAACCATTTTTCTGTGTTACTCTAAAACACTTAAAAAAACAACTCTGGATGTGGGGGAAAATAATAGGTAAATTGTTATAAAATTTAATACTTAAATAGATAAAATAAATATACACATAAATCTCGGGGTCGAGATTTTTATTTAAGGGGGGTTAGATTGTAACGTCCCGATTTCATTTAGCCAATTATATGCGCACCTGGACATATATTACGTACATTAAAAACTTAAGCATAATGAATCAATAAAAATGATAGAAGAAATTAAATTTCGAGGATGAAATTTTGTTCAAGGGGGTAGATTGTAACACCCCAAACTTTTCAATACCAGAGTATTGAAAGTTATCGAGTGTTACCATGAAATTTAACTTATTACGTATATGTGTACGATACCAATCTAGTTATCTTAACCTTACATCCATTCTCCAACACGAATCTGACCGTTGGAAATAATTTCCATTCATAGATCAAGTCATCTGACCGTTAATTTTGAGATAGGATCATCATATACCCAACTATTCTCACTTCTCCATCATAACCAGCCATTCAGTTAACTATTCACCATTAGGTAAAGATATCTGACTGTCCACCCTGAGTTTGGACCACCTGATCATAGTAAACTAGCTACTTGATCTCAACATCCATTCGTACACATATCAAATTGATATTCTGATCTATTCATCTTGTTCACCACCTATGAATATGCTTAACCCACCAATATCAATCTAAGTGGATTGCTTAACCCACCTACAATACGAGAAACTTACACATGTGAACAAGTCACTTGAATCTAATGGTATACATGTTATACCTCTTGATCACTCCAAAAACTCCCTTGTGATCATCCGTTTACAAAAATGACCGTACACCTACTTATATACATGATCAGAGTACTAACCACCATATTTTTCTATTTTTAACATGTTATCTGACCATCCATCATGTTGATTGATATTGTACATTCCCTTAATTAGTTTGGCGAATAATTCCTTATTCATAATGATTTAGATATAAGTTCTTTTGTAATAATTACTTAGAAACATGCCTATAACCATGTGAAACCATTAGATTTTTCAAAACTCTCATATCAGCAATAATTATGAAAATGTCATTAATCTAGACCCTTGAATTCTAGATGACATGGTTCCAGGATCTGTTTGATGTGAAATTTTATACCATACCTATGTATCATAAATTAACCAAACATGTCAAATTTTAGCATTAGATATTGAAAAAGTGGCCCAATTGACAAATCAACCTTTTAACTGTTGATTTTGGTGTTCATCGAGTGAAGAAACCTCGTGAGTAGTCGTAGTAGGATATATTCCTTCATATGAACGACTTGGATTGCCCATAATATGGACCAAGTGTGAAATATTAAGACCCTAAATTAGGATCTTCTAATTTATCCACTTCCTTCTGTCCATCACAACTCAAATTTGGACGACACTTTGGTCTCATATGACTATGAGGTTATACAAAATTTAGGCCCCAATTTATGATCCTACACCATCGAAGGTTGAAGCTAGAAATTTTAGATTTATGCGTTTTTCACCATCGATCAACTACCAAATTTTGTCCAACTATTTGCCTATCTTGACCAGTGTTCGAGTTGTTAGTATCACTACAAGTTTCGTTGGTTGGAGATAAAGATATAATATCATTATCGCCGATAACCAGAAATGCGGAGAAAAAGGAAGAAACATTGAGAAAATGGTGGAATTTTTCAGTGAAACTTTAGGACATGCCTAAATACACATATATACATATTCATGAATGAAAAAATTACAAAAAGAATGCATTAAATAATAAGTTTCTATTTAGTGGGGGCAAAAAGGCATGCATTGTCGTAAGAAATCACTCAAATGTTTTGTATCCACACCATCTAACCATTTGAAGACATCATTTTAGTGCATGAGGTAAATAATGAGTCAAATCCAAATCTCTAATGGACCACACCACATGAAAACAATAATGATTGGATATCCACCATTAAAATCCTCCTAAGGCCCACTGTACTGTTTATTTGACATCCAATTTGTTGATTAGGTCATAGAGACCTTGATGAGGAGAAAAAGCAAACATCAGCTTGATCCAAAACTTTTATGGGCTCCAAAAAGTTTTTAATGGTCTACGTTCATTCAACACTATTTCCTGTAATGTGGTCCACTTGAGATTGGGATATACCTCATTTTTGGTCTCATGCCCTAAAATGGTCTAGAAAAAATAGATGGACAGTGAGGATACAACACATACATCATGGTGGGGCCTACAGAACTTGGTGACGTCACCTCGGTAAGGAGTCTCGCCAGTCAACCTGTCGGTAGCTAATCCATGTCCAGACATGGGTTTCTTTCCCGCACTACGATGTTGCGTGGGGCCCACCATGATGTTTCTAAAAAATAAACCCCATCCATCCATTTTTTAAGATCAATTTAGGACATCAAACAAAAAATCATGTGGATCCAAAACTCAAGGGAGCCGCATGAGAGGAAATAGTGGAGATTCAGTGACACCGTTTAAACATTTGTCTGGCTACAAAAGTTTAATATAAAGCTACTAGTTTTGTGTTTTCACTTCATCCCAGTCAAAATGAACTTATAAATATTTGGATGGCATATAAACATTAAGATGGTGCCTAGGGAGGTTTCAACAGTGGAAAAATCTCTCCAGTTTTCGTTCTCGTATCGTTCTTGTATGGACACATTGAGTTTTGGATCCACCTGATTCTTTGTCTCATCCCCTAAAATGATATGAAAAATGGATGAACGAGGTGGATTTTTCATCAACATCATGGTGGGTCCTATGTAGAAATAACTTCCTGTGAAAGGCTTATGTAGGAAATCCGCATCCTTAAACGAAGATTGTGTACTGAGTTGCTCAGTAAGCCTCAATACGCTCTTATCGTACTGAGTAAACTCATTTAGGCCCACCTTGAATGTATGTAGTCTATCCACGCCGTCCAGGAGTTTTTCCATCTAATTTAAGGGGTTGAGCCCAAAATCAATGCGTACCCAAAGATTAAGTAGATCATACCATTGGAAACAGTGGGGATAATGATTTCCACCGTTGAAACCTTTTTAGGCTCCATAGTGATGCTTAGTTTTCATCCAACTTGTTCATAAGATCATACAGATGTGGATGAAGGGAAAACACAAATATAAGCTTGATCCAAAACTTCTACGGCCCTCCAAGTATTTTTCAACGGTAGACATTCAATTCAATTATTTCCTGTGGTGTGGTCCATTTGAACATTGGATATGCCTCATTTTTTGGCCGAAGGCCTAAAATTATCTATTAAAATGTATGGACGGAGTGGATAAAATAAATAAATCATGGTGGACCTCACAAAGTTTACTTAGTTTCGTTAAGCGTAGGAGTTACTCACTATGCAATCCGCTTACTCAAACGGATTGTATACTGTAACATCCCGAATTTTTGCCAACCTGGGATTAGACGTCCTTAGGGAATGGGTCGACCCTAACACCTTATCAACTTGTCAAAACTCAGTCCCAAAGGCTAAAATCGCTTGTGAACCATTTTCTTCACAAATTCCACCCTTCACCACCTTGATTTTTCAATTTTTCAAAGTACTTTCACCCTAGACACTATCTTAAACTAGCTAAGTAGTATAACTTGGATCACTTTATATACAAATTACAAAGGCCCAGGTACCACCTCAGACAGAAATCTTATAGGACAAAATCCTTTAGAAATGAGACAAAGTACCTAAGTGCAAAACTAGATTAGCTACGAAATCTACTAGAATCGCTTTAAATACGATCTGCAAGACCCAAAACTTGTAGAATCATTGACGCTAGGTTACCCTAAAACCTAGGATCAATCTCATTACCCGGCTGCTCACTGGAGAATCTCGAAACTCCGTATCGGATCTGGACCGCACGTCGGAAGTCCGATTAACACGAAGTTAAGGAACTAGGACCGCCTCGCTGGGCTTGACAACCATCTCGGAAATCAAATCCAAATAATGTCTCAGCGCTATTCGCTTGAGCTCGGAGTGAAGAGTGTGAGAAATGTGAAATTAATTCAAAATAAAATATCTTGAATAGTAATCTGACACCACTCGCTTGCGGATCAGTATTAAGCAACCAGACCGTCAGAATCAGACCAAATTACACCCTCGGATCAGGAGAAATTTCATACACATTTACATGTACTCGGAATCTCTGATCGAGATCCACTGACCGTTGAACTGAAACTGGTCCGCCACGCGTGATCTGGAAATCTCACTTAAATGAAAACTTAATAGAACGTAGATCCAGCGTTAGTGAGCTTAAGTCCGACCTTTGGCTCAAGGAGGGCCGCCAGAAACCCTCTTTTGAGCTGAAACAATGCCGATTTGATTATAATATAAGTATACCTTGAACATAAGTCTATTTCGATTAGTTTTTAGGCTATATAAGGACCTTAACCCCTCTCTCATGGCAGCCATACGAATTTGAGGTTGAGAGAAAGAAAAGAGAGAGAAAGTGTGGGAGATGTGGGAGAATCTCCCTGCCACTCTTCCTTGCCGCTGTACGAGCTCCACCGTCTGATTCTCATCGCTTTCCCGGCGTTTCCGGCGTCATTTCTAGGTAAGAAACCCTAACCCTAATCTGTTTTGGGGTTTAGACAGTTGTAGGTTATGAAATAGCTAACCTATTTCGTTCTATAGGTTGCCAAACTGCCGAATACGGAAGCTTAGCAAACCTATCAACTTTGTTACGATTCTACGATAAAAGGTGCCGACTTTAGGTGTATAGGTTATGGTTTTCAACGCTTTCAATGTCAGATAATGATAGATTCATGATCTGCATGCAATTGCACATGTACAAAGTGCTGTCTGTTTTCCGTTTCGATTAAAGATGAAAAATATGGAATTCTACATACTCTAGGTATTTGTAGAAAGTACGGTATATGTATATTTTTTGGAAATGTGTTCGACATGTTTATTTGTTATATGGATATACGATATATGGATAAAATACTTATTTGGCAAAAGGATTCGCCTAAATACATGTTTTACTTATATACACTATGTATGTTGAAATTGCGTATTCTAGAAAATACTGTATACGTATAAATTTTGGAGATGTATTTATCATGATTATTTATTGTAGTAATATATTATACATGGATAAAATACTCGCTTGGCTAAAGGATAGCCCTAATACATGTTTTGCTAACATACACCATGTATGTTGTAATAGTGTATTCTAAGTGTTTGTGAAAATGACTGAATGAGTATAGAATTCTCATTCGTGCTCGCCATGACTAATTGTCATGGATTCATGATTGATGTATTGGCGATACCCCTTTGATGAAAGGATTTGCCCTAAGTCACGCCACGACCAATATACACTATATATGCTAAAATGTGTGGCCCAAGTGTTTGTGGAAATGACTGAATGAATATGGAACTTGGATTCCTACTTGCCATGACTATCCGTCGTGGGTGTACGCGTGTTATGATTGGGACAACTCCCTAGTGAAAGGATTTGGCCTAATGCCTATGTGATCGACATATGTCATGTATGTTGATGTATGTTTGTTTAAGTGTTTTTTGAAATGTCTGAATGAGTAGTAGTTAGCAAATTGTAATGTATAAGGGTGTTGAGATATGATTCTCAACCTCTTTTAACTATGTGTATGATCTGTTTGGATAGTTGTGTGATTAGGAATTGAACATGTACAAACTCATGCTTGTGTTGTGCTTCATAACATGCTCAACTGCTTTATGATTTTAACTATGTAATGCATAGGTTTAAATTTATATTTACGTTGTATGATCCGTCATGGGTGATGGGGGAGTGGAGCAATGAGTGCGTGCAACAACCCTGGCAGTCCTAAACGGATAATACCAGACCTTGATTGTATGAGTTGAATCTTGATCCACTACTGCTTTATCTATCTGCAATTGATTGTGTTTGGGGCTATGATTATAGTCCAGACAATCGGTACCAGAATTGGATGCATGGCTGAGTTTCATTTGCCACGGAGATGTGTTCGATAAACCCGAGTCGTACTTCGGTTGGCGATAGTGGTTGGCCACACGAAGTGCTTATGTACTTCATGTCGTTCAACTTGTTGTGCGCTCGAGCTAGCCGAGCTCGTCAAGTAACCCGATCTGTCGAATGTGTGTTCACCATGTTTAGTCATTACTGCTTGAACCTAGGGTACCAAACTTACCAGTGGAAATCCCGTTAACCATGGTACCTCGATCCGCTAAAGACTCATGAGCCGGACATGGTGGTATGGGACACCGTGGCCGAGCTGTCGGCCTACGCTGGGGCCACGTGCCTCCCCGTAGTGACCATTGAGCAACCCAAACTCGTGAGCCGAATACGGTGGTATGGGACACTGTATTCGAGCTGTCGATACTTACGGCGAGAGCAGAGTACGGTGAGACCTGTACTCGTACTGACGGGCGACGAGTCCTCTGTAGTATCTTCGAGTATACTCCAAGGTCTGTGATTGGCGATGAGCCCTTTACAGCAACTAGAGTATGAGTTGAGCCGAGTACGGTGAGACCTGTATTCGAGCTGACGGCCAGCGATTGAACCGTGTACGGTGAGACCTGTACACGAGCTGACGGTCAGCAATTGAGCCGCATACGGTGAGATCTGTATCCGTGCTGACGGGTGACGAGCCCTTTCTGACGCCTTCGCGATGCCTCTCGAACCATAATACCGTATGAGATTAACTAGGATTGACGACCCTAGAATGGATCATGTTTGGGAATGATACAAGGGAGGTACCTTAGTTTCTCAATACTACTGTTTGAAATGGACTAATAATAACTCGGTAATCATGCTCATCATCGCACCGCATGTGCCTAGTAGATGTGGAGCACTGAGGGAGGTATGCATTCGCGAACGTAAGATGATGTCGCATGAGGGTGGTTTGGCAAGGGCATACATCATCATGTCATTTCATACTTGCATTTAATAAGAGTAGCTAAACTTGTTTGATTGTACTGCTTTATCATTACTGCTTGATTGAATTGATAACATGTTAACCTGTGCTTTATTGTTCCACTGAGTTGATCACTCACTCCCACGTTACAGGACGGTGTTTGCAACACCAACCAGATTTGTTGAGTTTCAGGTGTTGGCGATGCTTATGACGCAGAGCCGAACTACTACTATGATGTTGAGGAGGAGTTCTCCTACATGTAATCTCTGACAGGTCTATGAAGACCTGGTATTGTATTGACGGGGCTACGGTACTTGGGATAGGAGATATTACACTTCCTCACATTTGGTATATTTTAGAACTGTACTTGTAATTATTTAACCTGGTAATGTTATCACACTCTGGAGACTCATCATAGTTTATATATTTTATCTATCTATCACAGTCTTCCGCTTGCAAATTTAACTATCTGTGGAGTATGATATGCTGTTTTGGCTTAATCTCACTCATGTTCAATGCACGAATACAGTCAACATTCAATCATCATTCATTTTGTTGCATAAGTGATGTTCTGGAACTCGGGAGTTGAGTTTATGCTCGACCCCCGATTTTCAGGGCGTTACATATACACAATGTATGTGTATTATCCATGTCGTCTAATCCATTTTATAGATAATTTTATGGTAAGAACCCAAAATTGAGGTGGATCAAAATCTCAAGTGGACCACACACAGCATTGATTGAACTCTCACCATTAAAAACTTCCTGGGGATACAACGGTTTTAGATCAAGATGATATTTGCTTTTTGCCATCATCCAAGTCTATATGACCTAATCTACAAGCCGTATGACCTAATCTATAGGTTAGATGTCACATAAACGTTACAATGGGCCCTAAGAGGTTTTTAATGGTAGACGTTCAATCATTACTGTTTTACCATGGTATAGTCCACTTGAGATTTTGATCAATCTCATTTATGGGACAAACGATTAAAATGACATGTAAAAATGAATGGACAGTGTTGATAAAACACATAGATCATGGTGGGTCCCAATAGAACTTACGACTAGCCACCTGGCAGCGTCACTAGCCAAACTGCATCACGCGTCCGTATAAATCTACCGGGCCTGAAAGGTTTTTCTTTTTTAAAAATAAAATTTTTTAAAAAAAACCCCAAAAATTTCATCAAAGAGAGGTTACCGCCGAAGAGAGGGGATATTTGAAGGAGGGTTGTTGCCGAAGAAAGGGAGATTTTCTTACCTGCAAATCGGAACGGAATGTCTGCAATGTTCGAAGACCGGCGCTGTTGATCGAGGCGATCTTCCGAGTTCCGATCAACAAGTAAGAGATTTTCCCGGTTCTGATATTTTTTCTGATTTTTTGAAAGAGGGATTTTCTTACCTATTTATTGGATTTATGGGTTGTTGGCTACAGTTTTCTCATGATAGCTATCATGGTTGGTAACTACACTGTGATAATCTCGATATTGTAGGTGATAATCCAAGATTTTCACCGATATCTCCAATATTTTGTTGATAATCTGAAGAGAAACAAAAAAATGGGGTTTCGGTGTCGCTAGACTAGTGACACCGATATTATCGGCGATAATATCGACATTTCGTCGACAACTCGAACACTGATCCTGACTACACATTTCCCCCAAAATTAGGCCCTGATCATTAAGTGTAGACCGTTAATTGAGATCGAGTTGTTTTTGGCATCAATTAGGAGAATTTTCAAGATAGGCCAATCTAAATTTCGAATCGCCAAGAAAATATTATACCCCGACTCTATTCGATGACCCTGACATAATGGACGAATTAGATTTAAAGAAAGATCGTCAGGAAAGGAAAATTGGAGAAACCCAATCCAAGAGGGATGTGAAGTAAACCCCTCTCACATGCCCACTCCTTTTAAAAAGGGGTGTGCATTCCCCTCTCCACTCACACACCCAATCTCCCAATGCCCAATGATAAAGAGAAAGAGAAAGAGAAAGAAAAAGAAAGGAAGAGAGAGAGAGAGAGAGGGAGAGAGAGAGAGAAGGTGAAAGAGAAGGAGAAGCATAGACGTCATCTTCCTTCTCCATATATATGGTGTCTCCCTCTTGTCCAAGCAATGTCGTGATTCATATGGAAGCCTTTCATGTAAAAGCTTTCCTACATGGATATCTACCTAGGGTTTAGATCTAAGGCTAAGGTAAGGGATAACTTTAAGCTTACTTTACTTGAGTTGATATGATTTATCTTGCCCTTTTACATGCTTCTATGTTACTGTGATCCTCCCTGCAATTACTTGATTTACCACCATCAATTATTTATCCTTTGGGAATTATGGTATGATTTTAATTATGCGTTATCTTTATGAATTTATGTGAAGTTATGGATACAAGCCTTGGCCTTGCCTTTACCAATTTTGTTGAGTTAGCCATTGCTACTCTTTTGTTAAGCTAGCCATTGTTACTCTCCTCTTTTGTTGAATTAGTCATTGCTACTCTCCTCTTTTATTAAGTTGGCCTATCGCTACTCTTCTCTTTTATTGAGTTAGTTTATTGCTACTCTTCTCCTTTATTATGTTAGCCTTGCGCTACCTTCCTTTATGGCTTGGGCAAGTGTCTTGGAATTTCAGAACTCCCATAATTTAATTTATTTTCTCTTTGCTGCAAGTGATGTGTTAGAGGTATCACAACTAGTGATTCAAATATTTATTATGGACGTAATACGCTGTGTAGTGACTCTCTTGGTCGACGCGTAATTCTAAAGGTTTGGATAGTGGTGCACGAATCGATGTAAGTAATTGACAATGCATGTTACATCACTTCCGGGATTGGATGTCGCAAATAGTCGGTCCATGAACAAATTATGTCACATAATTTATCTGACTCATGTCTTGTGCCGCCTGGAGGTGTTCACGTAAATTCACTGTAGCGTCGGATATGCCCACGAATCTCCGTAGTTATGGGATGTAGGGCGAGTCAAGTTTTCTATGAATATATTTCACATTGTGATGATCACTATGTATGATGAGCCGCACACACTTTTCTAGGCATGTATTCATATATATATATATATATATATATATATATATATATATATATATATATTGATTGCACATACTGATACCTCTCGTAGTGGTGGAGTACGAGATGTATCAGAACCCTTACATTACTGTTATGAATCTCTTGAATTATTACTAATCTTAAAGGATAACCATCACTATGAGTAGGGCATTGACCCTCTCCAACCGTACAGATGATGCACGTGATGTATAGATTGAAGACCTAGAAGGCCATCTCTCTATTGAAGATTATACTGAATGAATAAGAAAGTTTTATGATTTAGTTTTATATTTCCACTGCAAACACGATAATGTAACAAGCTCTCATTGAGAGGGCATTTAATAATTTGTTAATTTCTTTTACTCAAACGAAATAATAAATACAGTTGATTTTTATTTTCGTAAAAGGTTACTTTCATGAATGTTACTGGATGTGATTTAAATGAAAAAAAAAATATGCTGCAATTTTTAAAGCATCCAATTTATACGTTATTAACACCCGGAATTCTCAACCACAAGTATGCACTCGAGCCGTAAAAATTCTGGATCTTATAGCGAGTGGGGCATGAAGGTACTTTTTAATCATTATTTAATTCCAAGGTTTAAAAGTTCTTATTTAAATATATGGGAGCATTGTATATATCATAAACAATCTAGGTTATCTTTTATATTGGAAAACATGTATGTAAGGGTGTGCTTGGCTATGTGCATTATGATGTATGGGGGTCGTCACCGATGGTTTTCACTGGGGGGTCATTATGGTTTGTCACATTCATTGACGATTACTCCCGAAAAGTTTGGGTTTATTTCATGAAACATAAATCTGAGTTTTTTACCAACTTCAAACAATGGAAGACCATGGTGGAAAAACAGAAAGGGCAAAAGGTTAAAATTTTTAAGGACGGATAACGGTGGTGAATTTACTTCTATTGAATTTAATCAATTTTATAAGGATGAAGGGATCATAAGGCATAACACAGTACATCACACACCCTAGTAAAATGGTGTGCTTGAGCGGATGAGTCAGATTCTCTTAAAGAGAGCCCGATGCATGATTAGTAGTGTTGCGTTGGGAAAGGGCCTATGGACTGAGGCCATTAACATGACTTACTATTTGGTGAATCGGTCCCCTTCTACGGCTATTGAATGTAAGATTCCAGAGGAAGTATGGAGTTGTCAGAAGATAGACTACTCATGATTGCATGTGTTTAGCTGTGAAGCATATCTCATGTACCGTCAGTTGAGAGAGATAAACTAGACCAAAGGGTCAAAAGGTACATCTTTGTCAGCTACGGTGGTAGTGTGAAGGGATATATGCTATATGATAGAGTCACATATAAAATCATTATTAGTAGGGACATTAAATTCGATGAAGACTCCTTTGTAACGTCTTAGAAAAATCTGTACGAAGACCCGAGTATCACCTTAGGCAAAAATCACTAAGGATCGAATTCTGTAGAAATTAGACGAAAATTAATTAAGTATTATACTAAACAATTAGTAGAATTAGCTCGGACCACTATCTATACGAACTATAAGACCCAAAACCATTAGAATTGCTAACTCAACATTACTTAAAAACCTAGGAGCAATCTCAAAACCCAGTTGCTCTCGGGAGCACATTGAAACTCCGTATCGGACCTGGACCGCGCGTCAAAAGTCTGATTACCGTGAAACTATAAGGTTGTGACCACCTTATTAGGCTTGACAACCATCGTGGGAATCAAGCCCATATAGTATCCAGAAATGCACAACTTGAGCCTAGAGCGAAGTGTGTGAGAAACGGAAATATCTTTACAAAATGAACTCAAACTTAAGTGAATTGGACCATTCACTTGCGGGAGAAATTGAAGACTTTAGACCGTCAGATTCTAACCTAACTACACCCATGGATCAGGGAAATTTCCTTGCACCTATTGGTATACTTGTGGCCGCGATCGAGTAACGACGACCATTGATCTGATACAGGTCCTTCACGACCGATCAGTTTGTCAAATCGCACCATAAACACAGTCTGACATAGATCCATTGTCAGGGAACTTGCTCCATGACTTAGGCGAGAAATGGACCTTCCTAAGGGCCTCATTTGTAAAAAACAGGCACCCTTTGGCTATACCCTAAGTATACCATGGCCCTGGGCCATTGACATCACTTTTGAGCTTATTTAAAGACCTTAAACCACCCCTCTCTCATTCCATACTAATTTCTCTAACCTTAGGAGAGAGAAGAGAGAAAAAAGGAGAAAAAAGTGAGGAGCAGAGAGAGAGATCAGTATATTGTTGCTAGGTTTCGCTCCAACTGCACCGCGAACTGAATCGCCACCCCACCATTGTTGCACCATTGATTCTAACTTCGATTTGGGTAAGAAATCCTAACCCTAATCTTGTTTTAGGAATCCAAATAGAGGAATTAGTGACGTAGCTAACCTATTTCGATGTTTAGGTACCGTTGTTCTGTATACGGGGACGTAGGATTCGAAATGAATTCGAAACGAGTTATCCGACGAAAGGTGCGGACTATAAACATTTAGGTTATGGTTTTCAAGGCTTTCAATGTCATTTAATGATTTATGACTGACTTGTTTGCTACCATATGCACTTAGACACGACGTTTTTCATATATCACACATGTATGAACTATGTTGAATATATAATGCATCTCAGGTGTTTATTGAGTGAAAGTGCTATTATGATTTGTGCTTGCCATGACTATTAATCTTAGTTATATGTTTGTTGTATGTAGAACAACTCCTTTGCGAAAGGATTTGCCATAATATATGTTATAACTAAGTTAGGTCACGTATGTATTAATGTGTAGGTTAAGTGTTTGATAAAATGTCTGAATGAGTAAATGTTTGATGAATTGTAATTATTAAGGGTGTTGAGATAGGATCGTCAACCACCTTACCTATATGTGTAAATTCCTTCATGTAACCTCAATTTCAAATACGTGATTTACACATGAAATGCATATGTATGATAACATGTTCAATATATTTGTTGAAATGCTCAAATGAGAATCATATATGAATTGGTTATTAAATGATGTTATGACTATCATAGGTGTTACCTGTTACATTTGAGTGTGATTAGGACCACTATGTAGTCCAGGCAATCGGTAATGGTTCCTGGTTAAGTGGCCGAACTAGTTTCACCACATTAGATACGTTCGATGAATCCGAGCTGTACGGTGATTGTCGACAGTGGTTAGGCCACGCGGAGTGCTTACTCACTCTATGTCGATCAATTCAACGTGCGCTCATACCAATCACACTTGTCAAATAACCCGATTGGCCTATTGTGTGTTTACCATGTATGGACACAACTGCTTGAATCTAAGGTACCACTTACCAATGTAAAACCCGTTTCAACCATGGTACCAAGATCCGCTAAGACTCATGAGCCAGGCATGGTGGTGTATGTGACACCATGGTAGAGTTGTCGGCCTACGCTGGGGTGACGAGTCTCCCCGTAGTGACCAGTGAGCAACCCAAACTTGTGAATAGAATATGGTGGTGTATAGGACACTGTATTCGAGCTGTCGGCTTACATTCAGGTGATGAGCTTCCTGTAGTGACCTCGAGTATAAATTAGGCCTACGCTAAGGTGACGAGCTTCCCGTAGTGACCTCAAGTATAAATTAGGCCTACGCTGAGGTGACGAGCCTCCCCACAGCGACCTCGAGTGTAAACTCTTAAACTTTCCTATCTACTGTTTCCATCAAGGGTGATGCCCTACAACTTACCTATCGTATGTGAATAACTAAGATTGACGACCCTAAATGGATCCTTGCTTGGGTAAATGATAAAAAGGGAGGTACCTTAGCTTCTTGAATTTGTTGTATGAATAAGCCTAATAAATTACTTGGCTAACACGATTATGCACCGCATTGCATGTGCTTTGGCGAGGAAGCACACTTTTAGGGAGTTTGCATGCGCAACCGTGAGATGAAGTCGCTCAGGGAGTGCAGGAGAGGGCATGCATCATTACAGCATACCATTCCTGCATTAACAAGAGTACTTAGGACATGATTGTTATACTGCTTTATCATTACTGCTTGACTGAATTGATAACATGTTAACCTTTGCCTTATAGTGCCACTGAGTTGATCACTCACTCCCACTCTGGGACGGTGTTTTAAAACACTAACCAGACTCTGATTTAGATGCAGGTTACGACGAGGCTTTTGTGATGGGGCCAGATTTCATTGACGAGGAGGAGTTCTCCTACGTGCAGCTCTCGGCCGGGTTTATGTAGACCTCGCGCTGCTTTGATGGGATTACGGGGATATTGGATTACTTGAACATTTACATTTTGATATTTTATGTATTTTGAAATAAAATATGTATATATTCAGCCCGGCTACATGATTATACTCTTGAGGTTATGAAACACGTACATATACTTTATATACCTATCTTAGTCTTCCACTTTCTTAATTACATTAACTCTGGAGTATGATACGCTATTTTAGTGTAATCCCACTCATGTTTAAGGCAGTAATATTAACAACATTTAAACATCATTATCTATGTTGTATAAGTGATGCATTGGAACTCAGGAGTTGAGCTTTGCTCGACCCCCGATTTTCGGGGCGTCACATCCTTATTCCGCAAGAATGATCAAGAGGAGCAAAAGGAACTGAAAATGTTGGTCGTTGACGTTCATATCGACAAAGGTGATACTTAGGCTGAGATAGATGCACAGACAGAGGTACAAAAATAGGTGAAGCAACCACCTAGAAGCAATCTGTCATGGGATTGCATGTTACCGGTAAGATACAAGGATGACTCTAATATTGCATATGCCTTCATTATAGATGAGGGGGACCCGTCTACTTTCTGGAGGCTATGGTGAGCCTGATGCAGAAATTTTGAAGGTGGCAATGGATGATGAGATGGATTCCTTAAACAAGAACGAGACATAGGAAATGGTGGAGGTTTCAATGAGCCGAAAAGCAATTAGGTGCAAGTGGATCTTCAAGAAGAAATATGATAAATACAAAGAAAGGTTGGTAGTGAAGGGTTATGCTCAGAGACAGGAATCGACTTCACATACATATCCATGCCGGTTGTAAAGTAAGTATCTATCATATTCGTGTTGGCACTGATTGCCTAATATGATCTCGATCTGGAACAAATGAACGTAAAGATTGCATTCCTACTGGGGAATTGGAAGAGTAGACCTGCAAGAAGCAATCAGAAGGCTATGAAAGTAAAGGGGCAAAGAACAAGGTTTATAGGTTAAAGAGGTCATCGTACAGCCTGAAACAGTCACCTAGGTAGCAGTATAAAAAGTTTGATCCTTTCATGTTGAGTCAGAAATTTACTAAGAGTGAATATGATCACTGTGTCTATTATAAGACAGTGAGTGATGGCAAGCTCATCATCTTAGTATTGTATGTTGATGACACGTTGATCGCCAGTCATCACATGTTTGAAATCAATGTATTGAAGAATCATTTATTAGGGACATTCGAGATGAAAGATTTAGGGGCTACAAAGAGGGTTCTCGGCATAGATATTCATAAAGAAAGAAAAATGAGTATGTTTTGGATATCTTAAGCAGAATAACTTGAAAATGTGTTAATCAAGTATGGGATGGACAAGGCAAAGCCGGTCAGCGTTCCTCACCCGACTCACTTCAAGCTTTCCTCATAACAATGTCCTAAATCAAATGAGGAAAATAAGGATATGTTTCATGTGCCTTATTCGAATGTTGTTGGTAGTTTAATATATGACATGGTTTGTACAAGACCAGATATTTCATAAGCAGTCGGTGTTGTAAGTAGATACATGTCAAACTCCGACAAACAACATTGGGAAGTAGTGAAATGGCTACTTCAATACATACGAGGTGAAAAAGACTATATCTTAAATTTTGAGACGACGGGGGATAAGTTAGTTGGGTATGTGGATTCAGATTACATAGGCAGTGTGGATTCCACAAAGTCGACTTCAGGTTACTCGTTTGTGTTAGTGGCTGGAGCGATCAATTGGATATCGAAGCTTCAGTCTGTGGTGGCTCTTCCCACGACCGAAGGAGAGTATATGGTAGTGATGGAACCATTAAAAGAAGGTGTTTGGTTGAGAGGCATGATAAATAAGTTAGGGCTTTAGCAGGAGGTTGTGCCGATTAATTATGATAGTGAGAGCGCTATCAATTGGCTTAAAGCTCTGTTTATCATTCATGTACTAAACATATTGATGTGCATCACCGTTTTATTTGAAAAGTGCTTAAGGAAGGAGGCGTGACTCTGGAGAAGATTCACACAAGCGTGAATTCGGAGGAAATGCTCACCAAGGTGGTTCCTACAGAGAAGTTTAAGTTCTGTGCAACTTCTTTAGGCTTGGCGAATCCATAAAAGGAGGACAGAGTGTGTACGAGAAGCTATGATGGAGCTATAATATAAGGCAAAGATGAGAGAAGAGAAAAAGAAGCTACATTTGATTATTGATGACATGATGGAGATTGTTGTTTTTTGAAGTCTTAAATCATTTAGAATCATGGTTTGTCGATTGCATCGATAAACCCTTGGATGCCATCAAGCATCGTTCGATGCCATTGAATAGTGCTCGATCCCATAAAGAATTTTTGGATTTTCTCCAATTGGTTGCTAAATTAACTAGGTGCTTTTTCAATTGCACTGAAGAATGTTTAATGACATCAATGGATATATTCAATGCCATAGAAGATGGCTCGCTACAATCGAAGAAAATTTGATTCTCATATCTTGTCTTTAGAATGTTTAGGTATTAGTTTGATGCCATCGACATGGCTTTGATGTCATTGAAGGATAGGTTTCGATGACATCAAAGTGTGTTCGATGACATCGAACGGATCCGCGCAGTTTTTTGCAGATTTGCGATTTTGCGAGATTTGTTTCCTAATTCAATTGTGATTCTTCTAATGGATAGATATTGAGGTATAATGGGGATTGGGATGTATTCAGAGCTTTCTAATCCATTTTAGGGTTTCAAGGGTGTAGCTTGGGTTGATTCAAGGTTGGTCGGATCAGGTAATCTCTCTGCTCTTGTAATTTTCTGCTTTCATAGTGATATCTGTTGCTTTGTGCCGTGGTTTTTTCTCGCATGGGTTTTTCCATGTTAAATTTGGAGTGTTTGCGTTGTGTTTGCTTGGTGCAATTGGATTACTCCACTTGATTCATCTCTCTATGCTTCCATGGTCCCTCAACACTAAACACATACAAATTGCTAGAGAATGGAAGTAAATAGAATCCTTAGGTAAATATTGCATGCCTACAATCGATGGGAGCTTGAGCAACAACCTAATCCCTTTGCAAGTGTTAAGAAATGAATGAAAAACTAGCCTTGTTCGGCCCCTATAGAAAAATTCGAAGAAGTATACGCTCCCATGTGGAATTGAGCTCTATATGCTCACTGTGATGTGTGTCAGACATCCACATTATGCATTTAGTGTGTCCCCTCTAGGTCATGAGAGGTCCTACAAAATCAATGGTATCCATTCTAGTTGGCCACATCATCTGAAACCATATGAAATCATGCATAAAACATCTAAAAGCATTTGGTTAGCCTAGCTGAGTATTGGAATAGCCTGAAATTTGGTGAGACCCTCATCTAAGTAGGACACACACAATGGACAAAATGGATGTTTGAACCACATTTCAGTAAGCCTTATAAATAATCATGAAGGTTTCAATTAGTGGGCATCCAACTGTTGTCTGTGACATGGACCAACTAAAAGATGTATTGGCCTAATTTTAAGGCCCACGACCCACCATGGAATGGTGCATCTAATTAATGGGGTGCATAACCCACATACTCTCGGATCAAGAATCTATATAAAATCTCATTCTCATAATAGTGTTAGTTCTTTTCTACTTGTTTACACACAAAAAGATAAATTTTTTTTTTCAGACATTATCAAAGATAGCAAAATGTTTTTCAACATCACATAGCAAATTCTAAAGTGCATAAATCTAATGACACGCACCTCAATCTGATCATGTAGTTGTCTGTGTACTTCCATCTGCAATTTTAATGCTTCAACAATTTGAACACCACTTCATAGCATATGCAACCACCATAAGTATCAAAGTTGAGTTCATAAAGTAGTAGGAAAGAAAAAGCTTGTAGACACTAAAGATGCATTCCTATGGATAGAATATAAAAAGGTTAATGTAGCTCAAGTAATTTCTGCTCTAAAGCAAAGGAAGAAAAACCTCAAAACAAAGGAGAATTTTATGATTTGTAAAGCTTAAAGAGAGGGGAATTTTGTGTAGTGCTTGTATGGGGTTAGGTAGAGTTGCAAAGACAAGCAAGTGATGTTGTTCTGTTTATAAATGATTGCTTGGCAACTAATGTTTCTGTAAAACAAGGGTTGCGAGATGATGCATACAATATTTTTATTAACTGATAATTTTTATGTGTGTAAATATGGAAAGTATTGAAATAAAATAAACAAATAATAGGCTAAGTAAGAAGTTCCTTCTCGTCTTCTTGTATGTGTCAGGCAGAGTTCATCACGAATAAATAGTAAGGATACAAGAATACCTTGCCTTTGCGAAAAAGAAAATGTAATGGAAAGAATTATATTATTGGAGAAGAATCTGGTTGAAAGTGAAAATGAAATAAATATTGATAAAACTCTAATTGAAATACATATTATTATTGGAGAAATCAATACTATAATTGAAACAAAAACTATTATTGAAGAAGAATATCGTCAAGGGATGACTCACGATGTTGCACTAAAACTGGGTGGAATTTCTAAAACCTTTCTCATCTCAAGCTTTCCTCCTAAAATAACAAAGGTTGTATAATAGTAAGATTTCAAATCATAGAGTTTCTGACCATTATATGAAGTATAATCAACAATTATTAAGACTTACTATAGAAAGATTCGGGAATAAACTTTGAAATCCTGTATTTCTGAAAATTAAGGAAAAAAATAAAAAAAAACAAATTCATCAATAGCTATAGAAACTTCTAAAGCCAGCAAATGCATTGTTCCTAATAATATGTGTAAAAAAATATAAGATCATATTAGGAAGCAACTTCTAGTATAGGAGCTTTACATAGGCCTGAAAGAGGAAGAACTAAAAGGCTTAGAAGATCAAGTGGTAAGGAGGTATATGAGGGTTGGCTCACTTAATTACCAAAGATAAGTCCTTAGAAAGAATGATTATGTAGTAGTATAGGATTCTTAAATCCTACTATGGAACAGTTGTAACAAGACTATGATAATGAAAATGGTAATACAAGGAAATAACAACACAGAAGAAAATATATTAATGAAATAAGTACGCACCTGCAAGTGGCTTTTGACATGATATATAGTCAGTCCCGGAAGAGCCATAATCTTCAAGATACCTTTAGGTGTTGCCCCTATCAAGCATGATATGCATTTTAGGAGAAAGGCCATATCTATATTCTTTTGTGAGATGAAGCAACCAAAGCTTTGTAGAAACATGCATTATGTAAACATAATAAAGATTACTTAAGCAAACCCACCATTAGAGCAGAGAACAGAATAAATATCATGTTAGCACAAACAAAAATGACTAATAAAATTTAGATTGCATTTAATATATAATTTAGTAGCTCTTAGCAACTAAAGCGTGTGTGACTAATAAAGAACCAAAAATAATCATCATCGAAGTTTAAAATAATTATAATAGTTTTCAGTGATACACAATTATGCATCCTATGAAAAGGACCATGTGTGCAGACCTGCTAAAGATATTAGTTTTGTCAGATAATATCATTTGTTTGTATGTATATCTAGATGCTTCTATGACTTTGAATTCAGCCCCAACAATCCATACAGATTGTATAGTTGTTTTACACAGTTCTAAACATGTTGCAATTATGTAATCAACCATTCAATTTTATTTTTATTTATTTATTTTACTTTTAGTTGTAGTTGGAGTCTCATTTACTCAATCTCTTATTTAAGATAAATTGTTTTCTTCTTTTTGAAAAAGTTTAGATTTTACAGAAAGAATGACTACTTCTGCAAAAATTCTAAACTCAAGAAAGAAAATAAGAAAAATCTCAAACCTGATTCGCATGATCTAGCATTGGAATCTAAAAGTTCTTAAGGAAATCTAGTTCAGAAAAAAAAAATCATCCAAGGATGGGGAAGTGTTGTCGGCAGTAATTTCATATAATATATTGAACAAATTTTAGGGGTATAAGTTTTTCAGAAATTAAGATAAATTTTAACCATTTAAAGGATCATGTGACTCTTGACTGTGGATAGAAGTTAATTTGTCCAACGAAACACCAATCCAAACCATGAATCATACATCTATGGTATATAAAATGTAGACCTACTTTCGGATCGCTAGTTCAAATGCTATAAATATTCCCATCAATGGACGGATGACTTAAATCATCCAAATTGACCATCTTAGAAAATGATTCATTCAATGTGTACCGTCATCTCGTTAATCACGTTATAACCTTCAAAATGGTATTAGTAAACTTTAGATATCAAGTCAAGTGTAAGGACGGTCACGGTTTATCGAAGATATTGACTACTCTAATAAATTGATTTATGTCAAATTACTTTCATATGATTCATCTGGAGTAGATCTATCATGCTATCTGATTTGATCATATCATATATGCTTAGATCTGTTAGAATTCAATATTTCATAACCATTTGTGACATACAGATATGGCACATATATACACATGTGCACCCTCATTCTGGAGAATTGTGGAGTACCTAAACTATATGCACCCTCAGACTTGTAAAGGGCCAAGATTAATTTAATGTAATCTGATCATTACCTAATTGAAAGATTAATTTTGAAAACCATAGAGCTATCCTGTAAAGAGAATGGATGGAGTGGATTGTACGATATGTGAATGTGGAGCCCACGTTGGCGGTGCGTGTTCACACTTTAGAAAACACCACAATAGAGAAATATTTTTTTCTCCTTGATTATTGTAATGGATGAAAAAAAGAAAGACTAGATGCGTTTTTAATAAGAAAATTCTTTAAAAAGGATGCAGGCACCTCCTTTAAGCCTGTACTAACTACCTCTTTATAAATGCCCCTATTTCTAGGTGGACCCCACATTCTGATTCCAAACCTAGACCACCTAATCACACTCTTTCCATACAATGGAGGTATGATCCAAAATTTAAAAATTTTGAACAAGTAGTGTAATCACAGTATTAATAATAATGGTGGACCCTACACTAACTGTGGGCCAGGCATCATCTGATTATTATCATAGTTTAGAATATAGGGCCTATGTAAATGGACCCTACATATGAATGAGGGAGATCAGTTGTGTAGAGATATAGACATTTCATGTTTTCACGTGTGGAACGTGTGGACATCCACACCTCCCCCAAATGGGCCACACGCCTGATGTCAAGTAGAAAAAACTATCCCACTACCCCATTAGAGTGGGTGGACCATTGAATATAGATCCACGTTAGTTTGGGCCCCATAATGATAAAACAATGCTTCCTTTTAAATTATTATTATTTTTTAATTTGACAGTTTAAATGGTAAAATTTCTATATATGATTAATATGGACCTATATATATTAATAATGCTCTATGATCAAATTTGATGGGCCTTGATGATCACAGATTGATTGAATTATAAACATTGATATTAAATATCATTTTATAATGGTCCAAGGTTGATGGGGACCATTATAGTGGGCCCAAGATCGGATAAATCTTACTTGGATCAACATAGCTATAATGGATCATGGGTTCCACTACAAAAATTCATCATTCTCTGGATCTAATAATCCTTTGGTTGTGATGATATTTTTCTTTATTATTATGTTCAATAGTAAGTAATATCTGTGGGTTGGATCATATAGCTTGGGCATGTGGGCCCTATTTTGGACATGGAATGGGCATGGTATGGAAGTATACCTCAATGTACACTATCTCCATGAAATCCTCCCTAGATAAGGGAGGATATTTTCCAAATATTAAGGGGAGAGAGAGAGGGGCTGATAGTTCCTGTTCGACGTTGTTTTCTCACACAGTGTATGTGAGCATGCCAGAATTGGATTTGCGGCTCCAATTCGAACTGAACAACAGTAACCCAAATGCCAAGATAGGCAGACAAAGTATGGCCGAGATATGGAGATATCGTACGCCTATTCAGCCACTTGCTTAGTGTGTAAATGGATCAGGCGATAGTCAGAGGGTGGATTCAGATAAATGTAATAGTGATGATGGATCAAGCCCCACTCCATATGACAAAGAGACTGTCCATGCATGAACACAAGCTCGGGTCTCTATTTCCCCATGACTAGTCTCATCAAAATGCCCATCGGAGAATCAGGACATGTTGGAGATTTTCCAACAAGTCCAAATCAACATTCCCTTGTTAGATGTGATTAAACAAATTCTCTCATATACTAAGTTTCTTAAGGACCTTTGCACAATTAAACATAAATTAAATGTGCAAAATAAGGCATTTTTGAAGGAACAAGTGAGTGTAATTATCAAGCAGAACGCTCCCCAAATTATAACGACCTGACTATCCATACGATTTCATGTATCATAGAGAAATTCCAGATTGAACAAGGCTTTCTAGACTTGGGGTGAAGCGTTAACCTCATACCCTGCTCAGCGTGTGAACAATTGAGGCTTGGTGAATTAAAACACACTAAAACCACCATACAACTTGCTGACTGATCTATTCATATACCGAGAGGGGCAGTTGAGGATGTGTTACTCTAGGTTAATAAGTTCTCCTACCCAGTAGACTTTATCATTTTAGACACACAATCGGTTATAAACACTACCCCTCATATTTTGGTCATCCTGGGTGGCCAATTCCTTTAAATGCAATCATCAATTACCGAAAAGGAGTGATGAAACTGTCCTTCGGTAACCTAACTTGGAAGTGAATATGTCCATTGTAATGCCTCGAACTTTTTGATACTCAAGCATCGAAAGTTCTCGAGCATTACCATAAGATTCAACGTTATATATACGTGTGTACGATACTAATCCAACTATCCTAACCTTACATCATTGCCATGACAAAAACCCAACCGTTGGGAATTATATACATTCATAGATCAAGCCATCTGACGATTGATTTTAAGACAAGACCATCCATCGAGTAATTCAACGTATTAACCTTCCCTTAAATGAATTGGTGAATAACTCCGTATTCATAATGATTTAGATGTAAGTTCTTTCGTAAGAATTATTTAGAAAGGTGCATATAACCATGTAGAATCATTAGATTTTACAAAACTTTTAGATCAGCAATAATTACAAAAATGCTACTAACCTACACCCCTGAATTCTAGATCACATGGTTCCCACTATCCATTTAATGTGAAATTTCATGTCATGCCTATGTATCATAAATTAACTATACACGTCAAATTTCAGCCCTTAAATCATTGTAAAAGTAACCCAATTGACAGATCAACCCCTTAACCATTGATTTTGGTGTCCATTGAGGAAAGAAACCTCGTGGGTAGTCATAGTTGGATATTTCCCTTTATATGAATTACTTGGATTGTCCATCATATGGACTAAGTGTGAAATACGAAGACCCCACTTTGGTAGGCTTTTTCTTAGGTGCGTAGTTATCCTTTCTAGGCTTATCAACTCCTTATAAATCTATATCTTCTAATCTAGCCACTTCTTGCCGTCCGTCGAAACTCAAACTTGAACCAAACCTTGGTCTCACATCACTACGACATCATACAAAATTTAGACCCACGTCATATCTGTGTTTCATCTAGCCGTTCATCACTGGATCCCACCATGATGTGGTGTTGTATCCAGACCGTCCAAGGGACGGTGGGTCCCAGTAGCCCCTGCTGCATCACGCTAGCAAGTTCTATGGCCCCATCATGACACGTGTGTTATATCCAAACTGCTCATCCATTTGGCTTTGTGTGGGGCCCACCCACATGTGTTGCACGTGTGAGATGGGACCCACCTTGCTATTCGTATTCTATGCCTGCACCATCCATCCATGGGCGGTGCTTTGAGGGGCCAACCGTGATGTATTTGCCATCTAATCTGACCGTCCTTTCTGGGCAGGATGTGGGACCCACCCACACCTACTGCACGTGTGGGGTGGCGCCCACCTTGATATATATTGTATCCACGTCATCCATCTGCTGTTGTGGGGCCAGCCGTGATGTATGTGAATATCCACTCAATCCGTTCATCAAAGGGTGTTGCTCGACTGACGTCCAGCAGCTATGGGACCCACCTTGATGTATATGTTACATCCAAATTGTACATTCGGATGGTCAGCTCATCTTAAGGCTTGAGACTAAAAATAAGACAGATTTAAATATCAAGTGGACCACACTGCAAAACCGTGGGGATTGAACGTCTACAATTAAAACCCTTTTGGGTCACAGAAGTTTTGGACCAATATGAAATTTATTTTTCCTCTTAATTCAGGTCTTTGTGACCTTATGAACAGAATGGGTGGAAAATAAACGTCATGGTGGGCCCTGTAAATTGTTTAATGGTGAAATCATTATCTCCACTACTATTTATGGTGCGGTACAGATAATCTTTGGATATGATTTTTTTTTTTTTTTTGGATAATGCTCTAAAAATGCTAGATGAGCGGTGTATATATGATAAATACATCGCTTTGGGACCCATGTAACTTTGATCTCCTTGAACCATTTGTATAACTCGGAGCTCGAGGATATAATAACACCTGCTGGGATCCACCTTATATATTTGTATTTCATCTAGTCCATCCATCTGTTGACCCCAGCAGGGCTGGGACGCTGGTGGGCTAACCAACTAGCAGTGGCCCACCAGCTTGCTGTATGTATTAAATCCACACTAGTCATCAGTTGGCGAGGGCCCATTGGTAATATGTGAGGCCCACCCTATGTATGTATTTTATACAGACTATTCATCCAATTTTCCATATCATTTTTGGCCATGGGCCTGGAAATGAGTCTGATCCAAAGCTCCTTTGATCCACACCGCAGGAAGCACGTTTAACACTGAATTTTCCTAGGCCCACTGTGATGTTGTTTGAAGCTCGACTAGGGGCTATGAGGCCACTGATGAGGCCCACTATTTATATGTTCTATAAAGACCGTCCAGTTGCTAGACATCCAGTAGGCCAAGTGTGTAGATGGGCCGGACGTCTAGCCTTTGGCCCTGCCTAGCTGTATGCGCTGTATAATCATGTTGTCCACCCATTGTGGAGCCCATTATAGTGTGTGGGACCCCTACACACATGGTATATGTGTTATGTCTAGGTCGTCCATTCAGTTGACATCCAGTAGGCCCAACAAGTTGGGCGAGTTAGACATCCAGCAAGAGGCCGTCGTTGTATGTGTTTTATCTCCACACTGTCCATTGTTGTGGGGCCCACTAGCGATGTGTGGGCCCCCTACACTCTCCAGTGGCCTCTTCTGGGCCCACTATATGGTGTGGGCCCAGTATGAATGCAGTAGACCCATTTTACAGACCATGGCTGCCTTATGCAGGCCCACCATGATGTAGGTGTTTTATGTACACTGTCCATCCATTTTACGGACCGTGGGCTGCGTTATGCAGGCCCACCATGAGGTATGTGTTATACGCGCTGCCCATCTTTTTTCCAGATAGTGTAAGGGTCGTGGGCCCCATTGAGAGTTAGATCCAAATCCCAAGTAGACCGCACAATAGGAATAGTGGTGGTTAAACGTCCACCATTGAAAACCATACCTTGTAGGGCCCACCTGCTATGTAATCGCAGGGCCCACCATATTGTAAGTATTTCATCTATGCCATCCACTTATGCGGCCCGCCTTGATGTATAAATCCTCTATCCACACTGTCCAATGTTGGGACAATGGGTCTCACCATATGATGTATGTGTTTCAACCTCACCGTCCATCTGTTTGTAGTGGGGCCAACCGTAATGTTCATGTTTGATCCAAACTACCCATATGTGAGGCCCAACTTGATGTGTACGAGGCCCATATGGGAGGCCCAATCTGATGTGTATGAGGCCCATATGACAGGTCTATGTGATGAGGCCCAATGTGATGTATATGTGGCCCGTGTATTGCAGCCCATTTGATGTATGTGAAGCCCATATGATGAGGCTCGATGTGATGTATATAAGGCCCATGAGTGAGGACCAATGTGATGCATATGTGGCCCATGAGTGAGGCCCATCGTGATGTGTATTAATCCCTTGAGTGAGGCCCATGGTGATGTATACTAGGCCCTTGTGTGAGGCCATGGGCCCACTATACGTTTGGCTCTATGTCGGCCACTCCTTGAGAGTAATGTTGGTTAATTGTCCCCATTGATGGGCAATGATGGTTATATATCCACATTGTGACCTTCCCTTAGGCCCTTTGTTAGGTCGATTATCGATACCGATTGTGAGTACGTGATAGTATAACATCATAACACATTCCCATACGCATCATCTGCATGCTTGATATGAGATGTGGTTGAGCATTGCATATGTCATTAGGCAGGTTGTTATGGGGCTCCCCGATATGCAGAGTTATCCCACATGAGTACGCGGTACGCATAGGGTTGATGTATGACTGGATTGTTTGACTCATACATTTCGCATTTTGTGATGTAACCACAGTATGCCCAAGCGACATAAGGGTCGTAGCCTCCACAGGCGTATCGTGGATGGCCAGATGGGACACTAGAAATCTTTTTCTACATGAGGTGTCATAGATATCCCTGGGTGAAAGTCCTAAACCCTCTAGGTACCAGAGGATGCCCTAATGTCTAGACCGAGTGGATACATGAGGACCCGAGTGCCGAAAACCAATATGTCACGTCTCCCACTGTGTCATGGTCGGTTGGGAGGGGGTGTGGCCTTACCCGCCTAAGGGAGTAGGTAATGCTAAGATGAGTCGGACTTGCTCATAAATGGGTCTGCTATCAATAAGCTGTGTAGGCATTGGTATACTGCTGGTAGGTGGATAGTGAGGTTACTTCCACTTGCCCAGGTGTGAGCATGATGGAGCGGTAGGTGGCGTCTAATGTACTAGACCCCGGCGATGATTCTAGAGATGTACGGTACTGATATGTGGGCTTATTGAGCAGGAGTTGCATACTCAGCATTTTACTCATTTATTCATTCATTCACTATCCACTCGGGCTGGTGGTGCACAAGTAATTGTTATGTGTACCTTTGCAATGGCTAGGATTTCGGTTGGGGCGCGCGACCAACCTGAGATCAAGAGTCTATCATATTAAGTCTGGCTATCCAAATTTAGGTATGGGACTGGTTTGGATAGAAGTTCCTTGTAATGGACCCCATAGCCTGTGATACTATGTATTATCATCCCGACTTCACACTTCAGCTTGGTCATTTCATTCGCATGAAATATTACAGCACATAGCATTTGGTTTACTATGCTTCTATATTGCATAGCCTGAATAAGGTTGATGATATTATGGACTTACCAGGATCTGCATATTGCATTACACCACGACATAGGACATTTTGAATTGCTATGTTTCTATATTTATATGGCCTAGATATGGCTGAAGGTATTTGTGGACTCGTCAGGATTTGCATATTACATTGGATCCTAAGTATCTAATATTTGGCTTACTATGTCTCCCCATTGTATAGCTGATCTACATTGCTTCCTTAGTATATAATATTAGCTTATTATGTTTTTGCATTGCATAGTCTGAATAAGACTGATGGTATTTATGGACTTACCAGCGTGTTTCTGCATTGCTCTGATATTACATACTTGACACTTACCTTGCGCAGAAACTTACACCACCCTCTAAGCTTTCTATAAGCTTATGCATGATAGATGCGTGTAGGTGGTGTTAGGTCACAGCAGCGTTGAGTTTGGAGCTGCAACTGTCTTTTGGAGCTTCAATTTTCGATATATGTATTTCCCTTCTAGCATTATATTCAACTGTTTATATTAGTGGGTATGTAATGATGATGTTGCCTTTGTGATTTAGGTAAACTTGTGTTTATGCTTCTTATGGGATAAAAGTACTTTAGAAAATCCTCCTTGTAGGATCCCAGGATCGGAATATGGCGTATGGACGTTGGGAGTCGAGAACTGGGTACTAGGGAGGTTGTCGACATCAGATTCGGTAATCAGGAATTTTGTGAGCCTAGTTTCCGAGTTTGGGGCGTGACAATGGGTGAGTCCAACTCAGGTGATACCCAAGAAATCCAAAATCACCATCGTATCTAATGAAAATAATGAACTCATGCCAACTAGAGTTATCACTGGCGGGAGGATGTGCATTGACTAGAGGAAGCTAAATATTGTCTCCAGGAAAGACCACTTTTCCTTACCTTTTGTTGATTAAATTTTGAAAAAAATTAGCCGGTCATTCTTATTCTTTCTTACTAGACGTGTACTCGGGCTACAATCAGATTGATATAGCTCCTGAAGATTAGGAGAAGACCACATTTACATGCCCCTTTGGCACCTTTGCTTACCAAAGGATGTCATTTTGGCTATGTAAACTCCTGCAACATTCCAGAGATGCATGCTTAGTATCTTTTCAGACATGGTTGAGCATTTTCTGGAAGTGTTCATGGGTGACTTCTCCGATTTTAGAAGAACATTTGATGAGTGCCTAGAGCACTTGAATTTGGTCTTGACAAAGTGTGAAGAGAAGAACCTTGTCTTAAATTGAGAAAAGTTCCACTTCATGGTTTGGAAAGAAATTGTCCTTGGACATGTTTTCTCTTCCAATGGAATTGAATTGAAGTGGACAAGGCCAAAATAGATATAATTCATTCTTTTTTAGGTGACAGGGGATTTTATAGGAGGTTCATTGAGGACTTTAGCTAGATCTCTAAACCATTGAGTAACCTCCTTCAGAAGGATGTCCCATTTGAGTGGATTGATTCATAAAAAGTGGCATTTACAAAGCTAACGGGTATGTTGACAACCGCACCAATCATATAACCACCGAATTGGAACATTTTGAAATTATGTGTGATGCTAGTGACTATGCTATCAAGGCTATGTTAGGCTAAAGGATAGACAAGAAACCATGTGTTATCTATTATGTAAGTAGAATGTTGAATGATGCCCAGATAAATTACTCCACCATGAAAAAGGAACTCCTTGCCATAAATTCACTCTGGACAAATTCAGATCTTGATTGGATAAAAAATTATAATTTTTACTGACCACGTAACCTTAAGTAACTTTTCTCAAGGAAGGATGCTAAGCCCCTTCTTTTGAACTGGATCATACTAATCTAAGAATTCGACTTGGAGATACGTGACAAGAAATGAGCAGAGAACATTCTCGACTGGTTCTTTTAGATTCCATTGAGAGTTCACCAATCAAAGATACTTTTAAAGATGAACAATTACTTGTTATCTCCTAATTACCTTGGTACGATGATATAGAAAATTATCTTAGGATAGAAACATTATTGATCCATTAGGCATTATAAGATGAGGAAAGATTTTCAGCCAAGGCACGTAGATTTTTCTATGACGATCCTTATTTGTTTAAATATTGCCCAAACCAAATTATTAAGAGATGTGTTCTGTTTAATGAACACTCAAGTGTCATCTCCTTTTGCAACTCATAAGCTTGTGGAGGTCATTTTTCAGCAAAGAAAACCATTGTTAAGATTCTTCAATGTAGTTTCTATTGGCTGATGATGTTTAAAGATAACTATGAGCTTTGAAAATCATGTGAACAATATTAAATAATGGAAAGAGTGTCACACAAAAATATGATGCTTGAAAATCCGATCTTAATTGTCAAAAAAATTTATTATTAGGGCATCGATTTTATGGGATCTTTTCTCCTATCTTTTAGACATCTTTACATCCTCCTAACTATGGATTATGTTTCCAAGTGGGTGAAGGTGATTCCTTGTAGAACTAATGACTATAAAGTAATTCTATGATTTTTAAAAGAAAATATCTTGTTGAGGTTTAAAATGCCGAGATCTATAAGTAGTGATGGTGGTTCGCATTTTTATAATAGACCATTTGAGAACGTAATGAGAAAATATGGTATTACACACAAAATGGCCACACCTTATCACTCACAGACAGGTGGCCAAGTTAATGTTTCCAATAGGGATATTAAATGAATATTAGAGAAAACTATAAATCCATAACATCAAGATTGGTCTTTAAGGTTAATAGACGTGTTGTGAGCTTATAGGATTGCTTTTAAAACTCGTATTGAAATGTCTCCCTATAGACTCGTCTTTGGGAAAGCTTGTCACTTACTAGTGGAATTGGAACATAAGGCATACTAGGACATAAAGAAGTTCAATTTTGACATTGATAAAGCTAGCATGTGGTGTAAACTCTAGTTTGCGGAGTTGGAAGAAATTAGGAAAGACGCATATGATAATGCAAGAGTTTATGAGGAGAGGATGAAAGTGTTCCATGACATTAACATTTTTAGAAAAATATTTGACTAATCAGAAAGTCCTTTGTAATTCTCATCTCCATCTCTTTCCTTAAAAACTACGATCCAGATGGACCGTCTCATTCATAGCAAAGAATGTTTATCCTTATGGGTCGTGGAAGTTTAGAATCCCAAAAATGTTAATGTGTTTAAAGTAAATGGTTAGAGTCTAAAACCGTTTGTGAAAAAATTAGTTCAAGAAAAAGTGTCCATAACTTTGGAAGACCTATGTACTAAGATTAATCTCCTAGTCTGATGGAGATCATTTTCCTTGCTTTCTTAGGATTTAGTTTCTTTCAGTACAATAGGATATTTTATTTCATAAATTTTAGTTGCTGAAACACCAATATTTGAAGTTTGCTCCTGTATGTTATCCTTCACGTTCTTTTTTCCACCTACTCATTATTTTGTTGTTCTCATGTTACAATTATTGTATATATATAATACATTGAGGATAATGTAGATATTAGTGTGGGGATGTGTTTACATAAATAGGAAAAAAAATTAGTTGAAAACTTTGAATTTTAAAAATTTTAAAAGCCAATTTTTGTAATTTTAGATAGTTTCGGAAGATAAATTCGAGAGTTAGTATTGATTACTTTGAAGCCCATATCGTAAGGCCCGTATCCTAGTCTGTATTGTTCCTTTGACTTACGCGATCCTCTCCGTCGAATTCCGGCAAACCGCGACCTATAATCGGCATTTGCATGCGACCTTAAGTCACATCCCGTATATCTGAGTAGACTCGACCTGAAACTTGTATCCTTGCGACCATGCCATCGCAGCATCTTGCGCACAGATGCGATACCCAGGCCAGGAGTTGTGGGCCCACATTTATTTCAAGGAAAATACCTCGTGTTGCGAATCCCAAGAGAATCTCTACCACCTTTCACATCAATCAAGTCAAGTACATAACCCATCCTTCTCTTACACAAGCCTTACCCAAAAGTCAACCCTCATGTCATCTCTCCTTATACCACTATACCTCTCATCCCATCCCTCTCTCCTTACATCTCTCATCTTTCACTCATTCTCTACCATTTTTTCTAGCAACTAAGAGAGAAAAAGACTAAGGAGAGAAGAGCCAAGTGTGGCCCACTTCCTACCCTAAGATCTCTCATCCTAGCCATCCAATCTTCATCAACTTCCATTAAAGGGAAAGCCAAGGAGTTTAGGAGTCCAAGGAGCCATGAAGGAGCGAAATCGGTGGATGTTCATAGTATTATATCTTGATTTTGATGTAAGGCCCACTTGTGATGGGACCCATTTTAATGTATGCGTTGTAGATCCTAGGGAGGGCCCATAGTGTCGGGGTCCCTCCATCGCACGACATCTCTCTACCTCTCTCTCTCTCTATCTCTAACTCTCTTTTTCCCATCTGGTGGCCCACCATGATTTTCTGAGATTTACCCTCGCTATCCATTCGGTGGACCACATTGCTACCCACATATAGGACCATATTGCTGACCATTTTGGGACTGCATGGCCGGTTGGCACACAGGCCCAAACATAGGGAAAACACAAAGTTCGGCTTGGTCCAGGGATATGTGGCCCACCCATGTGGACCTGACCATGATGCATGTATTTATCTCAACTGTCCACGTATTGGGCCCACCCTGCTGACGTCCAATAGCTTTGTTGCTACCTGGGCCGTCTGAGACAGGCCTGGACTGAGGGAAAACACAAAGATTAGCTTAATCTAAAGCTGGTGGGCCTCCCATGTGGGACCCACCGTGGCATATATATCACATCCAAGCCATTCATCGAATGAGCCAGCTGCACAGGACGCTGCTGGACACCGTCAAGCAGCTGCAGGGCCCACTGAGGTGTGCTTCATCCCCACCGTCCAACAAGTATGGATGGTGAGAAAACACAAATATCGGCTTTATTTAAGGTTGTTGGTGGGCCACACCACGTGGCCCCACCTGATGTATATGTTTCACCCATGCCATCCACCGTCTAGACCCCCTAGACGGTGGGATTCGCAATGATGTATGTGTTGTAAACACACCGTCCATGGGACCCATCTATTGATGATATGATCCAGACCGTTCAAATGATGTGGGGCCTACCATGACGATGTTTTGTATCTACACCATTCATCTGTGGCCCCATGAGCTGCACAGCTGCTGTAATGAAGTCAGCAAGTCTGTGGGTCTCATATGATGTATGGATTATATCCAAACCATCCGTCCTTTTGGGGGCGTGGACCACACACACGTGTGGCACGTGTGGGGGTGGGACCCACCTTAGTGTATGTGTTTTAAATCCACACCGTCCATCTAGACGGGTGGTGTGAGAACCCACCGAGATGTATTGTTTCATCTAGCCGTCCATTGGCCAGGATGGTGGAACCCACCTTTATGTATTTGTTATATCCAACACCATCCATCTGATTGGACGTGGGGCCCACCCCACATGTGTGGCACGTGTGGGGTGGGACCCACCTTGGTGTAAGTGTTTTATATCCACACCGTCCGTACTTGGACAGTGGTAGGTGTAGCCCACCATGATATATGTATCTTATCCCTGTCGTCCGTCCATTCCTTGATGTGTGGGGCCCACCCTACACGTGTGGCACGTGGGGGTGGGACCCACCTTGATGCATGTATTCTGTATCCCCACCGTCCAGAGATGTCTGGACGGTGCTGAGGGACTCCACCGTAATGTATGTGTTTCATGCAGGCCGTTCATCTACAGGGCCCACCTGATGTGAGGCCCAATGAGATGTATTGTGACCCATCTGATGAGGCCCAATGTGATGTATTTGAGGCCCATATGGAATATGTCGGGCCCACCTTAATATGATGTTTATGTGGCCATGTGGTGAGGCCCATTGTGATGTTTATGTGGCCATGAGTGAGGCCCAATATGATGTTTATTGGGCCTAAGTGATGAGGTCCATTGTGACACATTTGAGGGCTAGGCAATGGGGCCCATTGTGATGTATAGTAGGCCTGTGTGAGCAGCCATGTTGATGTATATTAGGCCCATTTAAGGCCCACTGTTGTGTGTGAGGCCCACCTGTTGTATATGAGGCCCGTGTTTGAGGTTTGATGAGATGTACACGCGGCCTAAGTGATGAGGCTCATTGTGATGTATATGAGGCCCAATCTGATGTATATGTGGCCCATGAGTGAGGCCCATCGTGATATGTATTAGGCCCTTGAGCGAGGCCCATGGTGATGTATATTAGGCCTTTGTGTGAGGCCATGGGCCCATTAAACGTTTGGCACTATGTGGGCCACTCTTTGGGAGTAATATTGGTTAAATGTCCACATTGATGGGTGATGATGGTTAAATGTCCACATTATGACCTTCCCTTAGGCCTTTATTAGGCCCATTCTCATTATTCTAGGTCAACCGAAATCATTGGGCCCCATTGATGTTGCATGGTTCATCATCACCGTGGACGGATGGCTCCGTGCTACCAGATTTGGCATATCCATGGTCGAGGGCCTATATTTATATTTTAGCTTAGATCGGCTGTTTATCTATGGACCCTCCTTGTATATAAGCCGATTATCGATGCCAATTATCAATGCTGATTATCGGTACCGATTATGAGTATGTGACAACATAGCATCATAATACATGCCCATACGCATCATCTGCATGTTTATTATGAGATGTGATTGATCATTGCATATGCCATAGGGCAGGTTGTTTATGGGACTCCTTAATAGGCGAAGTCGTCCTACATGAGCGCACGGTATGCGTAGGATTGATGAATGATTGGACAGTGTGACTCATGCATCTTGTATTTTGTGATGTGACTAATGTACGCCCTAGCGACATCAGGGTTGTGGCCTCTATAGGCATATCGTGGATGGCCAGATGGGACACCCAAAATCTTTTTCTACATGGGGTGTCATAGATGTCCCTAGATGAAAGTCCCTAAACCTCCGTGGCCAGGAGATGTTCCAACGTCTAGACCGAGTGGATACATAAGTGCCTAAGTACTGAATACCAGTAGGCCGTGTCTCACACTGTGTCGTGGTTGGTTGGAAGGGGGTGTGGTTTTACCTGCCCAAGGGTAGGGGCATAGCTAGGCTGAGTTCGACCAGCTCATAAATGGATCCGCTATTAATGTGCTGGGTAGATATTGGCTGACTACTGGCCAATTGGAAAGTGAGGTCTCTTCCACTTACATGGTTGCCCGTCCAGTGGGTGGCGATCTATGAAGAGTATATTAGACCCCGGTGATGATCCCAAAGATGTACAGTATTGATATGTGGACTTATTGAGTAAGAGTTGCATACTCAGTATTTTACCCATTCATTCATTCATTCATTCACTATCCACTCGGGCTGGTGGTGTACAACTAATTATTATGTGTACCTTCGCTGTGGCCAGGATTTTGGTTGAGACGCGCGACTAACCTGAGATCAGGAGTTTACCATATTGAGTCTAGCTATCTAAATTTAGGTATGAGACTAGTTTGGATAGAAGTCCCTTGTGATGAACCCCACAACTTATAATACTATGTACTATTATCCCGACTTCATACTCCAGCTTGGTCATTCCATTCTCACCACATATTGCATTACATCCATGGCATATGACATTTTGGGTTGCTATGTTTCTACATTTGCATGGCTTAGATATGGCTGGTAGTATTCATGGACTTGTCAGGATTTTCATATTGCATTACATCCTCAATATACGATATTTGGCTTGCTATGTCTTCGCATTGCATAGCTGATCTACATTGCTTCCTCAGTATATGATATTGGCTTATTACATTTTTGCATCGCATAGCCTGGATAAGGCTACTAGTATTTATGGACTTACCAGCATGTTTTCGCATTGCTCTGATATTGCATACTTAAAACTTACCTTGCGCACACACTTACACAACCCTTTAAGCTTTCTATAAACTTATGCACGATAGATGCGTGTAGGTGGCATTAGGTCGGAGCAGCGTTGAGCTTGGAGCGTGCAGCTGTCTTGAGAACTTTGATTTTTTATATACGTATTTCCCTTTCAGCATTATATTCAACTGTTTATATTAGTGGATATGTGATGATGATGTTGCCTTTGTGATTTGGGTAAACTTGTTGTTATACTTTTTTCGAGATAAATGTACGTTAAAAAATCTTCCTTGTAGGATCCCAGGATCAGAATCTGGTGTATGGGCGCTGGGAGCCGAGAATGGGGTACTACAGAGGTTGTCGGCACCGGATTTGGCGATCAGGAATTTTGTGAGCCCGATTTCCGAGTTTGGGGAATGACACATATCTACTCATTTAATGGATTTTAAGGTTAAGTTCATTTTAATGATATTAAGTTGAAAAGTTTTGAACATGATTGAGTCATGAATTTATGTGTGATTTCTAACTTACACATTAAAACTTAGTTGGATACTAAAGTGTTGAAGTGATGATTATTGAGAATGCCAAGAACCAGGCTTGTGAAATTTATCCATCATGTCCATTGAGAAAAGTGAAAACGAAAGAGTATTACCTAGCTAAAAAAATAGCTTTCATTATAAAGGGCTACCTATTGAAGTTCATGACAAAAAAGAAGAAATTTTGAAAAGAGAAAAAGGTAATGGTGTGAAAGCTGTCGATGAAAAAATAAAGAGATGGAAGAGTGATTTATTGAGCTGTAAGACAAGTTCTGCTTTAAATTTTATTTGATTTTTGATTTTTATTTTTTACTTTGATTATCATTATAGACATTAAAGTGGAAAAACTTGATCTATGATGTTATTAAATCTAGATTACATAATGCATTAGGGTAGAGGTGAAAGACCTAAGAATTGTGGAGCTTCTTCGGAATCGTCATTCCTTCTAAATCCTTTGATTCTATTTTGTATTTTCTTAGTTTTCTTTATGTTTTGTTTAAGATGTTAGTCATCCTTGACTAATCTCATAGATAAGGCTAAGGGATGAACCTTTTAATGGATATTTGATGTTTAATTTGTTTCTTCAATAAAAGTTTAGGCTTTAATGTTGAATTGTGATTGGATGTTATTAAATTCATAAATTGGGAAAGGAATCGATCTGTAAAGTTGTTTGATTTATTGTTGTATCCAGTTACATTAGATGTTTTCAATTCCTTGCGATATGATTACCTAGATCTTCATGAGAGATTTAGCCTATCACGATTCTAGTCTATATTGGATGTTTTTTATTGATATTATTGCGTTATCTTCTAATCAGAATGGATTGAAATCTAGTTCTAGTTGAGTTATTGTAACGACCTGTAAATTTCCGTACATTGGGTCGAGTACCACCTCGACCAGAAATCACGTAGGATTAAATCCCTTAGAAATTTAACAAAGTTAACTAAGTACTAAACTCGGTTAGCCATGAAATCTGTTGGGATCGCTTTAAATACGATCTGCAAGACCCAAAACTTGCAGAATTAGTGACTCTAGGTTACCCTAAAGTCTAGAGCCAAACTCATTACCCGTCTGCTCTCGGGACTGAAACGAAACTTCGTATGAAGTCTAGATCGCACATCGGGAGTCCGATTAACACGAAGCTAAGGAACCAGGACCGCCCCACTGGGCTTGACAATCATCTCAAAAATCAGGCGATTCCGATGTCCCACGGCCATTTATTTCGATCCGGAGCGAGGGAGTGTGAAAAACACTATTCCCATCCAAATAAAAATATATGGAATAGTGATCTGGCATCTTTCGGTTGCGCGTCAGTATTAAGCAACCTGACCGTCAGAATCAGACCAAATTACACCCTCGGATTAAGAAAAATTTCAGGAACATTTACATGTACTCAGAATTTCTGATCGTGGCCCACTGACCGTTGAACTGAAAGTGGTCCGCCACGTGCGATCTGGGAGTCCGATCGAGTCGAAAACGTAATCCCATGTAGATCCATAGATGGTGAGCTTAAGTCTGACGTTTGTCTCAAGGAGGGCCACCAGAACATACCTTTTGAGCTTGGAAAGTGGCGAACTGCCTACATATGCAGCCACCCTTGAACCTGAGTCTATTTTGGACATGTTCTTGGCTATAAAAGGGGCTTAGAACAGCCCCTCTCACAGTCATACGAATTTGGGAGCAAACCCTTAGAGAGAGAGAGAAAAGAGAGAGAAAGGCTTGGAGATCGAAGCCGATCTTCCTCCTGCTGCTTCCACTCATCACACGGCCTACACCGCCTTATTCCAGGTGTTTTCCCGGCGGTGTCCATCCCATTTGAAGGTAAGAAACCCTAACCCTAGGTCTGATTTGAGGTTGGTTAGTGGTAGGTTATGAAAAAGCTAACCAGTTACGCTCTTTAGGCTAGGAAACTCCCGTATACGGAAGCTCCAACACCCTTGCTGATTTGTTGGAATTCCAAGGGCTGAGGTGAGGACTTTAAGTGTATAAGTTACGGTTTTCAACGCTTTCAATGTCAGATAATGATAGATTCATGATCTGCAAGAAAATGCACATGTACAAAGTGCTTTCCATTTCCTGTTTCGATTAGCGATAAAGAATATGGAATTTTACATACTCTAGATATACGTAGAAATACCGTATACGTATTTTTGTTGGGAAAATGTTTGACATGTTTATTTAATGTTTGATTATATCATGTGTGGATAAAATGCTAGTTTGGCGAAAGGGATCGCAAAAATACATGTTCATGTGTAAATGTCATATATGTTGAAATTGCGTATTCTAAAAATTCCGCATACGTGCGGATTTTGGAAATGTAATTGTAATGATTATTTGCTGTATGATTACGATATACATGGGAAAAATACTCTCGTGGCGAAGGGACAGCCCTAACACGAACTTGGCTAACATACGTCATGTATGTTGGAATAGTGTATTCTAAGTGTTTGTGCAAATGCTTGTATGTGTACATGTGTATGTACTAGTGCCTTAGATAGGCGCTGATATGGGATTTCCGACTCCCTTAGAGACATGTACGATCCCCTCCATGCGGTGGTTCACCGCAACCACTCACTTGTAATGCGCACACAATTGTATCCCTATGGGGATAGTGCTTTATCACATGCCTTACAACATGCTTTGCAACGTGCTTGACTTCATGTTTTACTTCATGCTTTATAACATGCCTACCAACATGCTTATATTGCTTGTTTATCATGCTTTAATTCACATGCTATTAATGAAAACTGTTTGAGTTTGGGACTATGTACATAGTCCACACATTCGGTACCAGACTTGCGATTGTGGCTGAGATTCATGTCGCCACAAAGGACGTGTCTGGCGAACCCGAGTCGTACTTCAGTTGGCGATAGTGGTTGGCCACACGGAGTGCTTTTGCGCTCCATATCGCTCAACTTGTGGTGCGCTCGAGCTAGTCAGGCTCACCAACTAAACCGAAGTGTAATTGTGTGTTCACCCTGTTTGGTCGCTACTGCTTGAACCTAGGGTACCAAACTTACCAGTGGCGATCCCCGTTTAACCATGGTACCTAGATCCGCTAAGTCGCATGAGCCAGGCATGGTGGTATGGGACACCGTGGTCGAGCTGTCGGCCTACGCTGGGGCCTTGTGCCTCCCCGTAGTGACCATTGCGCAACCAACTCGTGAGCCGAATACGGTGTTATGGGACACTGTATTCGAGCTGTCGATACTTCGGCGAGAGCCGAGTACGGTGAGATCTGTGCTCGTGCTGACGGGCGACGAGTCCTCCGTGGTATCATCGAGTACACTCCAAGGGTCTGTGATTGGCCATGAGTCTTTCACAACAACTAGAGTGTGAGTTGAGCCGAGTACGGTGAGACCTGTACTTGAGCTGACGGCTAGTGATTGAGCCGAGTACGGTGAGACCTGTACTCGAGCTGACGGCCAGCAATGGAGCCGCATACGGTGAGATCTGTATCCGCGCTGACGGGTGACGAGCCCTTTGCGATGCCTTCACTAAGCTTCTCAAACTATAATATCGTATGAGAATAACTAGGATTGACGACCCTAGAATGGATCATGTTGGGAATGATACAAGGGAGGTACCTTAGTTTTCCAATACTGCTGATTGAAATGGATTAATAAAAACTTGGTAATCATGAGCATCATCGCACCGCATGTGCTTTGTAGATGTGGCGCACTGAGGGAGTAAGCATTCGCGAACGTAAGATGATGTCGCTTGAGGGTGGTTTGGCAAGGGCATATAGCATCATGTCATATCATTTTGCACTTAACAAGAGTAGTTAAAAATGCTTGATTTGTACTGCTTTATCATTACTGCTTGGTTGATTTGATAACATGTTAACTTATGCTTCATTGTTCCACTGAGTTAGCTACTCACTCCCACGTTACGGGACGGTGTTTGCAACACCTACCAGACTCTGTCGCAGGTGTAGATGGCGCCTTGGTTCAGGAGCCAGAGCCCGACTTTGATGAGGACCAGGAGGAGTTCTCCTTCATGCAGTACTCTGATGGCTTCGCTTAGGCCGGCTGCATCGTGGGATTCTCAGGGCCTCTTTTGAGGATTGTATTTTGGGTTTTGACTTAAAAACAATACATGTATATTGATGCTCAGCTAGTACTCATACTCTGGAGTTCAGAAAATTTTGTTACTTTACATACTTGAATATAAAGTTTCAGTCTTCCGCTTGCTTTTATATACAATTGAACTGGAGTATGAATTACTGTTTTGGTTTAATCTCATTCATGTTTATTGCGCTAACTCAGACAACATTTAACCAGCATTGTGTATGTTGCATAAGTGATGCGTTGGAACTCGGGTGTTGAGTTCATACTCGACCCCCGAATTTCAGGGCGTTACAGTTATCAACTAGAGAAGACGAATTGAATTCAAATTTCATTGGTTGGGGATTCCTGGATCCTTTATCCTTTTGATAATTATTTTACAATTCTTCTATTCCATTGGAATAAAAACCCAGACCAACCGTTTTTCTTGCATTAAATTTTTAGTATATTCTCACCAAATTACTCGTGGATCGACTTCGATCTTACCAAGTTATTACTATATATTACAACCCTATACTTAGGGTTGTTAACCCTTGGGTTCGATCACTAGTGAATTAACATTATTGATAAGGCAAGCGTTATGATTGAAATCAAGATATTACATGATAAATCTCAAAGTTTGATTAGGCCATCTGAAAAGACAAATACTAAAGGAATTCTAATAAGATATGATATGGAAGCCATTCCTTAATGGTTTTTACTAATGCAAGGAGTGATAAGTTTAGCCTGTCTCAATGTCCAAAGAATTAATTGGTGCATGAATAGATGAAAAGAATTACTTGTACGCTTCCACAAGAAGTCTTGGGGGTATGAAGAGATAGAAGTGACCTGATAATAGTTTTAAGATTAAGATGCAGGAAAATCATTATCACAATATTAAATGGATTATTAATAATGGAATGAAAGTATTATAAGTAATTTAAAATGAATGAAAAGATAATAAACTCACATAAAAGATCTTGATCATTTTGAGATGTCTAGATTATGACTTCACAAGTTATTCTAATGGTAGGAAAAATATATCATGTTTTTGTCGTCGTACTTAAGGGGGAGGAATTTTAAGAAGTAGATTAGACAAACAATTATAGTTTCTTCGATCGCTGTGGCTGAGTTCATGGCTCATTTAAAGCTTAGAGTTTTGTTGCTATGGATTTTCTTCTTAAAACTTGAAGTTGTTGACTATATTTCTAAGCCGTTGAGAATTTATTGTGATAGAGTTGTAACGATCTTCTTCAATGAGAGCAACTAATATTCTTATCATGTGAGCACATAATGGTAAAGTACAATGCTCATAAAGAGAATATCAACATTCATTAAGAATCGATTCAACATATAAGCAAGAAGCTTATGATCGTGGATCCTTGACAAAAGGATCATTGCCAAAGTCCTATATGAAGCATGTGGAGAAGATGTTTCATATGAGATGCTTTAGATTTTATTGTTGATACTATGATATATCATTAATGGATATTGATGTTGTCTTCTATATGTGCATCTATGGATGTGTATAGATAAAGTTTACAAGAATAGCTTCTCACAAATTTATTATGGTGGGCATTATGTACAAGTAGGCAATTAGACTATGATATTTCTTAATGACTGTGTTGGACTATGTTGCTAGTGTCATTATACGTGGAAAGGAGAATGTTGATGTTCATGTAACCATCATAATTCACAATGGTGATTTTATTTGATAAGGTATTACGGCACATTGTCATGTGGATCATATAAAAAGTTTCTTTTATTGTTCAGTACATGATGAGTTGTTTTCAAATTTTATACATTTTAAACTAAAACAACTTTTGTTGGTGCAATGCTTAACATGTGAACTAGGTGGGAGAATGCTAGCCTCGGCCACATGTGAGGTGGCTCCCATGAATGCAAGCATCTTAATGGTGTTCTTCGTGTTAAGAAAAATTTAGTCTCTAAGTCACCAAGCTTGACCATAGTAGGAAACTCCACATGAAAGGGTCTAACATGTAAAAGGAAAAAGAGTCGTAGTGACTTGGTTTAAATAATGGTAGAGGGAAACCAAATTCTATAAATAAGAGAGATTCTTAACTATGTCCAACCAAGAATAATACATGTGTGACTACTCATTTCTAGCACAAACTTAAGGGAGAATTAAAGAAAAGGAAAGCCTAAGGCGTCTGCACCATGTGACACAAGGACCATTGGTCGGAGCCTTTCATGATTAAGGCCAAGAAATTAGGGGAGTATTATGCATCACTACTTCAGCATGGCTTAAGGTATGTGCTCGATATCCATTATGATTGTGGTTTTTTAGTAGGCAAAATTGTGAGTGGATGTGCCTCATGATCTTATTTGAGGTATCCTAACATTTGTTGGATTTAATTAAACATAACAAAATATACATCTAGGAAGGCTTATAAACGAACCCATCTAGATTTACTAGTCATTTATGAGTTGCTTTCATTTTTTATTTTTTTAAACTTTCCTTTAACATTCCTCATCCACTTTCACTCATTGCTTACAAGTATTTCAAGAAAAATTGAACAAATCTCTTTCTATATAATTAATCTATTGTCAAATGGTTTTTGTCCCTTATTAGATGACCCAATCATGTTACTGAAAAAGTACACCTAACTCATAATAAGGACATGACTTCAAAAATGAAGAGAGATTAAAAGATTATAAGAAGGGTATGGGATAAAAGAATCTAATAGAATATTAGTTTAATCAAAAGATTAGTCAAAATTGAAGAGCAAGAATTAACATATAAAAAGAAATTTATTGAAGATGTCAAATACAATGCACCCAAAATTCTCTTTCATCTTGTGTTTAGAAAATATTCAAAGGCATTAGCATATATGTCATGAAAACCACACTGAAAGAAAAAAAAAATAGTTTCTCACATCAAGCTTATAAAACTTTATATAAACTTACTATCAGCACCACCAAGCTGATTTACCGCCACCTCAAAACGATCACGTAGCTCTTGTGTCCAACGTAACCGTTGTTTCCCAGAACCTTCTAATAAATCAGGACTCATGTTTGAATAAGAACTTTCCCTTAGGCTCTCATCCTCTGAAGCATGATTTTGAATACTATGTGGAATCATTTTTTAACAAGGCCGAACTACCTTGAGAAGTATTCAACTAGTTGTAAGTCTGGAAATGCCACATGACTTGCCATTTCCAAGCATGCCTATAAGAAAGAAGGACAAGTAGTAAAACTAATTACTTCAACACAACTAGAGAGATAAAATTTGCATGTATAAGATGAAATGTTTCAAATAATGGGAATGGTTAGCATAATAATATCTAAGTGCGACAAAAGAGGAATATTGATGGTTGGTGGGAGGCCAATCATAGAACTTTAGGCAATTACCAATTAAAAGTGTGGCCCCAATTCCATGGAGAAATGTTAGGATGATAATGGTGATGAATAAGAAAATATAATTTGAGTTTCTATAACACTTCATAGTAGGGGAAGAAAAAAGGAATGTAGGTTATGTTTCTAGTCATGACAACCCTAATATTAGCTACCTGATTCTCACTCTCTTCTCTACCCATAATTCATCCATAGATTTTTAAGCATGTCCACTCGTATGTAATCTCCTACAATCAATAACAATGTGATGGATTCATCCATATTTAAAATAATAAGGAAGCCATTTTGGTAAGATTAAATAATTTTAATATAAATCCAAAATGAATCTTGTTTGAAGACATTATAATCTTCCATAACAATTTCTAGCATCCTTCAATAATAAATTTCTAAAGAAATTGTTCTTATTGCTTTGTTTTCTGACCACATACAAATTTCTTATCCATTTTTGGTGATCTTTCTAGCTAATAATCTTTCTCATGAAATGAATTTGCAATATTTGTTAACTACTTCACTTATCTTAAAGCTTAGAGTACAGTGTATGGCATAAACACTATGAAACTTCATTTGCTTCTTACTTTTGAAATTAGATTTTCATCATGCTTTTGGATATTAATAGCTTATGATGTATCTTTCTCAATTTCCCATTGATATAGCTCGAGCTTTTATCTCTTTTTTCTAAGCATATGGGTTTGGTACCAACATTAAGTTGTCTAAGTTCAGTTCTAAGATGATGAGGAAATACTTTATACTTCTTTAAAATTTCCTTCTATGCAAATTAATTCTAAATTCAAAGGATTGCTTTAAAATTGAATTCCTTTTACACTTTTCCTTTCTCTATGCTACAAATGTAATTCAAATGGAAATTTTAGCCTAAATCATTTTGAAAATCTGGATCTATAGAATTTTGATCAGTCAAAGGTAAGACTACTTAGTGGAGACATTCTTAGTGTATAATATTTCGACATTTAACTAGGCTCAAGCATGTCAAGGTTTTTTGTATTCCAAACTTCCTTCCAAGGGGAGCTCGAATTTTCCAAGTGGTGAGAAAAGTTTTCCAAGAGGTGTTATTCATTTACTATTACATTGGAAATGCACAGGCCTTTTAAGACCTTATTTGTTATAGATCTTGTTGTAATAGTTACTGATATATATATATATATATATATATATATATATATATATATATAATGGTTACGAAGCTCCTCTTAAGGGAGTGCACATGTGAACGTGTGCCTAGGATGCATTTTTCACACACGTGCAAGTGCGGAGCTAAGTCAACATCACATGGTGTGCTTGTCCCTACTCGTGTTTTTATTTATTATTATTTCTATATGTAACCTCCTCATTAGTTTGGCAATTGATTTAATTAAATTGATATACTGTGTCAAGTGATTATATATTTCTAAATATAGATTTTTTTAATATAATAATAGTTCTAGCAACTCTACTTCCTCTCTATTTATTCTCTTAATTCTCCACATTGAGCAAACAGCCGCACCTTTGGTCAGCTTGAGTGACTTGCTTGTGCAAGAGATTATATTTCCATGATTCCTTGAGCCATCCCTACTATTAACTTATGCACCATAAGGGGGTGGAAATTGTCATAAGCTAGAATGCCACAACCTTATACAAGTATAGATTTAGTCAGGCATTTCATGTAAGACATAAGGCACCTCTTTATAGCTCTTGAAATTTCTAGCCATAGTTATTCTTAACTGATCAATGTAGCCTATCCATCCAAAAATCTTAGGTCGTAAATGGTCACTCAATTTTGTGAAGATGATGCCTAAAGACCTTGTTCATCTCAACCTCTTTGATGGGGGTTGAATTTTAGCATTACTAGTGGAAAATTTTTAGTTCTACTTATGTTGATTAAATTGGCATACATTTATACGAAATATGTCCATATCATGTCATGAACTTAGACCAAGACCCACACATGCCAAAGAAAAAATGGAAAGAAGTAGACTAGTTGTCTAAGAGTCATATGTTAAACCTTATAAATTTTTTTAATCTAAAATTTCAATTTTCTTGAGATGTGTTGATGACACCCAAAAGGAAATACAAAATGGTAGAATCTACTACAAAAGAGTAGGACATTAGCAAATATCTAAAGTGCCAAATGGTGGATGAAATCCTGCTTCTAGCTCAAGTTCATGGTTTACACTTGAATTGGTCAAGGAATTTCTGTTGACATGTACTGCTAAGTGGGAGCAAACATACAAGGGTTGCCACCATCCTAGAGAGATTATGATAACTTGCTTGGGTAAAAGAATAAATAATTGTATTTTCATCGTTTAAAGTTTCATATGAGAATTGAAATGTAAAGCCTTGTTTCTTTCGGTGCATTTTTGCCCACATGTGTGCGATCTCCGACGCCATTGGCATTCCTCAAACTTCCTATGCACAATGCACACCTGAGTGATTCGAACCATGAGACTCCATCATATTAACTGGCCCATCGCCGTAGTCACAGAGGTACTACCCGTGCATCCGTGCGACCCTATGTTGACATGTATTGCTAAGTGGGAGTAAGATTTGTTTGAGAATTAGGTACATAACTCATGGAGGTTAATCCATCGCAAGGACAAATCTGTTTTGAAAGTAGGCCCTACCGTTTTAACTTAAAGCAATAGTAATAATAAATAAATTAATTAATTAGTTAAAATATGGGAAACATTATAATAATGACAATTTGTACAATAAGTGGTCCCGATCATCCAAATGATTTCCATGACCGTTGAGGTCCAAACTAGAATCAATTCGACCGTCGGATCAATATAAACCAGAAAAATAAGACGAAATCGCTTGGTGTGACCCACCCAAGCTTCAAATCTGCTTCACCTTTAATCTATCACTTTAAAATGATCAATTGAAACAAATAGATGAGATGGATTGCCCAAAGACATCACTGTGGACCCCACTTATGATCCGAATGTGCACTAATGTGTGTGCACCCACAATACATCAAACCAAAAATCGGGTCAACTATGTGTTGACCTGATGCTTTTCGAAAAAGGGAAGTTACTTCACTCCTTTTTCTTTAAAAAGAGCCAGCGAAAGGACTATGTTCGCGAATCTCGATCAGGTGGGCCCCAGGTGAGATCAGACCATTGATCTGAACCGCCCATTTGGTCCGTACGGGAAGTCTGAATAAAACCCAACTCTTCACACCTGTTGTTATGCACTCATGTGCATGCGAGATCCAACGTAAGCTGAGTGATGCATACAACTCATTTACGAAAATGGAAACCGTTTTCTATCCTAGCTGGCATCGTACGTGCCTCCTCGTCCTTGAATCCTAACCATATGTGCAGAATGATCCTAGCCATCCATTCCTCTCCACACGAGTTAGGGTTTTCATTGTTTTGCAATAAGGAAAGAGAGCCGCCGCAACCCATAGTCTTGGAAGCCACCAAGAAATAGTGGTCATTCATTCAAACGGTGGGTCCCACAAGGTCTCTATGACCCATCTGAATCATCGATATGCATAAGATCTAAAGATAATCCCTTTAATCAGGGTCACCATGGATAGACACATCATCTCCTCTTTTAAACTATGAAAACCCATCACCTAGCGATAGGGCCCATTTTCTGATCAGGGTCGTCCATCTGATGGGCCATGCTGTTAGAAATCCAACTGTAACATTAGATTATAGCCATGTAAACAAGACTAGGTTAGAACATCTCAAATCATAAGATTATGCGACTGAAACTTGTAACTAATCCCTTGGATTAGTCATATCCGAACCATCTAGAAACCGTTTAACAAAGCCTTTAAAAGGCTATCTTTTTAGGGCAACCCTTGCCGAAAATGGAAAGGAAATAAGAAAGAGGTAAAAGAATGTCGTTTGGTACCACATCGGGATGAGTCCACTTGGTTCGAGTTGTGATAAGTGCGGATTAAGTCCATGTTCCTTCTGGTCGAAAAATGAGAGAAAGAAGAAAGGCAAAGGAAGAAATGATAAGCATAAGGGAGAAGATCACAGAGAGAGGGAGAGATGTGTGCGGCACTGAGTTCATGCCACAACGATTCATCCAAGTCACAACTTGAGTCATGATGAAGGCAGGCTCGAACCCACCAAGGAAAGGGATCTGGAAGTTTAAAATCAACGGTCTGGAAGCACCGTAAGATCAATCAGAGTCGTCCACAGGAATAGAACGAGGAAAAGTCCATTGGACTTCGATATGCCAACAGAGCTCAGTTATCTTCCCCGTCAAGCTACGCCTCAGCCGCTAGTTCATTGCTAAAAGGAATGAAAGAGGAAGAAGAGGAGGAGGAAGAGAGGCATCGTCTTCTTACTGTCGACACAGTGCCACATCGTTCGAGCTCAGTTTGGGTTTGATCATCGGCCTTACTTGGTCATCGGGGAAGCATAGAGGAAGAGAGAGTTGTGGGCTAACTCGTTGCCGAGTCAGCTGGGTCGAGTTGCCATGGGCCTAACCTAGGTCTAGCTGGAGTTCCAGCAGGGAGAGAGGAAAAGAATGGGAGAGCAAAAGAAAAGAGAGTGAGAGAAAGAGGTAGAGAGGGAGAGAGATTGGGCAGTGGTTGCACCAACCGTGTCAACTCGACTGAGTTGTTGGAACCGAGTCAACTCGACTGAGTTGTCGGCCAAGTTCGGGCTTAGCTTGGGTTTGGGCCTTATGAGACTCTAGAGAGAGTAGAGGGAAAGAATGAGAGAAAAGGAGGAGTTTACATCGAGTTAGACCCATTTGACTTGGACTGAGTTAACTCGATGAGTCTACACCGAGTTTGACCAAGTTGCGAACCAAGACATCTTCGAGTCTAGTTCACTGAATTAGAGACATGATCCTAAAGTGTGTGCATGCATACTTACAAGCGATCATTTTCGGAAGCTGAGGAATCACCCTCTTTGCCTTCTGCATTCGTTGAATTACATGTTAGTTATGGAATCTTTAGAATATAACTATAATATGCAATGTCTTGTGAACTTGATTTTATTGCTACTAATCTTGCTTTATCTAATAAATCTTATGTGTTTACATTTACTTCTAATCTTCATGATACAAGTCTTGTAAACATGTTATATTCTTTTATTACATCTTATGAAGAATCATGGTATAACATTCTTGTCTTAATTGGAGAATTGAAATTACTACATGGAATAGATACACATGTATACTAGCATTCTATATTTGTGTGATCGTTTCCAATATAAAAATAGAAGAATTATGGAAGATTACATGAAAGTGAGATCCAATTATGACTCAAGGTTGAAGGTCTTGCCAAGGACCTTAAGATTGGATAGTGATCACAAGTTAAGGAACATTATTACCAAATCTAAGAGATTTGCATGGGAATCATGGTACATAACATTCATGCATAACATATGAGCTTTACCGGGTGCTTGATGTAAGCCACATCCTGTTAAGTTTAAAGCCACATCCTGTTAAGTTTAAAGCCACATCCTGTTAGGTTTACTAAGAATTCTATTATTCTAGTTTAACCCTCAAGTCGAGTGCATTCATACCACTATGGGTCGATCTCTTTACATGAGGCTTTTTCAGGTTTTTAGGACCTCCTCGGGTGTATCCTGAATACTTTTCCAGGAGGCTAAATTACATTGGGTGCTCTCACTACATGGGCTTTTCCAGGTAGTCAATATACCATGGGTGACCCCTTCTTTTGACAACTGGATGTTCATCCCCAGGTCTGTGACTTTAGACATACATTCATGCACATGTTCATATGATATTACTCTCATTATGAATTGCTAAGTTGGTTTAAACTATATTGGAATACTCTTATATGCATGAAATCTTTGAGGGAAATTTCCATTGAGTTATCACTCACCCTATTATGCAGTTGTACCAAATATATGCAGGTTTATTGACGGAGGAAGACCCCCTAGTTGGGATCCCAGATATGATTGATGAGGAGTCTGGCGAGGAAGGATATCGTTCCAGTTTGGTTGACTTGTTTGAGCTTAACTAGTAGTTTATGATTTACATGCTTTCACTATTAGAGCCTTATGCTTTTAATTCCACGGATTATAATTAAAATCCCCTGCTGTGGGATTTCATTTTGTTGACTTTTACATGTATTAAACTTCTTTGTTAATGTTCTTTTAAGATGTATGGTAGTTCACTTCATAACATAATACTCGGGTTCTCAACGAGGAGCGATCATCCTTGGGTTATGAGAACCAGGGTGTTACAAGTCGGTATCAGAGAGAGAGTTTAGACAAACCTTGCCTTTAGGGAAATGAACTTATACAAACCATAAATGTCAAGTAGGATGTTGGAAATAGAAATTTAAACTCAAGTGAAATGCCCTTAGAGAAGAAATTTTGAGAATGTAGACACCCAAACTTAGGTCCCCATTAGAAACTATTAATTGTTTGGACTTCGAAACAGAACTTAGGTTCCCTTGGGAATCATTGGAATAGCCATTCAAACTTGTGTGAAATTCCCTTAGAATTAAGGAAAATTGGAATTTTGAGGGTGAGCCATTTGAACTCAAGAATAAGAACCTTGGTTCCCCTGTAAACTATTTAAATAGTTGTTTGAACTTAAGAATTAAACTTAGGCATAGTGGGAGAACAAATGCCCACTATGATGAAATTGAAAATCAAACGAGAACGTTTCTCTGGCTTGACTCTCACGGAACAATCTTTAGAAATCTAGAACTTGAACTTTCTTAAAAATTTCATTAGTTAGAAATAACATTGTCATTGTATTCAGCAAATGAAATGAATTTAGGAATTCTCTTACCCACCATATTGTACATTAGCATGAATGTAAGTACTCCTTAAACTTAAGGGATTTTAGTGTAACTTAAATTCCCAAATACATTCCTTTACTTAGAAACAACATACCTCAAAAACTCCACCAATTAGAAATAAATAAAGAAAAAGTTATAGAAAATTGAGTAACTTTTCAACCTTAGACTAAGCATAATTAGGGCTAGATTTGAGAATATTCATAAATGTAGTGAACCTCAAATTGAAATTCATGTAGGAATTTTGGTCCTAAACTTTTCAGGTAGTGCATTAGGTACTCAGAGTGCACAGGGAAAGCGTGATGATCATTTAGGTTGTTTCACATAAATTCCAGGCACTCTTATTACGACAATAGAAAATTTCATAATAGTTCCCAAGAGTCTAGAATAATCAGGATTATGGACTGATGGAACCATGTTTGATCGAAGTATGTGCGGTTTGTCGCAAATTTTTAATCTTAGCAAATCCCAATGATCAAGCAGAAGATCTAGATTTACCAGGATTAGGAAATAATACCAGTAAATCCACTGCTCTGCACAGGCAGAGGATCGATGATCGGGCTCAAACCTACTACAACCATCTGTTCATATTAGCCCGAACACTAAAGATATAAAATTGTATTGTACTTTAGATGGTAGGAAACTATCATTAAAAGTATAAAAAAATAAAAAGAAAGATATACTATTATTAGTAGTCGTCACCTAAACGAACTTGTAATCCTAATAAATATCATTGGAAATCGAGATGGTGATGAGCGTTGAAACAAATCCCTAATTTCTGAGTAGTACTGGGCAGACTTCTAACCTTTATTGAGAACTATGTACCTTAGTTAATCTGTTAGACTAAAGATTCAAGAATTATGACAAAAGTTAGATATAACTTCTTACGAATCTAAGTCCTAATTACACATGAATAAAATTCGAGATAAGATGCGCAGTATGATGATTTTACTACTTGTAGTAGTAATAATTGAAATGTACATTATCAAATCTTGAGGATGAGATTTTCTTTAAGGGGTTTAGATTGTAACAACTCCAGTTTTGATAGTAGTTGCATACATTTGTACACACAAATATGCCTCATAGGGAAAGTAAGGAATGATTAGAAAAGTTGTAAAATGGATTTCCTTGTTCCCATTTATGGAAGAAACAATGAATTTCGGGGACGAAATTCCCTTTAAGGGGGGTAGATTGTAACACCCCGTACTTTTCAGTATTCGAGTGTTACTATGGAAACTTAACTTAGTGTAAAAATCGACCAAACCTACGTTAACGTTCAACTTCATGCTATCCTGAATCCAACCATCAAGTATAGTCGTCAATCATAGATTGAGCCATCCATCCATTGCTTCTCAAAATGAATCGTCAAATCATTAGATCCACCGTTCATCAGGTTTACAATATTCTATTGTATGATCCATCCTTTGGAAAACACAAATCAAATTATCTGGTTTCATATCTAACTCCCAGATCAAACCTAAACATTCTTAGGACCCCTAGGCTTATCAATTATTAAATACAAGCCAATTCAACCATTGGATTGTTGGAATGGTCAGGATGCCGGGAATTAGTAATTAGACGTTCGTGTGGGGTGACCCACTTAACTTTCAAGATTTCTTTAAGAAATAGGTACATGACTCATGGGGGTTAATCCATCGCAAGGACAAATCTGTTTTGAAAGTAAGCCCTACCATTTTAACTTAAGGCAATAGTAACAATAATAAATAAATAAATAAATTACAATATGAGAAACATTATAATAATGATAATTCGTAAAATAAGAGCTCCCGATCATCTGAACGATTTCCATGACCGTTGAGGTCCAAACTCGAATCAATTCGACCGTCAGATCAATATAAACCAAAAAAATAAGACAAAATTGCTTGGTGTGACCCACCCAAGCTTCAAATCTGCCTCACCTTTAGTCTATCACTTTAAAATGATCAATTGAAACAAATAGACGGGGTGGATTACCCAAAGACAACACTGTGGACCCCACTTATGATCCAAATGTGCACTAATGCATGTGCACCCACAATACACCAAACCAAAAATCGGGTCAACTATGTGTTGACTCGAAGCGTGCGGCTCATTTACGAAAACAGAAACCGTTTTCTATGCTAGCTCGCATCGCACGTGCCTCCTCGTCCTTGAATCCAACCATATGTGCAAAACGATCCTAGCCATCCATTCCTCTCCACACGAGTTAGGGCTTTCATCATTTTGCAACAAGGAAAGAGAGCCGTCGTAACCCATAGTCTTGGAAGCCACTAAGAAACAATGGTCATTCATTCAAATGGTGGGTCTTATAAGGTCTCTATGACCCATATGAATCATCGATATGCATAAGATCTAAAGATCATCCCTTCGATCAAGGTCACCATGGACAAACGCATCATCTCCTCTTTTAAACTATGAAAACCCATCACCTAGCGATAGGGCACATTTTCTGATCAGGGCATCCATCCGATGGGCCATGCTGTCAGAAATCCAACTGTAACATTAGATTATAGCCATGCAAACAAGACTGGGTTAAAACATCTCAAAATTGTAGGATTATGCAACTGAAACTTGTAATTAATCCCTTGGATTAGTTATATCCGAACCATGTAGAAACTGTTTAACAAAGCCTTTAAAAGGCCATCTTTTTAGGGCAACCCTTGTCAAAAATGGAAAGGAAATAAGAAAGAGGGAAAAGAACGCTATTTGGTACCGCATTGGGATGAGTCGACTTGGTTCAAGTCGTGGTGAGTGCGAATTGTGTCCAGGTTCCTTCTGGTCAAAAAATGAGAGAAAGAAGAAAGGCAAAGGAAGAAATGAGAAGCATAAGGAAGAAGATCAATGAGAGAGAGAGAGAGGGAGAGCCATGTTCGGCGTTGAGTTTGTGCCACAATGACTCGTCCGAGTTGCAGCTTGAGTCATGAAGGAGGCAGGCTAGAACCCACCAAGGAAAGGGATCTGGAGCTTTGAAATCAACGGTCTGGAAGCACCGTAAGATCGATCAGAGTCATCCATAGGAGTACAATGAGAAAAAGTCCGTCAGACTTTGATCTTCCATCGGAGCTCAGTTATCTTCCCCATCGAGCTGCGCCTCAGCCGCTGGTCCATTGCTAAAAGGAATGAAAGAGGAAGAAGAAGAAGAGGGAGAGAGAGGCATTGTCTTCCTACAGTCGACATAGTATCGCACCAGCCGATCTCGGTCTGGATTTCATCATTAGCCCTACCTGGTCATCAGGGAAACACAGAGGAAGAGAGACTTGTGGGCTGACTCGTCGCCGAGTCAGTTGGGTCGAGTTGGACGTGGGCCTAACCTGGGTCTAGCTGGAGTTCCAGTAGGGAGAGAGGGAAAGAAAGGGAGAGTAAAGAAAAGAGAATGAGAGAAGAGGTAGAGAGGGAGAGAGATTGGGTAGTGGTTGTACCAACCGTGTCAACTCAGCTTAGTTGTGGTGTTGAGGGTCAAATATTGCATATTATCCCCCATTTATATCTTGGTTTTATGAACATAATAATGCTTAATATTTTATTTTACTCATGTTTGTGTTGCAAGATGAATTAAGAGCTTGGATTGAAAAGGGTGCTAAAAGTATGGATTTGATGCTCAAGAATCACCAAGGCAAGGGATGGATCTTAGGAGACCAAGATTGAAGAATTCACATGTCAAGGATCCAAGAAAACCAAGTGAGGACTGAAGAGAATCAAAGATTTGAAGTGAAGAAAAGGAATCCTGAAATCGTCCTGAAAAAGCATATTTTGAAACTCTGGGTCATTTTGTGAAATTGCGCAGAGTGAAGTCTATTTTGATAAACTGCACAGAGTAAAGTCTATTATAGCAAACTGCATAAATTTGAGGCGGTTTCTAGAGTTTTCCAACTAGGTACGAAAGTTGGAGTTCCACAACTATAAATAGGACTCTTTAGGCTGTTCCTAGGCATCTTCTAGGGTTTAAGGAGTGGAGCAAAAGGGTAGAGAAGTCATCGCCAAGAGTTTTTCATCTTCTTCCTTAGTTATTTTCATACTTTCTTCTATGGTTTTAGATCCAATCATGTCTATAGTTGACCAAACCTCTCAGCTAGGGCTAAGAGGTAAAGCTTATAGCATGATGAGATGTTTCTATTGTTTTGATTCATGTTTATGTTGAACTCTATGGATTCTAATTTGATATTTAAGGAATACTTTCAGTTTTTAATGATTTACCGTGACTCAAATTATAGTAGATCTGCAATAGCTTTGAGTATCTTCTTTTCCTGATTTGAGATTGTGAAATTAGTAAGTCTTGTTGTTCACCATCGTCCCTTAGGCATGGTAGGGTGCTAAAATCCTTCCCGATCTTCATAATTCTCTTGCTTTGAGATTATGGGATTAGTAAATCCTGTTATTTGCCATTGTCTGCTGGGCATGGTTTGGTGATGAAATCCCTGCCAATTATCATAATTCTCCTTCATTGAGAATTAGGTCAATGGAAGTTCAAATTTGGTTTTGTTGATATATTTTCCAATTTGATAGGATATGACTCCAATTCTAATTGTGTTACTTGAATCAAGCAAGAGGGTTCCCTGAGCACAACAAGTGGATCCTTCACACCCTAGTTTCCACCTTTAAATTCTCAGTTTTATTACTCTATTCACAATTACTCTCTTAAATACTTCAGAATTAGTTTCACATCTTCTTCTAGTTCTACTTCCAGTTAATTTCATAAACGTACAAGTTTCAGTCCCAGTGGATTCGACCTTGGTCTTACCGAGATTATTACTACGTCGCAACCTTACACTTAGGGTTGTGAACATCTTGGAACCGAGTTAACTCGGCTGAGTCGTTGGCCAAGTTCAGGCTTGGCTTGGGTTTGGGCCTGCCTTATGAGACTCTAGAGAGAGTAGAGGGAAAGAATGAGAGAAAAGGAGGAATATACACCGAGTTAGACCCATTTGACTCGGACTGAGTTAACTTGATCAGTCTACACCGAGTTTAATCGGGTTGCGAACCAATTCATCTTCGAGTCAAGTTCACTGAATGGAGAAATGATCCTAAAGTACGTGCATGCATGCTTACAAATGATCTTTTTTGAAAGGTGAGGAATGATGAGACTCAAATATTGCATACTTTTCCCTATTTATATCTTAGTTTTATGAACATGATACTGTTTAATGTTATATTTTATGTATGTTTGGGTTGTAAGGTGAATATGAGAGCTTGAATTGAAAAGAATGATAGAAGCATGAATTTAGTGCTCTAGAATCACCAAGGCAAAGGAGGGATCTTAGGAGAGTAAGAACAGAGAATTCTCATGCCAAAGATCCAAGGAAACCAAGTACAAAGGATGGAGAAAAAGACTGGTAAAAGCACAAGTTAAACCGTGGAAAAATAAGACATTTTGGTGCAACCTAAGCCAATTTCGGTGCCACCTAAAGTGCACAAAATAGTCTAGCAAGAAAACAGCTTAATTCGGTGCCACCTAAGTTTAATTCAGTGCCACCGAAGTCAATTTCGATAGCGAATGTCGGTGGTAAATTTTTCCACCTAAGTACTCTGCACCTAAAATTTCAGATGCGATAATGCACAGAGTGTAATGCGGTGTCTACGCGGATTGCGTAAATAAAGTCGGTTTTGCGAAAGTAACTGAGCTAGGCTATAAATAGAGGTTTCTTACAGACTTCTAAAGCATACCAAGGTTTTTTTTTTTGAAGCAGATCTAGGGTTTTTGGATTGCTTTCTTGTATTTTTTAGAAAAGTTTTTTTGTTTTTGTTTTTCATTACAAGGTTTTTTTAGATATTTATTTATTTATGTAATTGTTTTTATTTTCTTTGTTTTAATTATGTCTTTCTAGTTGTGTCTAGCCCAAGCTACAAGGGAAACACATGGGTTTAATGATTTATAAGTTATGATTGATTTATTTATTTTTAATGATGAGATGAATGGTGTTTGCATGTTATCTATTATCTAGGCTTAGGTTTTTTATCCTCATGTGAGATTCATATTTTTCTATCATGTGAGATCCATATTGATGGATAGGCTTAACTGGATCATTAAATCTCTTAGTTGGGAGATATTTTCAACCTGTTACATTGCTTGATTCATTATCTCATAGATATTGAATGCTATCAATCACTGGCACTTGAGAATTTATGTGAATGGTGTAAATCCATGATTCTTTAACCTCTCATGTCATTTATTAAAAAGATTTGAATTGTTTTATTTTCCAATTAGGCCGACTATAGTGCTCGGATCCTAATTGTGTTATCAAAATCGTCATGATTTATGGGTTATTAACCTATGTGTGGAACTTTGAAGCTTGGGTGTTGTTTTTAATTTAATTAAATTCCATTTAAAAACAAAATTTTCAAAATCATTGCATCCATTAATAAGAATTCTTATAGGTCACTTTCCCTTAGTTAGTTTTACATTTCATTTTTTAGTCTCCTAAATCATCTCCCTGTGGGATCGACCTTGTATTCACAGGATACTACTTATGAACCTCTGCACTTGGAGGCAAGCAATCAAGTTTTGGTGCCGTTGTCGAGGAGATGAAGATAGATTAGATCTGTACAAGATAGCTAAGATAAGTTCTTTTCTAAAACTTTCAAAATTTTTATAGATTTTTTTAAACTATTTATTTTACTTTGAAAGTATTTTCAGTTAGGTCTTTCAAGCACTAACTGTGACATAAGGTTGCTCCTACTTGAGATTTTATTACCCAAGTGTTATGGTTGTTGTACAGTTGCTGTTTGATCACCATGATCATCCGCGGAATCTACTTTCTAGATTAGCATAATTTAATTTCTGCATTAGTTTTACTTCCTTTTTATTTATTTTGTTTTGTGGTTTGAACCCTTATGGTCGGTTCTACAGCCTGGGTTGTTGGATAAGTTTTCATTTTTACTCTAAGTATCATACTTGCTATTTAAATTTGTGATTTTTGTTGTGTGATGTGGATGGTTTATGTCCCGTTGGAGTAGAGATCAAAACAATCGACTCTCCTCTGAAGATGGACTAGTCTCATGCCTTGATCATTAATTTAGGAAAGGTAGTAAACCCCACTTGGATTCCATGACAGACCTAGTAGAAAATGTAAATCCAAATATGCCAGATGCAACTCTAATCCAAAATAGAGAAAATCAACGCAATCCTCCTCTTGAGGATGAGAATGAAGTTCATAGGAATGTGTTAAACCAACTATGGACTTTACGTGAACATTTACACCCTGAGAGATCAACTTTACCATCTTGTATTGTTTCCCTAATCACACAAGGAACATTGATTTTAAACCAGGTGTGATCCAATTGATTCTTAAATTTCATGGCTTGGATTCTGAAAGCCCCTACTTGCACCTCAAGTACTTTAAGGAAGTGATTGCAACATTATAAGTGAACATTGGCAATAGGGATGCACTCAAACTTAGGTTATTCTCATTTTCTCTAAAGGATCTAACCAAAGCATGGATCAACTCTCTAAGACCTCATACCATCACTACATGGCAAGCTTTAAGTAGAGAGTTTTTGAAAAAATTCTTTCCCGACCACAAAACAAATGCACTGAAACAGAAAATCACGTCGTTCTCCTAAAAGGGGAATGAACTGTTTTTCCAAGCTTGGAGCACTTCAAAGACTTTCTAATCACTTGCCCACATCATTATTATGAACCATGACACTTGATTGAGGCGTTCCGAAAGGGGCTCACTATGGATACTCGTCAGTTCATAGAGATGATGTGTGGTGGAACCTTTCTTAACAAAGATCATAATGAGGCTTGGGATTTTCTAGACATGTTAGCAGAGAATACTCAGACATGGGACGTCTCTGCAAAACCAGACAAAACTAGATCCATTCCTAGAGAAAAAGTGGGGATGTATGTCGTAAGAGAGGAAGATGACCTTAAATGCAAAATTACCTACAGTGGCTAGAAAGGTCGAAGCCTTGGAAATTATGAAGGTTAATGTGATTAAAGAAAACACTTCCTTAGGTAATTTTTGTAGCGTTTGTGGTGGTGCTGACCATGACACAAAGGATTGTCCAACAATTCCAGATGTACAAAATATCATGCATGAGCATGGGCAAGTAAATGCTATAAATAACTACCAAAGGCCAGTTGTGCAACTAATGGGACACATATAATCAAATTGGCGTAACCATCCTAATCTTAGTTAGAGGAGTGGACCACAAATTAATGCACCCAATGCACCTCAAGGGCCTCCACAAAACAACTTCTTTGGGGAACCTAATAATGCACCATATGTGCCCCTACCAAAGCGATCATCTGTGGAGGATGCATTGACCGCATTCATGAACTCTCAAGCTCAAATGAATCAGTCTCTAATCTAATCAAATCAAGAATTAAAGACGGTCATGGCTAGGATTGAGACTCAACTAAATGTTAGGGAAAAAGGCACACTTCCTTCTCAACCTATGTCAAACCCTAGAAATACACATTTTATTAGAGACACAAATTCAAATGAGCTACATCATGAACAAGCTAAGACCATCATTACCTCGAGAAGTGGAAAAGAGGTTGATAACAAGATAATGCAACCAATAGAAATACCGGAGGATGAGCCACCTTCTCAAGAGAATGATGAACCGGCTATGATTAAAGAGCCGCAACAATAAAAGGATAAGGAGACTAAGTCACATGAGCCTCCAGTTCCATTTCCATCTAGATTTCATAACCTGACTGTTCCCATGAAATATCAAGAGGTGTTAGATGTGCTCTAAAAGGTGACTGTCAATATTCCTCTACTTGGCACCATTAAAAATTCCATCAAATGTTAAATATCTTAAGGACGTGTGCACTGTGAAGAAGAAATTAAACGTGCACAAGAAGGCCTTCCTCACTGAGAAAATGAGCGCTATCATTCAGAAAAGGATCGTATGCAAATACAAAGACTCGAGAAGTCCCACTATTCCCTGTATTATTGGGAATTTCCAAATTGAGCATGTTTTACTAGATTTGGGTGCAAGTGTCAACCTAGTACCTTATTCGGTTTACTAACAAATGGGGTTAGGCGAGCTTAAACCAAACACGATTATACTCCAACTCGTTGACCGCTACATTAAGGTACCAAGGGGAATTATAGAGGACGTGTTAGTCTAAGTGGAGAGAAATTCTACTTCCTTGTGGATTTTATTGTACTAGACACTGAACCATGTGTAAATGTTAGCGCTCAAGTTCCCATTATTTTAAGTCGTCCATTCCTAGTAACTTCTGATGCAATCATCAATTGTAGGAATGGAATGATGAAGTTGTCTTTTGGTAACATGACCTTAGAGCTTAATATTTTTATTTATGTAAGCAGCCCATAGACAATAATGAGATCCATGAGCTGAATTTTATGAACTGCTTGATAAAGGAAGAGAATTGGGACCAAGCCTACTTAAGGAATTGGTTGAAGTTTTTGGGGACTTGGAAAATTCTGATTTAGAAAAGTGCTTGCTGAAATTTGCGATGATAATGAGAGCAATACTACCCAGGACATTGGTATATACCGATGGAGACTGCATACTCAAATCCTGTCTATAGAGGACTTGCGACCTCTACCATCACCAACCAATGCTACAAAGCTTGATCTAAAACTACTACCAAATGAGCTTACGTATGTATACTTGGGTGAAAATGGAACTTATCCTGTGGTGATCTCTTCAATTTTTAGACAAGAATCAATAAATTAAATTGTTGAATGTTCTAAGGGACAACAAAGGAGCCTTGGGCAAGACCATTTCTGACATTAAGAGTATAAGCCCTTCTATATGCACCCATCGAATCCACTTCAATGAGAATGCTAAACAAATTAGACAACCTCAAAGGCGTCTTAATCCAAACATGATGGAAGTTGTAAAAAATGAGGTGATCAAATTGCTGGATTTGGGAATTATCTACCCCATATCCGATAGTGTTTGGGTGAGTCTAACCCAAGTAGTTCCAAAGAAATCTGGAATAACTATTATACAAATTTCTAATAATGAACTCATACTAACACATGTCACCACAGGTTGGCGTGTTTGCATTGACTATAGAAAATTGAATATGGTCACAAAGAAGGACCATTTCCCTCTACCATTCATTGATCAAGTTTTAGAGAGGGTAGTAGGTCACTTTTATAGCTTCCTTGATGGATATTTTAGATATAACCAAATAGAGATAGCCCTGAAAGACCAAGAGAAAATCACGTTCACTTGTTCATTTGGCACGTTTACTTTCAAATGGATGCCATTTAGATTATGCACCGCCCCAACAACTTTCCAATGGTATATGATAAGTATTTTTTCAAATATGGTTGGGAAGTTTCTTGAGGTTTACATGGATGACTTCTCTGTATTTAGGAGTAGTTTTGAGGAATGCTTCAACAATTTATCTCTTGTCCTATCTAGGTGTGAAGAGAAGCACCTTGTCTTAAATTGGGAGAAGTGTCATTTCATGGTTCAAAAGGAAATTATTTTAGGCCATGTTATCTCCAAAAATGGAATTGAGGTAGATCGCTCAAAATCAACATTATTGTTAATCTACATATTCCCCGAACAGTTAGAGATATTAAATCATTTCTAGGGCCCGCCGTTTTCTATAGAAGATTCATCGAGGACTTTAGTACTATTACTAGACCCTTGACTAATCTTCTTCAAAAGGATGTCCCATTTAAGTGGATAGATGAGTGTGCAAGTGCCTTTAATAAAATTAAATCATCCCTTACCACCACACCTATCATGCGTCTAACAGATTGGACACTTCCTTTTGAACTAATGTACAATGCAAGTGATTATGTCATAAGGGGCTATTTTGGGCCAAAGGTAAGATAAACGGCCCTACGTTATGCATGCATTGCGAGTAGAACTTTAAAATCGGCCCAAGTGAACTACTCAACAACTGAAAAGGAGTTACTTGCAGAAGTTTTTGCTTTGGATAAGTTTAGGTCGTACCTTACTAGGATCCAAAGTGGTCATTTCATGGACCACTTGGCTTTGAAATATTTGTTATCTAAGAAGAATGTAAAGCCGGACTTTTGAGATGGATCCTCCTACTCCAGAAATTTGACTTAGAGATAAAAGATAAAAAAAATGAGTAGAGAACGTAGTGGTCGATCACCTTTCTAGATTAGTGTTAGATGATTCCACTGAGGATATGCATATCTAGGACACTTTCCCTGATGAACAATTATTTGCAATATCCAAATTGCCTTAGTATGCCGATATAGTGAATTATTTTGTGACGGAAAAAATGTCATATCATTGGAAGTCACAAGATAGCAAGCGTTTTAAAATCGAGGTTAGGAACTTCTTCTGAGATGACTCGTATTTATATAAATATAGGACTAATCAAATTTTTAGATGTTGTGTCCCAGAGGATGAAGTTCAGAGTGTTATTTCCTTTTGCCACATGGAAGTATGTGGTGGCCATTTTTCTGCTAAGAAAATAACTGCAAAAACCCTGCAGTATGGGTTCTACTGGTACACCATGTTTAAAGATACTCATGTTTTCTGTGTTGCTTGTGATAAATGTCAAAGATTGGGAAGAGTGTCCCAGCACCACATGATGCCTTTATCCCCTATTTTACCATTGGAGATTTTTTTTTTTTGTTGGGGTTGGGGTACTGATTTTATGGGCCCATTTTCATCTTCTTTTGGATTTCTTATATAATGGTTAGTGTGGACTATGTTTCCAAGTGGATTGAGGCAGTTTCAATTAGGACCAATAACAAAAGTGGTCATACGATTCCTCAAGGAAAATATTTTTCTAGATTTGGAACTCCAAAGGCCATCATTAGTGACGGTGTGTAACATCCCGGATTTTTGCCAACCTGGGATTAGACGTTCTAGGGCAATGGGTCGATCCTAAGACCTTATCAACTTGTCAAAACTAAACCCACAGTCTAAAATCGCTCCTGAACCCATTTCTTCACAAATCCCACCCCTTTACTACCTTGTGTGCTTCAATTTTTCAAAGCACTTTCGCCCTAGACACTAACTTAAACTAGCTAAGTAGTAAAACTTGGATCACTTTATATACAAACTACAAAGGCCTAAGTACCATCTCAACCAGAAAACAATTAGGATTAAATCCTTTAGAAATTTAACAAAGTTAACTAAGTGCAAACTCGACTAGCCATGAAATCCGTTGGGATCGCTTTAAATACGATCTGCAAGACCCAAAACTTGTAAAACATGTGACTCTAGGTTACCCTAAAGTTAGAACCGAACTCATTACCCGTCTGCTCTTGGGACTGAAACGAAACTTCGTATGAGGTCTAGATCGCACATCGGGAGTCCGATTAACACGAAGCTAAGGAACCAGGACCGCCCCACTGGGCTTGACAATCATCTCAAAAATCAGCTCCGACCGATGTCCCACGGTCATTTATTTCGATCCGGAGCGAGGGAGTGTGAAAAACACTATTTCCATCCTAATAAAAATATCAGGAATAGTAATCTGGCACCATTCGCTTGCGCATCAGTATTAAGCAACCTGACCGTCAGAATCAGACCAAATTACACCCTCGGATTAAGAAAAATTTCAGGAACATTTACATGTACTTGGAATTTTGGATCGTGGCCCACTGACCGTTGAACTGAAAGTGGCCCGCCACGTGCGATCTGGGAATCCGATCAAGTCAAAAATGTAATCCCTCATAGATCCATGTGTGGTGAGCTTAAGTCTGACGTTTGGCTCAAGGAGGGCCACCAGAACCTCTCTTTTGAGCTGGAAAAGTGACGAAATACCTATATTAGCAGTAACCTTTGAACAGGAGTCTATTTCGGTGAGTTTTGAGACTATATAAGGACCTTAAACCCTCTCTCATGGCAGCCATACGAATTTGGATTTGAGAGAGGGAAAGAAGAGAAAGTGTGGAGATGTGGGAGAATCTCCCTGCCGTCCTTCCCTGCTGCTATCCATGCTCCACCGCATCCTTCTTGACGCTTTTCCGGCGTTTCCGACGTCGTTTCTAGGTAAGAACCCTAACCCTAATCTGTTTTGGGGTTTAGACTGTTGTAGGTTGTGAAGTAGCTAACCTATTTCGTTCTATAGGTCGCCTAGTTGCCGTATACGGAAGCTTAGCAAACCTATCAACTCATTACGATTCTACGACAAAAGGTGCGGACTTTAGGTGTATAGGTTACGTTTTTCAACGCTTTCAATGTCAGATAATGATAGATTCATGATCTGCATGCAATTGCACATGTACAAAGTGCTTTCCATTTCCTGTTTCGATTAACATTGTAGAATATGGAATTTCACATACTCTAGATATACGTAGAAATACCGTATACGTATTTTTTTTGGAGAAGTGTTTGACATGTTTATTTAATGTATGATTATACTATATATGGATAAAATACTAGTTTGGCGAAAGGAATCGCCGTAATACATGTTCACTTGTAAATGCTACGTATGTTGAAATTGTGTATTCTAGAAATACTGTATACGTATAATTTTGGAGATGTATGTATCATGATTATTTGCTGTAGTAATATAATTATACATGGATAAAATACTAGCTTGGCTAAAGGATACCCTAATACATTTTTACTAACATACACCATGTATGTTGTAATAGTGTATTCTAAGTGTTTGTGGAAATGGCTGAATGAGTATAGAATTCTCATTCGTGCTCGCCATGACTAATTGTCATGGATTCATGATTGATGTATTGGCGATACCCCCCTTTGACGAAAGGATTTGCCCTAAGTCACGCCACGGCCAAAATACACTATATATGCTAAAATGTGTGGCCCAAGTGTTTGTGGAAATGACTGAATGAATATGGAACTCGGATTCCTACTTGCCATGACTATCCGTCGTGGGTGTACGCGTGTTATGATTGGGGCAACTCCCTAGTGAAAGGATTTGGCCTAATGCCTATGTGATCGACATATGTCGTGTATGTTGATGTATGTTTGTTTAAGTGTTTCTTGAAATGTCTGAATGAGTAGTAGTTAGCAAATTGTAAAGTATAAGGGTGTTGAGATATGATTCTCAACCTCTTTAACTATGTGTATGATCTCCTTTGATAGTTGTGTGATTAGGAATTGAACATGTACAAACTCATGCTTGTGTTGTGATTCCATGCTCAACTGCTTTATGATTTTAACTATGTAATGTATATGCTTAATTTATATCTACGTTGTATGATCCGTCATGGGTGATGGGGGAGCGGAGCAACGAGTGCGTGCAACAGCCCTGGCAGCCCTAAACGGATAATACCAGACTGATTGTATGATTTGAATCCTGATCTATTACTGCTTTATATCTCTGTAATTGATTGTGTTTGGGGCTATGATTATAGTCCAGGCAATCGGTAACGGGATTGAACTCGTGGCTGAGATTCATTTGCCACGTGGGATGTGTTCGACGAACTCGAGTCGTGCGTTGCCTGTCGGCAGTGGCTAGGCCACACAAGTTGTTTATGCACTTCATGTCGTGCAGCTCAACGGGCGATCGTGCTAGTCGAGCTCATCAAGTAACACCCGATTGCCTTATGCATGTTCACCCTGTTTGGTCGCTACTGCTTGAACCTAGGGTACCAAACTTACCAGTGGCGATCCCCGTTTAACCATGGTACCTAGATCCGCTAAGTCGCATGAGCCGGGCATGGTGGTATGGGACACCGTGGTCGAGCTGTCGGCCTACGCTGGGGCCATGTGCCTCCCCGTAGTGACCATTGCGCAATCAACTCGTGAGCCGAATATGGTGGTATGGGACACTGTATTCGAGCTGTCGATACTTCGGCGAGAGCCAGTACGGTGAGATCTGTGCTCGTGCTGACGGGCGACGAGTCCTCCGTGGTATCATCGAGTACACTCCAAGGGTCTGTGATTGGCCACGAGTCTTTCACAGCAACTAGAGTGTGAGTTGAGCCGAGTACGGTGAGACCTGTACTTGAGCTGACGGCTAGTGATTGAGCCGAGTACGGTGAGACCTGTACTCGAGCTGACGGCCAGCAATTGAGCCGCATACGGTGAGATCTGTATCCGCGCTGACGGGTGATGAGCCCTTTGCGATGCCTTCACTACGTTTCTCAAACCATAACATCGTATGAGAATAACTAGGATTGACGACCCTAGAATGGATCATGTTTGGGAATGATACAAGGGAGGTACCTTAGTTTCCCAATACTGCTGTTTGAAATGGACTAATAAAAACTTGGTAATCATGAGCATCATCGCACCGCATGTGCTTTGTAGATGTGGCGCACTGAGGGAGTAAGCATTCGCGAACGTAAGATGATGTCGCTTGAGGGTGGTTTGGCAAGGGCATACAGCATCATGTCATTTCATTCTTGCATTTAATAAGAGTAGTTAGAATTGTTTGATTTGTACTGCTTTATCATTACTGCTTGATTGAATTGATAACATGTTAACCTATGCTTTACTGTTCCACTGAGTTGATCACTCACTCCCACGTTACGGGACGGTGTTGTACACACCAACCAGATTTGTTGAGTTTCAGGTGGTGGCGATGCTTTTGAAGCAGAGCCGGACTACTTCTATGATGATAGGAAATTCTCCTATCTGTATCTCTCTGGCAGGTCGATGAAGACCTGATATTGTATTGACGGGGCTATGGTACATGGGATAGGAGGCATTACACTTCCTCACATTTGGTACATTTTAGAACTGCACTTGTATTTATTTAACCTGGTAATGTTATCACACTCTGGAGACTCATCATAAGTTATATATTTTATCTATCTATCACAGTCTTCCGCTTGCAAATTTAACTGTCTCTGGAGTATGATATGCTGTTTTGGCTTAATCTCACTCATGTTCAATGCACGAATACAGTCAACATTCAATCATCATTCATTTTGTTGCATAAGTGATGTTCTGAACTCGGGAGTTGAGTTTATGCTCGACCCCCGATTTTCAGGGCGTTACAAGATGGTATCAGAGCATGATTTTGATTAAACCGGACCTGGGTTATGGTCACACTACGCACTCTGACGCACTCTGACTTAGGAGGGAGCGACGGAATGTAGAAACAGTCTTAGGCATCCCTGTTCAGTCCAACGGCTAATTCACTGAAAACGAACGCCGAAATCGAGTCTGTCGCACGGTCGACCTTAAAACGTTTCTAGGTTGTCTAGTGAAGGGTCTAGATCACAATCCACCTCATCCCAATCATGGAGAATCAGGAAAATGTGCGATAAACGTGATGAGGATAACTACTCCGAATCCTTGGAGCTTCTCTGGACTTCTCGAATCTACAAGAGGAGAAAGCAGAACTACATTCTAATAAATTCGAAATGATTAATGAATGCTTAAAAATGAGTTCACAACCCTTTAAATAAGTATACCAGGTAATGGAAAGAAATCAGGAACAAATTACAACTAAAACTCCTAAAATTCGCGATTTACTATAGGGTCGTGATGTCTACTAAGTGCGCAAGGCTTTCAGCCAAAAATAGTAAGTGTCCTATTTGATTTCACTAAACCGTTCTCCTAATTATTCTAAGCTCTTTACACGATGCGCACAACTCCTAAAGCCCAACAGATGAAGAGTAATTAAACTAAAACTACCATTTTTAGCAAAACGAAATTGAAGCGGGGAAATAACCGTCAATCGGAGGGTTTTCTCGCAATTCCGGGCTGCGCAACCCTGCATAGCAGGGTTGGTTGGCTTCATTAGCTCGTTCTACCCCAAATTCATATATTTTACGTCAGAAAACTCATTCCGAATTGCAAGTTACGTCCGAATATCCCGAAACTACCCGTAATGGAGCGAATCGGAGTCGAGGGCCTCCCCACTTAAAACCGATGGGACCCAGGGTCGAACCAGGGTGCACTTAGCACCTTGGGACCACAAAGAACAGGTCCCCACCGCGGCGGCGCGGTTCCGGCCAAGTCCGGCCGCGACGGCGCCGCGCCTCGGGCGGCGGACCGCGGTCCGGTGGGTTTTCTCAGGTGGGGTCGGGGCTGGGGTTGGTCGGCCTGACCTCCCCTAGCTCGTGGTGGTGTAGTTTGTGCTGGGGTTTAGCATTTTAGGGGCTGGAGCTCCCCTCTCTCTCACATCACCCTATCCACCCTTCCAAGCCCCCAACTAGTTGTTTCTCTCCCCAATCTCCCTCTCAATCCTACATTCCATTTTTTTTCGACCACCACCCATCCTTCCACAATGTTTACAACATAACTTACCCCCTACCCTCTCCATTCTCTCTCATTTGAGCGCTTACATACCTCATTTGAAGCTCTAAAATCGTGCAAGCTCTCAACTCATCTCATCTACTCATATCCCTCCTTCAATCCCTGTCCGTTGGGGCCTTTACAATCATCTGTTGAGGCTCACATCTGTGGAAAACCAAACCTCCAGCCCTATCTCTCTCTCTCCATCACTTTTCATTCGCTTTTCCATGGCTCTACCCGAACATGTACGGCCATTCTCTTGGATGTCTAATCATCCATACTGCTGCCTCGTAGTTCGCATGGGCTACTGTCTTAGGGTGCTTATGATTTCATGTTGATGATTGTAGTTGTTGGTAGAATATTTTATTATTTGAGGACGTTTAGGCCCGTCCGGCCAATTGCATTAGGAGAGTTTAGGGTGGATAGAAGGTAACAATAAATGTATGTGTAAGGTATGGCCCTAGGTTGGTTGTATCCCATGTTTTCTAATACCATGTTTGGAATGTATGCAATAAAGAGTATACCCTAGGTGTTCCTCTTACACTTAGGAGTTCCGATTCCTGGGATTGGAAATCCCATCTCACACTTTCCAACACATGGCTCATTTTCCAAAGCCTATAAAATTAATTTTTATCCCACCCACCCACCTACCAACCATGTCACTCCCAATCCCGAGGTAGGACTAGTAATGCGGTCCCATTCAATACAACTTAAGACTACTGGCCTAATAGTGTTGAAGTGATAAAGTCCCTTGATATACATTAACCCACCACACTCGGATAGCTTAAGCTTTTAGAGTAAATGGTTGTTTGACAAATATGGCCCATAGAGTTTGGACCTAGAGCAGTGCTTTGACAGACCTGACGATATAGGCAATCCAACCAGAACCCCCTCAGTTGGTTTGAGCATATGTGAAATGCTCGGGCGTAGTTAAATTCAACTACAGGCAACTCAATTCCAATTAGACAACTTTAACCCTAAGTAATAAAACCCTTCCTTGTATTAGGAATGAAGTGAAATCATCTAGCATAGAGGCATAGACTTTAAATCACAACTAGTGGATTACCGCTACGCATACGTTGAGCCTAGGCTGCTGACTAGACTAAGAAATATAAACGACTAACAATACTAAGATAATTGAGTGATGGACGTAGTTAGTTGGCTTGAATAGGTTGGAACGAGACCCCGTTCCTTTGTTGAATCCTCTCGATACCCATAGGTATCAATGCCATCGTACACATCGTCGATGAAAGGCAGACCAATGTATTTCCCATTTCATGTCAAGGATAGGTTATAAATTACACCTTGTTCCGACATACGGATCAGGGCATAGCTCTTGAGCCTTGAGGGTGAAAATAAATTTTTAAGGGGGGTAGAACATTATGAGCCCAATCTAGTTAGGTCACCTGATATGCCTCTTTGATCTGGGTGCGCAGCGGAAACGCGGTGGACCCTACCCCACTGGCCCAGGATCGAAACGGTGCTCGTTGAGTACGAGCATTATAGAAGCCCTAGCAGTTCTACTATAAGGAACCGTTTTAGGATGATCTAGTACGATTTGATTCACCATTTCCTTGGACATAGATAATAATGAGGACTCTCTTAGACTAAGACCTAAAGGACAACCTTAGAATAAACAATTTGAGCCTTTCAATGATGGGCATTCCCTACTCTTAGAGATTGATCGGACTACGGAGTTACTGAAATATACAACTGCGAAACATTCGCGGCTTGACCCAATTCTCAATCCTGGGCGACTACCGATGGACTCTCTGTTGACGAGCCGACGACCAGGATCCACCAGGATTCGGAAGGGATACGATGAGCTTCCTACCCTGGCCCGGTAGATGATCGATGTATCGGGATCGAGCCCACTATTACCGTCTCTCCGTGTTGGTCAAACAATGAAAACAGTTATCTTACTCTAAATTGCTGGGAATTGTCGTCGAGACTCCAAATAGGTAAAGAAATAAATTGTAGCAAACCATTAGGGTATGAGCAATGGATAAACACTAAGTTTTAAGGGGGGTAGACTAAAATGAACCAGCTGGTATATACCCTACCACGCGTAGAAACTTGAAATCAATAAGTCATTAGGCAAATGAAATAATAGAAATTTTCCTTATTACCCTTAGCCAATTTCGGGGACGAAATTTTGTTTTAAGGGGGGTAGATTGTAACATCCCGGATTTTTGCCAACCTGGGATTAGACGTTCTAGGGCAATGGGTCGATCCTAAGACCTTATCAACTTGTCAAAACTAAATCCCACAGTCTAAAATCGCTCCTGAACCCATTTCCTTCACAAATCCCACCCCTTTACTACTTGTGCTTTCAATTTTTCAAAGCACTTTCGCCCTAGACACTAACTTAAACTAGCTAAGTAGTAAAACTTGGATCACTTTATATACAAACTACAAAGGCCTAAGTACCATCTCAACCAGAAAACAATTAGGATTAAATCCTTTAGAAATTTAACAAAGTTAACTAAGTGCAAACTCGACTAGCCATGAAATCCGTTGGGATCGCTTTAAATACGATCTGCAAGACCCAAAACTTGTAAAACATGTGACTCTAGGTTACCCTAAAGTTTAGAACCGAACTCATTACCCGTCTGCTCTCGGGACTGAAACGAAACTTCGTATGAGGTCTAGATCGCACATCGGGAGTCCGATTAACACGAAGCTAAGGAATCAGGACCGCCCCACTGGGCTTGACAATCATCTCAAAAATCAGCTCCGACCGATGTCCCACGGTCATTTATTTCGATCTGGAGCGAGGGAGTGTGAAAAACACTATTTCCATCCTAATAAAAATATCAGGAATAGTGATCTGGCACCATTCGCTTGCGCATCAGTATTAAGCAACCTGACCGTCAGAATCAGACCAAATTACACCCTCGGATTAAGAAAAATTTCAGGAACATTTACATGTACTTGGAATTTCGGATCGTGGCCCACTGACCGTTGAACTGAAAGTGGCCGCCACGTGCGATCTGGGAATCCGATCGAGTCAAAAACGTAATCCCTCATAGATCCATGTGTGGTGAGCTTAAGTCTGACGTTTGGCTCAAGGAGGGCCACCAGAACCTCTCTTTTGAGCTGGAAAAGTGACGAAATACCTATATTAGCAGTAACCTTTGAACAGGAGTCTATTTCGGTGAGTTTTGAGACTATATAAGGACCTTAAACCCTCTCTCATGGCAGCCATACGAATTTGGATTTGAGAGAGGGAAAAGAGAGAGAAAGTGTGGGAGATGTGGGAGAATCTCCCTGCCGTCCTTCCCTGCTGCTATCCATGCTCCACCGCATCCTTCTTGACGCTTTTCCGGCATTTCCGACGTCGTTTCTATGTAAGAAACCCTAACCCTAATCTGTTTTGGGGTTTAGACTGTTGTAGGTTGTGAAGTAGCTAACCTATTTCGTTCTATAGGTCGCCTAGTTGCCGTATACGGAAGCTTAGCAAACCTATCAAATCCATTACGATTCTACGACAAATGTGCGGACTTTAGGTGTATAGGTTACGTTTTTCAACGCTTTCAATGTCAGATAATGATAGATTCATGATCTGCATGCAATTGCACATGTACAAAGTGCTTTCCGTTTCCTGTTTCGATTAACATTGTAGAATATGGAATTTCACATACTCTAGATATACGTAGAAATACCGTATACATATTTTTTTTGGAGAAGTGTTTGACATGTTTATTTAATGTATGATTATACTATATATGGATAAAATACTAGTTTGGCGAAAGGAATCGCCGTAATACATGTTCACTTGTAAATGCTACGTATGTTGAAATTGTGTATTCTAGAAATACTGTATACGTATAAATTTTGGAGATGTATGTATCATGATTATTTGCTGTAGTAATATATTATACATGGATAAAATACTAGCTTGGCTAAAGGATAACCCTAATACATGTTTTACTAACATACACCATGTATGTTGTAATAGTGTATTCTAAGTGTTTGTGGAAATGGCTGAATGAGTATAGAATTCTCATTCGTGCTCGCCATGACTAATTGTCATGGATTCATGATTGATGTATTGGCGATACCCCCCTTTGACGAAAGGATTTGCCCTAAGTCACGCCACGGCCAAAATACACTATATATGCTAAAATGTGTGGCCCAAGTGTTTGTGGAAATGACTGAATGAATATGGAACTCGGATTCCTACTTGCCATGACTATCCGTCGTGGGTGTACGCGTGTTATGATTGGGGCAACTCCCTAGTGAAAGGATTTGGCCTAATGCCTATGTGATCGACATATGTCGTGTATGTTGATGTATGTTTGTTTAAGTGTTTCTTGAAATGTCTGAATGAGTAGTAGTTAGCAAATTGTAAAGTATAAGGGTGTTGAGATATGATTCTCAACCTTTTTAACTATGTGTATGATCTCCTTTGATAGTTGTGTGATTAGGAATTGAACATGTACAAACTCATGCTTGTGTTGTGATTCATAACATGCTCAACTGCTTTATGATTTTAACTATGTAATGTATATGCTTAAATTTATATCTACGTTGTATGATCCGTCATGGGTGATGGGGGAGCGGAGCAACGAGTGCGTGCAACAGCCCTGGCAGCCCTAAACGGATAATACCAGACTGATTGTATGATTTGAATCCTGATCTATTACTGCTTTATATCTCTGTAATTGATTGTGTTTGGGGCTATGATTATAGTCCAGGCAATCGGTAACGGGATTGAACTCGTGGCTGAGATTCATTTGCCACGTGGGATGTGTTCGACGAACTCGAGTCGTGCGTTGCCTGTCGGCAGTGGCTAGGCCACACGAAGTTGTTTATGCACTTCATGTCGTGCAGCTCAACGGGCGATCGTGCTAGTCGAGCTCATCAAGTAACCCGATCTGCCTTATGCATGTTCACCCTGTTTGGTCGCTACTGCTTGAACCTAGGGTACCAAACTTACCAGTGGCGATCTCCGTTTAACCATGGTACCTAGATCCGCTAAGTCACATGAGCCGGGCATGGTGGTATGGGACACCGTGGTCGAGCTGTCGGCCTACGCTGGGGCCATGTGCCTCCCCGTAGTGACCATTGCGCAATCAACTCGTGAGCCGAATATGATGGTATGGGACACTGTATTCGAGCTGTCGATACTTCGGCGAGAGCCGAGTACGGTGAGATCTGTGCTCGTGCTGACGGGCGACGAGTCCTCCGTGGTATCATCGAGTACACTCCAAGGGTCTGTGATTGGCCACGAGTCTTTCACAGCAACTAGAGTGTGAGTTGAGCCGAGTACGGTGAGACCTGTACTTGAGCTAACAGCTAGTGATTGAGCCGAGTACGGTGAGACCTGTACTCGAGCTGACGGCCAGCAATTGAGCCGCATACGGTGAGATCTGTATCCGCGCTGACGGGTGATGAGCCCTTTGCGATGCCTTCACTACGTTTCTCAAACCATAACATCGTATGAGAATAACTAGGATTGACGACCCTAGAATGGATCATGTTTGAGAATGATACAAGGGAGGTACCTTAGTTTCCCAATACTACTGTTTGAAATGGACTAATAAAAACTTGGTAATCATGAGCATCATCGCCCGCATGTGCTTTGTAGATGTGGCGCACTGAGGGAGTAAGCATTCGCGAACGTTAGATGATGTCGCTTGAGGGTGGTTTGGCAAGGGCATACAGCATCATGTCATTTCATTCTTGCATTTAATAAGAGTAGTTAGAATTGTTTGATTTGTACTACTGCTTTATCATTACTGCTTGATTGAATTGATAACATGTTAACCTATGCTTTACTGTTCCACTGAGTTGATCACTCACTCCCACGTTACGGGACGGTGTTGTACACACCAACCAGATTTGTTGAGTTTCAGGTGGTGGCGATGCTTGTGAAGCAGAGCCGGACTACTTCTATGATGATAGGAGGAATTCTCCTATCTGTATCTCTCTGGCAGGTCGATGAAGACCTGATATTGTATTGACGGGGCTATGGTACATGGGATAGGAGGCATTACACTTCCTCACATTTGGTACATTTTAGAACTGCACTTGTATTTATTTAACCTGGTAATGTTATCACACTCTGGAGACTCATCATAAGTTATATATTTTATCTATCTATCACAGTCTTCCGCTTGCAAATTTAACTATCTCTGGAGTATGATATGCTGTTTTGGCTTAATCTCACTCATGTTCAATGCACGAATACAGTCACATTCAATCATCATCATCATTTTGTTGCATAAGTGATGTTCTGGAACTCGGGAGTTGAGTTTATGCTCGACCCCCGATTTTCAGGGCGTTACAGACGGTGAATCTCACTTTTGCAATAGGACATTTAAGGCTTGATGAAGAAATTGGCATCAAGTATAAATTGAGCACCCCATACCACCCACAAACGAGTGGCCAAGCTGAGATTTCTAATCTGAAAATCAAACTATTTTGGAAAAACTATAAGGCCAGATAGGAAGGATTGATCCCTTAGACTATTTGACACTTTATAGGCTTATAGGACTGCTTATAAGACCCCAATTGGAATGTCCCCATACAGATTGGTGTATTGGAAGACTTGCCATTTTCCAGTGGAATTGGAACATAGATCATACTGGGCAATAAAAAAATTAAACTTTAATATGGACCAAGCAAGTGGACAAAGGAAATTATAGTTGAATGAATGAGAGAAGCTGAGGAGAGACTCCTATGAAACTCTAAAATCTACAAGAGAGAGCCAAAACTTTTCATAACAAAAACATCCTGAGGAAGAATTTTGAACCTCAGCAAAAGGTCCTATTATACAATTCCCATCTCCAGTTCTTCCAGGAAAGTTATGGTCAAGATGGACAGGCCCCTTCATTATGAAGAATGTATATACTCATGGGGCTTATGAAATTGAGAATCCACGTAATGTCAATGTGTACAAGGTTAATGGTAAAAGATTGAAGCCTTATATGAAAAACTTTCATTTGGGAGAGGAGTTTGTCCCTCTTCATGAGCCAGAATATTCGGATTGATGCTCCTAGTTTAACGGAGCAGTTTTGTAGGATTTGTATAATATTCATTTTTTTAGTGTCACCTTACAGGTAAGTTTTTCATAGAAGGTACCATCCATCTTTTCTTTTAATTTTATTGTTCTCATATTTTCTACATTATATGTATCATTACATGGGGACAATGTAGATTTTAGGTTGGGGGTGTGGATAGTCATCCATGTGAGTTTATATTTTAGGAATAGTATTTTTTTTCAAAATTTTCAAAATATTTTTTTATTTTTTTATACAAGAATGTGAACATGATATTATGTAAATTCCAAATGCAAAATTAATACTTATTCTAGGTTATTAGTAGTCAGAATTCTGATAACGGAAAATTATAGACTTGAGTTTGTATATCTAATCACTAGTTTAGAGTGAGTTGTAATTTAATGTACTGAATTCACAATACACCTTAGCTAACTAAGTGATGAATATGATATGTGAACTAGAATAACAAATTTTGATTCAAACAAGGTTAAACGAACTAGTACCATTGACATATGCTTAAAAGAGAGAATATTGAAGGAAAAAAAAAGTGATAGAAAAAGAAAATTTTATTATAGAGCATGAATTTAATGACCATAACAATCATGTGAGTAATCCGGATTAAGGATACCTAAGTATCCAGTGCTGTTACCGTTACAATTACGATACCTTAGGTTATGAAGCAAACCTGGTGGGAATCTTCATCTAAGGGTGGTCTATAAAAGAAGAATGAAGGAAATGAGATAACTGGAGATTTCATATTCTTAGGACGATTGAAAGGAGTTAGGATATGGAACATACATATTTCTCAAAGTTAGATTAGTGTCACTAAGCACCTAAGTACATTGGATCATAACTATTTTAAATTTTGATTAGCTCTTTGAACTCAAGGATGTAATGACTTAGGAAATTAAGATTTTAACTAACTTCAGACTTAGGACAAGTGTTGCTTTATTTTGGAATTCATATGATGAATGGATGCATAATTGTATAAATTTCTGAAATTTGAACTATTTTTCATGTTTTCAATGTTTGTGGGTAACATTTCTGGAAACCCTCACGAGACTATAACTCATCCACTAAGGGAACCTAAGGGTTTAAAGGCTTGTTGCATATGCTAAATGCAATAGAGATTACTTGCGAAAGTGGTGTAGTTAGAATTTTTTGGTTTTAATTTTGTTTCTAGGATTAGTTTTTATTCTTATTTTTATTTGAAATTTATCTTCGCTTATTTTGCTCAGGACTAGCAAAATGTTGGTCGGGGTGTGTGTTGAGACTCAAATATTGCATATTTTTCCCCATTTATATCTTGGTTTTATGAACATAATACTGTTTAATATTATGTTTTATGCATGTTTGTGTTGCAAGGTGAATCTGAGAGCTTGGATTGAAAAGAATGTTAAAAGTATGGATTTAGTGCTCAAGAATCACCAAGGCAAAGGAGGGATCTTAGGAGACCAAGAATAGAGAATTCTCATGCCAAAGATCCAAGGAAAACAAATACAAAGGATGGAGAAAAGATTGACAAAAGCACAAGTTAAACAGCAGAAAAATAGGACATTTTGGGGCCACCTAAGCCAATTTCGGTGCCACCTACAATGCACAAAATAGTCTAGCAAGAAAACAACTTAATTCGATGCCACCTAAGTTTAATTCAGTGCCACCGAAGTCAATTTCGGTAGCAAATTTCAGTGGCAAATTTTGCCACTAAGTACTCGACACCTAAAATTTCAAATGCAATAAATTTTAGATTTCGGTGCCACCAAAATCGCACAGAGTGTAACGCGATGTCTACGCAGATTGCATAAATAGAGTGTGTTTTGCGGAAGTAACCAAGCTAGGCTATAAATAAAGGTTTCCTACAGACTTTTAAAGCAAACCTAGGGTTTTTAGAAGCAGATTTATGGTTTTTAGAAGCAGATCTAGGGTTTTTTTTAGAGCTTTCTAGTTTTTCTAAGAAAAGTTTCAAGTTTCATAGTTTTTGTTTTTGTTTTTCTTTACATGTTTTTTTTAGATCTTTATTTATTTATGTACTTGCTTTTTATTTTCTTTGTTTTAATTATGTCTTTCTAGTTGTCTCTAGCCCAAGCTAGAAGGGAAACACATGTATTTGAAGATTCGTAAGTTATGATTGATTTATTTATTTTTAATGATGAGATGAATGGTATATGCATGTTTTCAATTATCTAGGTTTAGGTTTTTTTTATCCTCATGTGAGATCCATATGTTTCTATCATGTGAGATCCATATTGATGGATAGGCTCAACCTGGATCATTAGATTTCCTAGATGAGAGATATTTTCAACTTGTTACATTGTTTGATTCATTATCTCATGAATATTGAATGCTTACAATCACTGGCTCTTGAGAATATATGTTAATGGTGCAAATCCATGATTCTCTAACCTCTCATGTTATTTATTAAAAAGATTTCAACTGTTTTATTTTCCGATTAGGCCGACCATAGTGCTCGGATCCTAATTGTGTTATCAAAATCGGCATGATTTATGGGTTATTAACCTATGTGTGGAACTTAGTTTGGCTGTTGTTTTTAATTTATTTAAATTCCATTTAAAAATAAAATCTTCAAAATCATTACGTCCATTAATTAGAATTCTTATAGGTCACTTTCCCTTAGTTAGTTTTGCATTTGATTTTTCATTCTCCTAAATCATCTCCCTGTGGGATTGACCCTGTATTCATAGGATACTACTTATGAACCTCTGCACTTGGAGGCAAGCAATCAAGGAATCACCCTCTTTGCCTTCTGCATTCGTTGAATTCCATGTTACTTATGGAATCTTTAGAATATAACTATAATATGCAATTTCTTGTGAACTTGATTTCATTTCTACTAATCCTGCTTTATCAAATAAATCTTGTGTGTTTACATTTTACTTCTAATATTCATGATACAAGTCTTGGAAACATGTTATATTCTTTTATTACATCTTGTAAAGAATCATGGTATAACATTATTATCTTAATTGGAGAATTGAAATTACTACATGGAATAGATACACATGTATGCTAGCATTCTATATTTGTGTGATCCTATCCATTATAAAAATAGAAGAATTTTGGAAATTACATCAAAGTGAGATCAAATTATGACTCAAGGTTGAAGGTCTTGCTAAGGACCTTAAGATTGGATAATGATCGCAAGTTAAGGAACATTATTACCAAATCTAAGAGATTTGCATGGGAATCATGGTACAAAACATTCATGTATAACATATGAGCTTTATCGAGTGCTTGATGTAAGCCACATCCTGTTAGGTTTACTAAGAATTATATTATTCTAGTTTAACCCTCAGGTCGAGTGCATTCATACCACTATGGGCTACTCTCTTTACATGAAGGTCTTTTGGGTTTTTAGGACCTCCTCGGGTGTATCCTGAATACTTTTCCTGGGGGCTAAATTACCTTGGGAGCTCTCACTACATGGTCTTTTCCAGGTAGTCAATCTACCGCGGGTGACCCCTTCTTTTAACCGATGGATGTGCATCCCCGGGTCTGTGACTTTAGACATACATCCATACATTCATGCACATGTTCATATGATATTACTCTCATTATGAATTGCTAAGTTGGTTTAAACTATATTGGAATACTCTGATATGCATGAAATCTTCGAGGGGAATTTCCACTGAGTTATACTCACCCTATCGTGCGGTTGTACCAAATAGATGCATGTTTATTGACGAATGAATACCCTCTAGTTGGGATCCCAGATATGATTGATGAGGAGTCTGGCGAGGAAGGATATTGTGTCAGTTTGGTTGAGTCGTTTGAGCTTAACTAGTAGTTTATGATTTACGTGCTTTCACTATTAGAACCTTATGCTTTTAATTCCACAGATTGTAATTAAAATCCCCTGCTATGGGATTTCATTTTGTTGACTTTTACATATATTAAACTTCTTTGTTAATGTTCTTGACATTTATGGCTTATATAGTAGTTGTCTTACTTTATGTGACGAGATTTGCTATTAAGATGTATGGTAGTTCACTTCATAACGTAATACTCGGGTTCTCAATGAGGAGCGATGTAACATCCCGGATTTTCGCCAACCTGGGATTAGACGTCCTTAGGCAATGGTCGATCCTAACACCTTATTAACTTGTCAGAACCCAATCCCATAATCTAAAATCGCTTGTTAACCCTTTTCCTTCACAAATCTCACCTTTCACCACCATGTTCTTTAAATTTTTCTAAGTACTTTCACCCTAGACACTATCTTAAAGTTTAGGTAATGAAGAAAATACTTAAACTAAACATTGCTACACAGGATTAAGTACCTCTCAGACCGAAATCACCCAGGACTAAATCCTTTAGAAATTAGGTGAGATTAGCCAGTGTTAAAACTCGAGTACCTGAAATTAGCACCAATCACTTTAAATATGAACTGCAAGACCCAAAACTTGTAGAATCATTGATGCTAGGTTACCCTAAAATCTTGGATCAATCTCATTACTCGACTACTCTTGGGAGCACATGGAAACTCCGTATCAGATCTGGATCGCACGTCGGGAGTCTAATTAACGCGAAGTTAAGGAATTAGGACCGTCTTGCTGGGCTTGACAACCATCTTGGAAATCAAATCCAAATAGTGTCCCAGTGTAATTCGCTTGAGTCCGGAGCGAGGAGTGTGAAAACACTTGATTTTCTTTAAAAATAAATATCTCAAAGTAATATGTCACCTCTCGCTTGCGGATCAGTATTACGCAACCAGACCGTCAGAATCTGACCCAAATACACCCTCGGATCAGGAAAAATTTCATACACATATCCATGTACTCGGAATCTCCAATCGAGATCCGCTGACCGTTGAACTGATACTGGTCCGCCATTTGCGATCTGGAATCCCGACTAAAATGAAAACTTAACTAAACGTAGATCCAGTGTTAGTGATCTTAAGTCCGACCTTTGGCTCAAGGAGGCCCGCCAGAAGTCCTCCGTTGAGCTGAAACTGACCTGCTTTGGTTATAACCTAAGTATACTTTGACCTGGAGTCTATTTCGGTGATTGAGTTTTAAGCTATATAAGGACCTTAAACCCTCTCTCATTGCAACTATATGAATTTGAGAGAAACCCTAGAGAGAGAAGAGAGAAAGAGAGAGAAAGTGAGAGAGAAGTGGGAGAATCTCCCTGCCACTCTTCCCTGCTGCTATCCATGCTCAACCGCACCATTCTTATCGCTCTCCGGTGATTCCGACTTCGTTTCTAGGTAAGAAACCCTAACCCTAATTGTTTTGGGGTTGTATAGGTTGTAGGTTATGAAATAGCTAACCTATTTTGTTCTATAGGTTGCCAAATTGCATATACAAAAGCTTAGCAAACCTATCGACTTCGTTACGATTCTACGACAAAAGGTGTGGACTTTAGGTGTATAGGTTATGGTTTTAATGCTTTCAATGTCAGATAATGATAGATTCATGATCTGCATGCAATTGCACATGTACAAAGTGCTGTCTGTTTTCCATTTCGATTAAAGATGAAAAATATGGAATTTTACATACTCTAAGTATTTGTAGAAAGTACCGTATTCGTATAAATTTTGGAAATATGTTTGTCATGATTATTTGATGTATTAATATATTATATATGGATAAAATACTTGTTTGTGAAAGGGCTCGCTCTAATACATGTTTTGCTAATATACACTATGTATGTTGCAATAGTGTATTCTAAGTGTTTGTGAAAATGATTGAATGAGTATAGAATTCTCATTCGTGCTCGCCATGACTAATTGTCATTGGACATATGATTGTTGTATTGGTGATACCCCTTTGACGAAAGGATTTTCCTTAAATCACGCCACGGCCAATATAAACTATATATGCTAAAATGTGTAACCCAAATGTTTGTGGAAATGACTGAATGAACATGGAACTTGGATTCCTGCTTGCCATGACTATCCGTCGTGGGTGCGCGTGGTATAATTGGGGCAACTCCCTAGTGAAAGGATTTGGCCTAATACCTATGTGATCAACATATGTCATGTATGTTGATGTATGTAGTCTAAGTGTTTGTCGAAACGTTTGAATGAGTAGTAGTTAGTAAATTGTAATGTATAAGGGTGTTGAGATATGATTCTCAACTCCTTTAACTATGTGTATGACTTCCTTAGATAGCTGTGTGATTAGGAATTGAATATGTACAAACTCATGCTTGTGTTGTGCTTCATAACATGCTCAACTGATTGTGTGATTTTATCTATGTAATGCATATGTTTAAATTCATGTTTACGTTGTATGATCCGTCATGGGTGATGGGGGAGTGGAGCAACGAGTGCGTGCAATAGCCCTGGCAGCCCTAAACGGATAATATAAGACTTTAATTGTATGATTTGAATCTTAATCCATTACTGCTTTAACTATCTGCAATTGAATGTGATTGGGGCTATGATTATAGTCTAGGCAATCGGTAACAGGATTGAATTCTTGTTGAGATTCATTTGCCACGTGAGATGTGTTTGACGAACCCGAGTCGTACTTCAGTTGACGATAGTGGTTGGCCACGCGAGGTGCTTATGCACTTAATGTCGTTCAACTTGTTGTGCGCTTGAGCTAGCCGAGCTCGTCAAGTAACTCGAGCTATGTAATGTATGTTCACCTTGTTTGGACGCTACTGCTTGAACCTAGGGTACCAAACTTACCAGAGAAATCCCGTTAACCATGGTACCTCGATCCGCTAAGAATCATGAGCGGGCATGGTGGTATGGGATACCGTGGTCAAGCTGTCGGCCTACGCTGAGGCCACGTGCCTCCCCATAGTGACCAATGAGCAACCAGACTCGTGAGCCGATTATGGTGGTATGGGACACTATATTCGTGCTGTCGACACCTACGGCGAGAGCCGAGTACGGTGAGACCTGTATTCGTGCTGACGGGCGACGAGCCCTCTGTAGTGTCTTCAAGTATAATCTAAGGTGTGTGATTGGCGATGAGCCCTTCGCAGCAACTAGAGCATGAGTTGAGCCGAGTACGGTGAGACCTGTATTCGAGCTGACGGCCAGCGATTGAGCCGAGTACGGTGAGACCTGTATTCGAGCTGACGACCAGCAATTGAGCCAATACGGTGAGATCTGTATCCGTACTGACGGGTGACGAGCCCTTTGTGATGCCTTCGCGATGCCTCTCAAACCATAATATCGTATGAGATTAACTAGGACTGACGACCCTAGAATGGATCATGTTTGGGAATGATACAAGGAGGTACCTTAGTTTCTCAATACTGTTGTTTTAAATGGACTAATAATTACTCTGTAATCATGCTCATCATCGCACTGTATGTGCCTGGTAGATGTGGAGCACTGAGGGATGAACACATTCGCGAACGTAAGATGATGTCGCATGAGGGTGGTTTGGCAAGGGCATACATCATGTCATTTCATACTTGCATTAAATAAGAGTAGTTAGAATTGTTTGATTGTACTGCTTTATCATTACTGCTTGACTGAATTGATAACATGTTAACCTATGCTTTATTGTTCCACTGAGTTGATCACTCACTCCTACGTTACAGGACAGTGTTCCGAACACCCACCAGACTTTGCCTGATTGCAGATGGCAACGCTACTCCTGAGGTGGAGCCGGACTTTTGTGACGACGAGGATGCTTTCTCGTATATGCGATTTTCGGGCGGCTTCATGTAAGTCGTGCCTTGATCGACGGGGTTATAGGGATGTTGACTAGATGACACTACACATTTGGTATCATTTGAATTGTACTTGAAATTCTTTAACCTGGCAACCTTATCACACTCTGGAGACTTACCATAGTTTTTTTTTTATTATTATTATATATCTATCACAGTCTTCCGCTTGCAATTTAACTCTCTGGAGTATGATATGCTGTTTTGGCTTTATCTTACTCATGTTCAATGCACTAATACAGACAACATTCAATCATCATTCATTTTGTTGCATAAGTGATGCATTAGAACTTGGGAGTTGAGTTTATGCTCGACCCCCGATTTTTAGGGCGTTACAAGATGGTATCAGATCATGATTTGGATTAAACAAACCTAGGTTATGGTCACACGACGCACTCTGACGCACTCTGACTTAGGAGGGAGCGACGGAATGTAGAAACAGTCATAGATATCCCGATTTCGCCAATTGGCGAAGTTCACTGAAAACGAACGCCGAAATCGAGTCTGAATTCCAATTTTTGAATAATTTGCAAGAAATATGAAATTTTGATCATTATTCGACCAGTCCTGAGTATACTCGACCAGTCGACCTTCGACCGGTCGTAAATATCCACGACCAGTCGTAGATCTCGGGAATCACTTAAAATTTGGAGATTTTTGCTTTCTTCCTCATTCCGTTTTTCCTCTCTAAGGAGCCGAGCTTCGACTTGTCGAACCCATTGTTCATGTTCTTCAAGGTTAGTGTTCCAAATCACATTTTTCTTGCAGATTGTGTCTAGATGTTTACTTTTCAGCTTTAAGCTTTGTATTTTGGATTTCATTGATATTTGGGATTTGGATTTTGAAAAATCTGTTTTGTGTAAACCCACTTCTCAATCCTTTGCAACTTCTTATTTCCTTGATATCTTTGTTGCAAATGGATCCTAGAGGTAGAAAAACTACTTCCCGTGGTCCTTCTTCTTCCTCCAGATCAACCATTATCTCTAAGCGTCATCTTCTTGTTCCCAATGATCTATCTTATGTTAGGGACATTAGATTACGTAATGTTATTGTTGAACATCCTGTTGATGTTAATCATATTGCACCTTTTGACATCCTTCCTATGCCTGAAGCTGTAGGTTGGGTTAACTTATTACATTGGAGTGGGCCAGCATACCGGTCCATTGCCCAATCTATGTTTACATGTATAGTTCTTTCTCACAGGATAATTTAACTTTTAAATAAATATCTATAGAGAAGGGCCTTTTGACATTGATCGTCATTTAATTTCAGCCCTTATGGACATTCCTGTGAATGATGAGGGTATTCCTATCCATAACTTAACGATAAACCCTCAATGTCTGAAAAATGCATGCTCACTAGAGATATGTGCAACATGAATGTTCAATGGACACGAAAAGGAAATACGCTTCCCGCAAGTTATTTGTTACCCAAGTACAGAATTCTCCACAAAATCTTTGTGTCTAATCTGTATCCTCGTTCGGGTAATAAAACTGACTTGACCTCGTTTATGGTTCGTGTTATCCATGCTATTTCATACTCAAATTTGTTTACCATCCTTAATCTGTCATTTCATTCTTCAGTTTAGACTCCATCTTGGTCATAGTGACATTCCTTTTTGCCTATTTAATGACTGTATTGGTTACACATATGTTAGTCGATATGTCGGTTGATGAGGCACCAATCCATCATCTGATCTTCAACAATACTAATATCAATAAGATGAAGTTGGATCTACTTCCTGAACAAGGTGGTGGTGGTAGTGGTGGTCATGAAGAAGCTGGTGATGACATTAATATGGATGACATTTTTAAGGAACTGGATTCTGACTCAACAAATGATCCAGACTTTGAACCATTTGATGTTGATGCTCGTCTGAGTGCATTAGAAGATAAAGTTGAGAATATAAATGTAAAGATGGAAAACATGTCTGTTGCTCATGATTTACAATTCAAGTACATGCGCAAATATCTTAGGCGATTGAACAAAGGCATGCACCAACTTGATCCCTCTATCTCTTGCTCCGTCATCTGGTTCTGATTAGTTTATATGAGATTTCTGGTCTGTAATAACTTTATAACTTAGCACTTCGTTTACGGATTTTGAGTTGGATACTATCTATGTTTTATGCTGAATATTTATTTTATGTGAAGCTATGTGTAACATCCCGGATTTTTGCCAATTTGGGATTAGATGTCCTTAGGCGATGGGTTGCTCTTAATACCTTAATTATTTCGTCAGAACTGAACCCCACAGTCTAAAATCGCTTCTGAACCCATTCCTTCACAAATCCCACCCCTTCCTAACTTGTGCTTTCAATTTTTCAAAGCACTTTCGCCCTAGACACTAACTTAAACTAGCTAAGTAGTAAAACTTGGATCACTTTATATACAAACTGCAAAGGCCTAAGTACCATCTCAACCAGAAAACAATTAGGATTAAATCCTTTAGAAATTTAACAAAGTTAACTAAGTGCAAACTCGATTAGCCATGAAATCCGTTGGGATCGCTTTAATACGATCTGCAAGACCCAAAACTTGTAAAACATGTGACTCTAGGTTACCCTAAAGTCTAGAGCCAAACTCATTACCCGTCTGCTCTCGGGACTGAAACGAAACTTCGTATGAGGTCTAGATCGCACATCGGGAGTCCGATTAACACGAATCTAAGGAACTAGGACCGCCCCACTGGGCCTTGACAATCATCTCAAAAATCAGCTCCGACCGATGTCCCACGGTCATTTATTTCGATCCGGAGCGAGGGTGTGTGAAAAAACACTATTCCTTTGAAAAGAAAATATCTGGAATAGTGATCTGGCACCTTTCGCTTGCGCATCAGTATTAAGCAACCTGACCGTCAGAATCAGACCAAATTACACCCTCGGATCAGGAAAAATTTCAGGAACATTTACATGTACTTGGAATTTCGGATCGTGGCCCACTGACCGTCGAACTGAAAGTGGTCCGCCACGTGCGATCTGGGAATCCGATCGAGTCGAAAACGTGATCCCTCATATCCATGTGTGGTGAGCTTAAGTCTGACGTTTGGCTCAAAGAGGCCACCAGAACACCTCTTTTGGAGCTGGAAAAGTGGCGAATATCCTATAAGCAGTAACCCTTGAACAGGAGTCTATTTCGGTGAAGTTTTAGGCTATATAAGGACCTTAAACCCTCTCCCATTCCAGCCATACGAATTTGGATTTGAGAGAGGGAAAAGAGAGAGAAAGTGAGGGAGAAGTGGGAGAAACTCCCTGCCGTCGTTCCCTGCCACCACACGGGCTGCACCATCTCGTTCTCATCGCTTTTCCGGCGATTCCAGCCCCGTTTCTAGGTAAGAAACCCTAACCCTAACCTGTTTTGGGGTTTAGACTGTTGTAGGTTGTGAAATAGCTAACCTATTTCGTTCTCTAGGTTGCCAAACTGCCGATACGGAAGCTTAGCAAACCTATCGCCTCCGTTACGATTCTACGACCAAAGGTGAGGACTTTAAGCGTATAAGTTACGTTTTTCAACGCTTTCAATGTCAGATAATGATAGATTCATGATCTGTATGCAAATGCACATGTACAAAGTGCTTTCCGTTTCCTGTTTCGATTAGCGATAAAGAATATGGATTTTCACATACTCTAGATATACGTATAAATACCGTATACGTATTTTTCTTGGGAAAATGTTTGACATGTTTATTTAATGTTTGATTATATCATGTGTGGATAAAATGTTAGTTTGGGAAAAGAATCGCAAAAATACATGTTCATGTGTAAACGTCATGTATGTTGAAATTGCGTATTTTAGAAATTCCGCATACGTGCGGATTTTGGAAATATAATTGTCATGATTATTGTTGTATGAATATGGTATACGCGGATAAAATAACCGCTTAGCGAAAGAATAGCCCTAATACATGTTTGCTAACATACACTAGGTATGTTGGAATAGTGTATTCTAAGTGTTTGTGAAAATGGCTGAATGAGTATAGCATTCTCATTCGTGCTCGCCATGACTAATTGTCATGGATATGATTGTTGTAATGGCGATATCCCTTTGACGAAAGGATTTGCCCTAAATCACGCCACGGCCAGTATACACTATATGCTAAAATGTGTGGCCCAAGTGTTTGTGGAAATGACTGAATGAATATGGAACTCGGATTCCTGCTTGCCATGACTATCCGTCGTGGGTGTACGCGTGTTATGATTGGGGCAACTACCTAGCGAAAGGATTTGGCCTAATGCCTATGTGATCGACATATGTCATGTATGTTGATGTATGGTTGTTTAAGTGTTTCTTGAAATGTCTGAATGTGTAGTAGTTAGCAAATTGTAAAGTATAAGGGGTTGAGATATGATTCTCAACCTCTTTTAACTATGTGTATGATCTCCTTTGATAGTTGTGTGATTAGGATTTGAACATGTACAAACTCATGCTTGTGTTGTGATTCATAACATGCTCAACTGTTTTATGATTTTAACTATGTAATGCATATGTTTAAATTTATATTTATGTTGTATGATCCGTCATGGGTGATGGGGGAGCGGAGCAACGAGTGCGTGCAACAGCCCTGGCAGCCCTAAACGGATAATACCAGACTGATTGTATGATTTGAATCCTGATCCATTACTGCTTTATATCTCTGTAATGATTGTGTTTGGGGCTATAATTATAGTCCAGGCAATCGGTAACGAGATTGAACTCGTGGCTGAGATTCATTTGCCACGTGGGATGTGTTCGACGAACTCGAGTCGTCCGTTGCCTGTCGGCAGTGGCTAGGCCATACGAAGTTGTTTATGCACTTCATGTCGTGCAGCTCAACGGGCGATCGTGCTAGTCGAGCTCGTCAAGTAACCCGATCTGCCTTATGTGTGTTCACCCTGTTTGGTCACTACTGCTTGAACCTAGGGTACCAACTTACCAGTGGCGATCCCCGTTTAACCATGGTACCTAGATCCGCTAAGTCGCATGAGCCGGGCATGGTGGTATGGGACACCGTGGTCGAGCTGTCGGCCTACGCTGGGGCTATGTGCCTCCCCGTAGTGACCATTGCGCAATCAACTCGTGAGCCGAATATGGTGGTATGGGACACTGTATTCGAGCTGTCGATACCTCGGCGAGAGCCGAGTACGGTGAGATCTGTGCTCGTGCTGACGGGCGACGAGTCCTCCGTAGTATCATCGAGTACACTCCAAGGGTCTGTGATTGGCCACGAGTCTTTCACAGCAACTAGAGTGTGAGTTGAGCCGAGTACGGTGAGACCTGTACTTGAGCTGACGGCTAGTGATTGAGCCGAGTACGGTGAGACCTGTACTCGAGCTGACGGCCAGCAATTGAGCCGCATACGGTGAGATCTGTATCCGCGCTGACGGGTGATGAGCCCTTTGCGATGCCTTCACTACGCTTCTCAAACCATAACATCGTATGAGAATAACTAGGATTGACGACCCTAGAATGGATCATGTTTGGAATGATACAAGGGAGTACCTTAGTTTCCCAATACTGCTGTTTGAAATGGACTAATAAAAACTTGGTAATCATGAGCATCATCGCACCGCATGTGCTTTGTAGATGTGGCGCACTGAGGGAGTAAGCATTCGCGAACGTAAGATGATGTCGCTTGAGGGTGGTTTGGCAAGGGCATACAGCATCATGTCATTTCAGTCTTGCATTTAATAAGAGTAGTTAGAAATGCTTGATTTGTACTGCTTTATCATTACTACTGCTTGATTGATTTGATAACATGTTAACTTATGCTTTACTGTTCCACTGAGTTGATCACTCACTCCCACGTTACGGGACGGTGTTCCGAACACCCACCAGATTTGTTGAATTTCAGGTGATGGCGATGCTTGTGAAGCAGAGCCGGACTACTTCTATGATGATAGGAGGAGTTCTCCTATCTGTATCTCTCTGACAGGTCAATGAAGACCTAATATTGTATTGACGGGGCTATGGTACATGGGATAGGAGCATTACACTTCCTCACATTTGGTATATTTAGAACTGCACTTGTATTTATTTAACCTGGTAATGTTATCACACTCTGGAGACTCATCATATTTATATATTTTATCTATCTATCACAGTCTTCCGCTTGCAAATTTAACTGTCTCTGGAGTATGATATCCTGTTTTGGCTTAATCTCACTCATGTTCAATGCACAAATTCAATCAACATCCAATCATCATTCATTTTGTTGCATAAGTGATGTTCTGGAACTCGGGAGTTGAGTTTATGTTCGACCCCCGATTTTCAGGGCGTTACACTATGCTGAGTATCTCTATCTCTGTTTTGCTATAATCTCATAACTCCTCATATTTATTCTCATATATCCCTTTATTTAGTTCTCCTACATTGTTGTTTCCTTTGTCATATTGTGACAAAAAGGGGGAATGGTTTGTTCTTACGATGTGATTGTGAGAGGAGTAGCATTGACTATGTTACTCAGGGGGAGTATGTTTGAACTAGTTGAATGAAACTGGTTGAATGTTGAATGTTGAATATTGAATATTGATTTGCAGTAAGCCAGTTGATATTAACTGGTTCATGATTCTTTACCCAGTTGTTCTACTTTATGTTTATCTTGGTTATGTGTTTTGTCACTAATTTGACAAAGGAGGAGATTGTAAGTGCTATAGTTTATATCCCTGTCTGTTGTCAAATTTGTGGTGCCAAAATCACTGCTATATATAACTTGCATATGTGAAGCTCTCTCAAAGATCAACATTCATGAACAAGCAAAGCTACAAGTACAAAGATCAACCTTGACTACAAGAACTGCTCACAAGACATGACTCAAGCTGCAAGACTTCAAGAAGAGTACAAGGCAGTTCGTAAAGAACTCAAGACAATTTCAAGATTGAGCTACATCAAGATTTCAAGATTGAACTACATCAAGACTTCAAGGTTCATACTTCAAGGTCACTAGTTCCTAATGTTTCAATGTCCTTACTTCATGGTTGAGGTTTGACTGACCTTAGGTTGACCTTAGAAGTAGGTCACTTTGGATACATAAATTGGATGTTTATTTTACATAAGTTTGGTCTGTTCTTCGACTAGTCCTAGGCCTTCTTCGACTAGTCCTAGATTTGCTTCGACCAGCCTAATAATTCCTCGATCAGTCGTTAGTTTGTTACAAAATCGAATAATTTCTGTTAGGCTTCAACTAGTCCAGGAGTCTGTTCAACCAGTCGAAGGAACAGTGTTGACTGCATCTTCGACCAGTTGAAAGTCTTCGACTCAAAGTCCAGCGATGAATTTTAAGTTCTTCGACCAGTCGAAGGTGACCTACGACCAGTCGTAGAACGTCAAAGCTTATCGCGCCTGATTTTTCAAATATCTGTATTACTATTCGACTAGTCGAAGAGCTCTCTAGACCAGTCGAAGACGCGATCTGCTCACCTATAAATAGAGCACGAATCTCAGAAGAAATCATCGAATTAATTAATCCATTCAAGCCAATCTTCGTCGAACTTCTAAGAGATAATTCTGTGCTCCATCTAAGCTAAGTGTGCTTATTTAATATTCTCTTTCCTTAGCTTTATTTAATTGATTTTGTTTCTACTATTCCAATCTAATTTGATAAGAGGAATTGTTATTCCCTTTCTTTGGAATCAAAATGAATTAAGGCAAGCCCTACTTGTTTAATTTAAAATCTATTAGAATTAGAACCATTGTAATTGAGTATTGGACATTGAACTTGGACATTCAATCATCTACTCTGACTTAGTTCTACTACGGGCTACACACACGAAGGAAATAATCAGGTATTTTACATTTAATTGTAAATTCTTTTCTGTTTTGGTTTCTTTCAAGATTTGCCAGAAAAATCTTGTTGTATTGGTTATCTGAGGAGATTCAGGAAAACTCAGAAGTGGGGTTTTTTTAATTGTGTAAGCCCATAGACAAAGACACAATTGTAAAGGTTTTGGGTGAACCTGTGAAAACCTATTTTGTTAGTGAACGCTAATATCCCCTGTGTGAGGATATTAAGAGTGGAGTAGCATTCTGTGTGGCTGTTGTTTAACAGTTGGTGAACACACAGGCGAACCACTATAATCCCTTGTGTTGTGGTTGAATGATTTATACTTCTAATCTTTAATTATTCATTAGTGAGATGTATGTATGGTGGTGAATGTTGTAATCATTTAATTCAAGCATTGTGGGAATTTTGTAATAGTTTAGAATTTATTTTCTGCTATTCCTTTATCAGCTTGATATTCAATTTCCTTTAAAGATTGTTCCAGCAAGGTTGCCCCGCCATTTTTATGGTGTATGGCTGTCCCTAGAACAATACATTTGTGATTACAATTTATTTCAATTCAGTTTGTGTTTATTTCTGTATTCCTCTTTGGTTTGAGATTTGATACAAAGATCTTTCTAGAAATAAGGTTGTCCTACCATAAACTCTGGTTTTTGGTGTAAGGTTGTCCTTAGAACAACATTTGTATCAACCGCTCAAGATCTAAATTTTGAGGTTGTTTTACTTTCCTGCATTGTGATTTATTTTGGCTATCATATTCTTTTTAATTCCACTGTTATAAGTTTTATTTGGCATTGTCCTATTCACCCCCCTCTAGGACATATAGCTAGGCCTTTTCAGTTTACAACCCTTTAAATAGGGATACCAAGTAATGGGAAAGAAATCAGAAACAAACTACAACTAAAACTCTTAGAATTCGTGACTTACTATAAGGTCGTGATGTTTACTACTGTGCAAGGTTTTCGGCCAAAAATAGTAAGTGTCCTATTTGTCTTCACCAAACCATTCTCCTAATTATTCTAAGCCCTTTTCACATTGGGCGCAACTCCTAAAGCCCAACGGATGAAGAGAAATCAAACTAAAACTACTATTTTTAGTAAAATGAAATTGAAACAGGGAAACGACCGTCAATTGGGGGTTTTTTTCACAATTCTGGGTTGTGCAACCCAGCGTAGTGGGGTTGGTTGGCTTCATTAGCTCGTTCTACCCCAAATTCATATATTTTACGTCAGATAACTCATTCCAGATTGCAAGATATGTCCGATTTTCCCCGAAACTACCCGAAATTGAGCGAAATGGAGCCGGGGGGCCAAACGGAGCACTTCCAGAGGGATTCAGGGTGGGACCCAGGGTTTTTTGGGGCCTGGGGGACAGGAGAGTCTCGCCCATAGGGCCCCACCTCGAAAACTGGAAATTTGGTTGCCCAGTCGGCGAGGCCCTCGCCCAGTCGGCGAGGCCTCGCCGGATTTTGGGCTGGGCCAGCCGGTCGTCCGGGCCGATCATGTTTGAGGTCTAGTGGGACACCCTGGGGTGTGGACCGTGGCTTAAAACCCTCTCAAACACCTACCTCCTTCACAAACTCCCTCTCCAAGCTCTCATTTCCTCTCCAAGTTGCTATCCTCTCTCTCAAAACGCCCTTCCAAACGCTCAATCTTCCATTTTCGACCACCACCCATCCCTTTCCTTCGTGCACAGCAGTCCACACCCCCTACCCATTTGATTCCCTCTCATTTCAGCCCCTACACCACCCGTTTGAAGCTCCAAAATGTGTAGCCTCCTACCCTACCCCATTCCTCCCTCGTATCTCCTTCATTCTCTGTCACTCAGGCCTCTACAATATCTGTTGGGCCCTAAATTCATGGAGAAATCACTTTTTCAGCCCTTTCTCTCTCCTTCTTTTATTTTCCATGGCCCTATTCGAATTGGTTACGGCTATTTTCACGCTTTCCAACACAAGGCTCATTTTCCAAAGTCTATAAACTCAATTTTAATCCCACCCACCCTCCTACCAAACATACCACTTCTAATCTCGAGGAGGGATTAGCATACAGTCCCATTTAATACAACTTAAGACCACTGGCCAAATAGTGTTGAAGTGATAAAGTCCCTTGATATACATTAACCCACCACACTCTGATAGCTTAAGCTTTTAGAGTAAATGTGTTTGACAAATAGACCCTTGGAGTTTTGGACTTAGAACAGTGCTCCTAGATTTCAACAGACATGACCGTGTAAGAAATCCAACAAATATATAATGTGAACCTTAGGACCCTCTTAGTTGGAATAGGCATAGGTGAAATGCTCGAGCATAGTTAAATTTAAGTCCGGGCGACTCAATTCCACTTAGACAACGTTTGACCCTACGCAATAATTTCTTGTATTAGAAATTATCTGAAATCATCTAGTGTATAAGAATAGACTTTGGATTACACCTAGAGGATACCGCTACTCCTAAATTAAGACTAGGCTACTAATCACATTAGAGAATGCTAGAGAACGATAGATGTATCTAGGTCAAATCAATACATCTCTTTGATCTGGGTGGCGTAATGAAAGCATGGTGGACCCTAACCCACTGGCCCAGGATCGAAACTGTGCTTGTTGAATATGAACATTATAGAAGCCCTAGCAAGTTCTACTATGAGAAACCATTTTAGGATCATCAAGTAAGTTTTGATTCACCATTTCCTTGGACATAGATAATAACAGGGACTCTCTTAGACTAAGACCTAAAGGGCAACCTTAGACATAGACAAGTTGAACCTTTCAATGATGGACATTCCCTATGTTTTTAGAGTGATCGGACTGCGGAGTTACTGAAATATACAACTACGAAACATTCGCGGCTTGACCCAATTCTCAATCCTGAGCGACTACCAATGGACTCACTACTTGGCCGAGCAGAAGACCAGGATCCACTAGGATTCGGAAGGGATACGATGAGCTTTCTACCCTGACCTAGTAGATGATCGATGTATTGGGATTAAGCCCACCATAAACGTCTCTCCGTGTTGGTCAAACAATGAAAACAGCTATCTCACTCTAGATAGTTGGGGATTGTCATCAAGACTCCAAATAGGTAAAGAAATAAATTATAGCAAACCATCAGGGTATGAGAAGTGGATAAAGAAATATGTTTTAAGGGGGTAGACTAAAATGAACCAGGCTAGTATATACCCTACCACGCGTAGGACTCGAAATCAATAAAACTTAGGCAAAAGAAATAATTAAATCTTTCCTTATTACCCTTAGCCAATTTCGGGGATGAAATTTTATTTTAAGGGGGGTAGATTGTAACATTCCGGATTTTTGCCAACCTGGGATTAGACATCCTTAGGCAATGGGTCGATCCTAACACCTTATTAACTTGTCAGAACCCAATCCCATAACCTAAAATCGCTTGTTAACCCTTTTCCTTCACAAATCTTACCTTTCACCACCATGTTCTTTAAATTTTTCTAAGTACTTTCACCCTAGACACTATCTTAATGTTTAGGTAATGAAGAACAATACTTAAACTAAACATTGCTACACAGGATTAAGTACCACCTTAGACCGAAATCACCCAAGACTAAATCCTTTAGAAATTAGGTGAGAATTACCCAGTGTTAAACTCGAGTACCTGTGAAATTAGCACCAATCACTTTAAATACAATCTGCAAGACCCAAAACTTGTAGAATCATTGACGCTAGGTTACCCTAAAATCTAGGATCAATCTCATTACCCGACTGCTCTCGGGAGCACATGAAAGCTCCGTATCAGATCTGGACCGCACGTCGAGAGTCCTTTTAACGCCAAGTTAAGGAATTAGGACTGCCTTGCTGGGCTTGACAACCATCTCGGAAATCAAATCCAAATAGTGTCCCACTGTAATTCGCTTGAGTCCGGAGCGAGGAGTGTGAAAACACTTGATTTTCTTTAAAAATAAATATCTCAAATAGTAATCTAACACCTCTCGCTTGCGGATCAGTATTAGGCAACCAGACCATTAGAATCTGACCCAAATACACCCTCGGATCAGGAAAAATTTCATACACATATCCATGTACTCGGAATCTCCGATCGAGATCCGCTGACCGTTGAACTGATACTGGTCCGCCATTTACGATCTGGAATCCCGACTAAAATGAAAACTTAAGTAAACGTAAATCCAGTGTTAGTGAGCTTAAGTCCAACCTTTGGCTCAAGGAGACCTGCCAAAAGTCCTCCGTTGAGCTGAAACTGACCCGCTTTGGTTATAACCTAAGTATACTTTGACTTGGAGTCTATTTCGGTGAGTTTTTAGGCTATATAAGGACCTTAAACCCTCTCTCATTGAAGCCATATGAATTTGAGAGAAACCCTAGAGAGAGAAGAGAGAAAAGAGAGAGAAAGTGAGAGAGAAGTGGGAGAATCTCCCTGCCACTCTTCCCTGCTGCTATCCATGCTCAACAGCACCATTCTTATCGCTTTCCCAGCGATTCCGACTTCGTTTCTAGGTAAGAAACCCTAACCCTAATCTGTTTTGGGGTTGTATAGGTTGTAGGTTATGAAATATCTAACCTACTTCGTTCTATAGGTTGCCAAACTGCCATATACAAAAGCTTAGCAAACATATCGACTTCGTTACGATTCTACGACAAAAGGTGCGGACTTTAGGTGTATAGGTTATGATTTTCAACGCTTTCAATGTCAGATAATGATAGATTCATGATCTGCATGCAATTGCACATGCACAAAGTGCTGTCTGTTTTCCGTTTCGATTAAAGATGAAGAATATGGAATTTTACATATTCTAAGTGTTTGTAGAAAGTACCGTATTCGTATAAATTTTGGAAATGTGTTTGTCATGATTATTTGCTGTATTAATATATTATATATGGATAAAATACTTGTCTGGTGAAAGGGCTCGCCCTAATACATGTTTTGCTAATATACACTATGTATGTTGAAATAGTGTATTCTAAGTGTTTGTGAAAATGACTGAATGAGTATAGAATTCTCATTCGTGCTCGCCATGACTAATTGTCATTAGACATATGAATGTTGTATTGGCGATACCCTTTTGACGAAAGGATTTCCCCTAAATCACGCCACGGCCAATATACACTATATATGCTAAAATGTGTAACCCAAGTGTTTGTGGAAATGACTAAATGAACATGTAACTTGGATTCCTGCTTGCCATGACTATCCGTCGTGGGTGCTCGTGGTATAATTGGGGCACCTCCCTAGTGAAAGGATTTGGCCTAATACCTATGTGATCAACATATGTCATGTATGTTGATGTATGTAGTCTAAGTGTTTGTCGAAACGTTTGAATGAGTAGTAGTTAGTAAATTGTAATGTATAAGGGTGTTGAGATATGATTCTCAACTCCTTTAACTATGTGTATGATTTCCTTGGATAGGTGTGTGATTAGGAATTGAATATGTACAAACTCATGCTTTTGTTGTGCTTCATAACATGCTCAACTGATTGTGTGATTTTATCTATGTAATGCATATGTTTAAATTCATGTTTACGTTGTATGATCCGTCATGGGTGATGGGGGAGTGAAGCAACGAGTGCGTGCAACAGCCCTAACAGCCCTAAACGGATAATATAAGACTTTGATTGTATGATTTGAATCTTGATCCATTACTGCTTTAACTATCTACAATTGAATGTGATTGGGGCTATGATTATAGTCTAGGCAATCGGTAACAGGATTGAATTCGTGGCTGAGATTCATTGACCACGTGAGATGTGTTCGACGAACCTGAGTCGTACTTCGGTTGACGATAGTGGCTGGCCACGCGAGGTGCTTATGCACTTCATGTCGTTCAACTTGTTCTGCGCTCGAGCTAGCGAGGTCGTCAAGTAACCCGAGCTGTCTAATGTATGTTCACCATGTTTGGACGCCACTGCTTGAACCTAAGGTACCAAACTTACTAGAGAAATCCCGTTAACCATGGTACCTCAATCCGCTAAGACTCATGAGCCGGGCATGGTGGTATGGGACACTATGGTCGAGCTGTCGGCCTACGCTGGGACCACGTGACTCCCCGTAGTGACCAATGAGCAACCAGACTCGTGAGCCAATTATCGTGGTATGAGACACTATATTCGAGCTGTCGGCACCTACAGCGAGAGCCGAGTACGGTGAGACCTGTATTCGTGCTGACGGGCGACGAGCCCTCTGTAGTGTCTTCGAGTATACTCTAAGGTCTGTGATTGGCGATGAGCCTTTCGTAGCAACTAGAGCATGAGTTGAGTCGAGTACGGTGAGACCTGTATTCGAGCTGACGACCAGCGATTGAGCCGAGTACGGTGAGACCTGTATTCGAGCTGATGGCCAGCAATTGAGCCGCATACGGTGAGATCTGTATCCGTACTGACGGGTGACGATCCCTTTGTGATGCCTTCGCGATGCCTCTCAAACCATAATATCATATGAGATTAACTAGGACTAACGACCCTAGAATGGATCATGTTTGGGAATGATACAAGGGAGGTACCTTAGTTTCCCAATACTGCTTTTTGAAATGGACTAATAATTACTCGGTAATCATGCTCATCATCGCACTGCATGTGCCTGGTAGATGTGGAGCACTGAGGGATGAACGCATTCGTGAACGTAAGATGGTGTCGCATGAGGGTGGTTTGGGAAGGGCATACATCATGTCATTTCATACTTACATTAAATAAGAGTAGTTAGAATTGTTTGATTGTACTGCTTTATCATTACTGCTTGACTGAATTGATAACATGTTAACCTATGCTTTATTGTTCCACTGAGTTGATCACTCACTCCCACGTTACGAGACGGTGTTCCGAACACCCACCAGACTTTGTTTGATTGCAGATGGCGACGCTACTCCTGAGGCAGAGCCAGACTTTTGTGACGACGAGGATGCTTTCTCGTATATGCGGTTTTCAGGCAGCTTCATGTGAGTCGTGCCTTGATCGACGGAGTTACAGGGATGTTGACTAGATGACACTACACATTTGGTATCATTTGCATTGTACTTGAAATTCTTTAACCTGGTAACCTTATCACACTCTGGAGACTTACCATAGTTTTTTTTTTTTATATTTTATATATCTATCACAGTCTTCCACTGGTAATTTAACTGTCTCTGAAGTATGATATGTTGTTTTGGCTTAATCTCACTCATGTTCAATGCACTAATACAGACAACATTCGATCATCATTCATTTTGTTGCATAAGTGATGCGTTGGAACTCAGGAGTTGAGTTTATGCTCGACCCGATTTTCAGGGCGTTACAAGCGATCATCCTCGGGTTATTAGAACAGGGTGTTACAGATAACTTGTAGAAGAGATCTTTATGAGTCATCTTCAATCTAAACCATCAATGGTGATTATGTGAGTGCACTCTCCCTCTTTTCCTTCTTTGATTCCTTGATCCTCCTTATTTCTTTGATGTGGTGGTGGGATCCACAAATGGTGACCACACAGTGATGATCTTGAATTATACGTACAGTTCAACAGTGTAAATGATAGGAGGACCTTGAACAATAACTTCATCCAAAACCTTTTTGGGACCCACTGGCTGTGCCCACCGTGATGTTCAGAGTCATCCAACCTTTTGACAAGGTCATATAGACCTGGATGAAGGTGTTCATCCCCCTTATCGTCATTCCTCTTAAGAACCAGTTAGAGTAGATTATGTGCAGTTTATAAAAAAATCCACATGGTGTATTTGGATATTAAAATAAATTGCTTAGCAAATAACAAATGGAATGTATCATACAGTACCACATCATCTAAGCGGTTGATGTAGAAGCAATCGTGAAGAAATGGTTAGAGGAGAGATGACTAAGAAAGAAACAGGGGAATTCAAGTAGATAGTGGAGAATAGTTATGGCAACGATCAGGACATGAGATTGATCCAGATGGCTTCATTAAAGCTATAAAAATAGAAGGGGAATGCAAGAAGAAAAAGGGTCTCATACCAACCCAATTAAACCAAACATTACATTTCAATTATCCTTTCAAGTATTAGTCTATTTACATTCCATATTGTAATCCTTTTATTTTTCGATCAACCAAATTACATTCCTCAATGTAATTCTTTATTTTCTGCCTGTTATTTACATTCTGTAGTGTAATCCATAGTGTTAAATGAAGTAGCTAGTAAATTTAGCTATAATTTTAGTCTACGCTCGCATGCTGGATTCACTTTATCATTAGAAAAAGTGTTTTGCATCTTCTCTTTGCGACCAACTATAAGAATCATTTTCTCATTTCGTTTTATCTATATCAAAAAATTCGTTTCGTACGAAAGGCAAAGGTGCGACCATCATCAGAGGATGAACCACACCCTCTAAATATCGCCTGATCCTGTTTACACTTTGAGCATGTGGCTGAATAGGCAACCGATCTCATCAGATCTCGATCATACACCACATGTCTACCTATCATGCCGCTTGGGGTTATAGTTGTTTGGTTTGAATTAAAGCCATAATTTTGATTTTATCATGCCTGCACGCAAATGAAAATAGAACCACATAGTAGTTTTTGGCATGCCCGATGAGACCCTGTCTCTAACTTACCAGTGTAATATTGTCAATTATGAATATAATAAGCGCTCACATTGCTGGGGTCAATCCTTTAGACCCAACCGTTCCACTTCCAGTCGAGGATGTGCCAGTTCCACCACCCCCTGAAGCGGTGAATCTAAACAATAGTCCAACGCCTAGTACTGGGGATCAAGGAGGAGCATTAACCTTTCAGAATATTCTTTTAAACGATATTTCTATCGTGCTTCGAGATGTACAGCTGAGCATTCATCTTGTACAGGATTAGGGAAGAGCCCAAGGAGAGAAATTCTATATTCAAGCTGAAAATACTAATCAATATATGACCAACAAGACTAATGCCATGCATGGATTAATGGCTATGATAGCAGAGCGAATGCCATCGATAATGCAATACAATGCCGAGGGAAGTTCTATCGATAATGCAGGTTCGTTGCCATTCATGCCTCTTAACGGAATCCACCACCAGTCCCAGTCCAGGAGATGAGAAATGTTCCTCCTCCTGTAGAAGCTAAGTGATCAGAGTGAGAGGCTAGGAACTTTATACGTGAGAATCAGAATCAAGGATTACCAGGAGGATTCAATTCCCAACAATTCCCCGAATTTTAGGATAATTTGAACCGATGTGGCCCCGACCAAGCGCTATTCTTAGAACCTCAACAAATGGATCATGATCAGATTGTGCAAATCATCCAAGAAGTTATTGGTCAAGTGCTTGGTTGCAACACTATACCGGTGTATCATAAACGATACCCCAAATGGATAGATCGGCAATACCCATTACCGAGGAACTATCGACCAGATTTTACCTTATTTTCGAGCAAGCCCTGTGAGTTAACTATCGAGCACATTGGCCAATTTACAATGCAATGTGGAGAATTAGCCAATACTGATTATCAGAAATTATAGTTTTTTGGTTATTTACTAACCGCAATAACTTTACATGGTATTTGAACCTATTGCTAGACTCGATACACACTTGGTAAGAAATGGAAGAGAATTTTCAGGCTCAGTTCCTCTCTAAGAACAAAGAAATCATTATGGTTGATCTTGTCCAGTTTCGATAGTTACTCGAAGAGACATATGAAAGTTATATCACACAGTTTTAAACGGAAAATGACTAAGGTTGTCATAATTGAAGCCGAACAAAGCGGAATCAACCACATCAACTACATAGAAGGCTCAAAAGGTTTACACACTTGACATCATTAGAGTTGAGGAAATATTTGACATTCTGCTAGCTGGAAATTTTATCAAAATTCATATGTATCATAAGATACCCTCGGCCGATGAATTACAAAAAACTAAATATTGCAAATGCCACTGAACTCGGTCTCATTCAACTAACAAATGCATTGTGTTTAGGAACTTTATTCAGGATCACATCGATCGCGGATTGCTAACATTTTCTAAAAAAGGTTGAGAAAGCCATGCTGATCGATACAGACCCATTCCCATCCAACCTTGAGGTCAACATGGTCATGGATAATATGAGGAATCAGCTGCGGTTGAAGGTCAATCTCGGCCCAAGTAATTAAGGAGAGGTATCACGACGACTAGTACAGGGCTGATGTTGGACCTCTCATTCGAATGATAATCAGTCAAACGTTGTTCAATGGGCTAGTCAAAGCTCAGAAATATGTAACCAATGTGCTCGAAGAATTGTTCCTTGATGGGGGGTCCTCCAGAGCCTAGATGGAGAGGTCGTTACATGGCTCCTCGACCAGTTAGAAGTAACGACCAACATAGACCACAACAGATGGCTCCCACTCATCGCCAACAAATGGAACCACCAAGCTAAAGGATGGTTAGACCCCCACCAAGCTAAAGGATGGTTAGACCCCCAACAACTCGAGAAGGAATATGGAAGCGAGTTACGCATCCGAAATTTCCAATAGTACCGAAGGCTCTAACTCAAACTCAAAAGTGTATATGGTAAAGGCATCGGGCCAAGTTGAGGAGAAAATCAGGGGAAGTTACAAGACCACCTCGGTCAGAAATAACTCAACCTAGGACTTTTTGGAGGATCCTCGTACCTGAAGGTCACGTGGTTGAAAACACAGTAGGAGAAATACTTTCTCATGTGTTACAAAACCAGGATTTTGATGATCTCAGTCAACATAATCAGTAAGCAAGTCCTAAGGAGGAAGACAACTGTGGTAACTTATCAGACTACCTTAGCAATGAGTTCTTCCCAGCAGATGAATGGTTGGCTAATGAACTGACGTCAACCACTGAAGTACTAAAACTTGTCTCACCAACAGATGCGTCGGCTGACCTTATGGCCGATGAGAGCGTTGATTAGATAGAAGATATCAGAACAAAAGCTGACCTTGAAACACTAAGGGGGTAATGTCCAAATGATAGAATTATATTTGGGACATTCCCACTATACGTGTTCCATAACAACATGATCTTCACATTGCCTTGGAGTTTCCAGACCAGGCTAACCTATCCAAACAAAATGGCAGGAGATATAAAAGAATATACCCCCCAATAATAATACATCATGCTTCTATCCCATTCGAAGAATATGCTAGAAATGAATCAAATGTTGATGAAGTACCTCATGTTAACACCATCACAGTAGAGGCAAGGGCTACATCTGAAAGGGTGGTCATAGAGAGACACACCCATGGTATGATGCAACATCTTAAGTTATTATACATATCGGCTCCTCTCAAAGAGTGCTCGGTCACTAGGATTATGGTCGATAACCAGGCCGCTGTTAACCTCTAACCATTTAGAATGATGTCTAAATTGGGAAAGACTGTGGTTGACTTGATTTCATCAGAGGTGACTGTCAGTAATTTCGTTAGACATATAATAAAACTCATGGCATCTTACCGATCTATCTGACTGTTTTTTTAAAGTTAAAATGGCCTCTCTTGTACATACTACATGCTGAAATTTGAAATATGAGTCATTAATTCTCATATTATTTACTGTTCATCTCACTACATTATCCAAGACAAGTAATCAAAAGTTCAATTGAGCAATTGCAATAGGGATTTCACTAAGATGGAACAAATCTTGATTATTGACGCCCAATGGAGATTGATGAATCCCCAACTGACGAAACGTGTAATCGCAGTCAAGGGCATCGATGCTGATGGCGCTAGCTGAGTAGCTCAAGTCAATGTAGTTTTTAGAGTCGCTTGGAACACTGCATGGATCTCATGCATCGCCTCTTCCTAACCATAAAGATCTTGACATCCATCCAAAGCTCCTTTCATGTTAGGATCTTGAGCCTTTAAAAAAAAAAAAAAAAAAAAAAAAAGAAAACAAAAACTCTGAAGGTGTTTTTATCATTACTCGAAAAACTTTATAATGCCAGGACAGACATTCAGGCACCCCTACCAGAAAAAAGAGGAGGGCCACCTATCATATGGTTAGGCATCTACAAGACAGAACCCCTCTACAAAGTCCTAGACTGACTTTCTAATCGATCCAAGCTTTATCAAGCACTAGTAACCCTCTAATCTACACCAGGAGCTCATTCAAATTGTTAAAGAAGTGGTTCCCCAGGGAGGCACTACCAAGGCAAGCCAAAGCGTCCGCAGGAGCATTTTCTTCCCTTAGAATATGGCGAAAGGAGAATGAGCCTCTATACATAAGGCCATCAATTCTCTTTAACCAGTGCCTCCAAGACCAACTCTTTTGGGAGAAACCATAAATAAGATCAATGACAACCTTAGAATCTGACTCCACCTCTACCCTGGTAAGACCTGAGCTAGGCAATTAAAGAGGTTGATTCAAACAACACACAATTCCGCTCTGTTGCTAAACCCTTCTCCAAAACCCACTGCAAATGCAAAAATTAGCTTCCCATCTGAGCCTCTGCAAAACCCTCCACCACTTGACAGGTTAGGGTTCCCATGTGACAAGCCATCAATATTAAGCTTGGCCCATCCCATCCTTGACATCTTCCACCTCACAACCTCAAATCGAGCTTCATTCGGGGACCTGCTTTCATCTGGACATAGCATTTCAACCACCATTTAACCCGGGCTACCATGGCAGCGCTAGAGCCGACCTTACCATCCATCTTCATGGAGTTCCTGGATCGCCAGATCTCTTAGAGGATGAGGTTAGGGGCCACCTTAATGCACTGGCTATTACTGCCTCTGGAGATGGCCAGCCACCATTGCTTCAATCTAGCTTCCACAGAGAAGGCCATCAAGGAGGGGATCCTGAACATGGCTCCAAATAGACTCCAAACTTTGGACTCCAGCCCTCCATGGAGGAAGACGTGAGGGAGAGATTTGACCTATGGACAACAAGATGCATCCTCATCACAGCAAACGCACCTTGACACCAAAAGAACGCCCTTAGATTGCACTCTATCCTCCACCGCTACAGCCCCCTGCAATAATCTCCAGACAAAGGTTACTATCTTTGGAGGAAGCTTCCCTTACCAAACCCCTTTAGCCCAGCTCTTTTGCTGGGTTGAGGACCTGCACGGGTCCCAACTGATCTCACCGAAAAATTATCTGAGGGATCAAGGGGCCAGAAGCATCGGTCCACATCATCCGACGTCGCAAAACCACCCTAAAAAATAAAATCAAGCATGGTCTACGGTAGAAATTTGAATGCAGAAGAAGGAGGAAGAGGCCTATCCTTACCCACCAAATCTTTCACGTGAAGCCCACCAATAACTTCAGGAATTTGCGCTTCTGCCAGCAAGTTCAGTGGCCCTAACCCGGTCCAATTTTTAGCCCACAAACTCCTGTCTCCACTACCAATCTGCCACTGGATGTTATCTTCTAACAATGGAAATAACTCCCTAACAGATTTCTAGAAGGGAGATGCATTCGCCAACACCCATGCCCTTCTATCTTGTAGTAAGTTCTGTGGGTATTTCGCCCTCATCAACACTGCCCATTGGCTAACTATCTGCTTGAATTTTGCTGACCATGCCAACTTCAACCTGAAAACCTTCATGACATCCTTCCAGCCTCTGATTCCTAACCCCCCCCCCCCCCCTATAGGCTTGCAAATCTTCTTCCAACTGAGACAATGGTGCTTCCTTTTGCCTTCAGCCTAGCCCCAAAGAAAGTTAGAGAATTTTCTTTCCAGATCATCTAAGACAGCTATAGGCACCTTGGACATAGCTAGGACATTGATTGGGATGCTGCTCAGGACGTGTTTAATCAAGGTGACTCTCTTAGCTTGTGATAAGAATCTCGCGGTCCAGCCGTTAATCCTATTTTGGATCTTATCTAGCAAGAATTGGAAATCGGCTTTCTTCAATCTAACCTTTGAGATAGGCACTCCCAAATACTTAAGCCCAGCCCTGGCTCTAGGGAATCCCAACAAACGCTCAATGCTTCTGACCCTGTTATCTGACATCTTATTCGAGCACAAGAAGGAGCTCTTGAGGAGGTTAAATTTTTTGCCCTAAAGCCTCTTAGAAGGAGCTGAGAAAGTTCTTTATAGCTTGGATCATCGAACGACCCCCGTTTTGAAAAAGCAAGGTGTCATTCATAAAAAGTAGGTGCGAGATAATTGGGCACCCCTGTTTGAGATGGTACAGTTGCCCAGGCCCTCTTTCCATGAGCTTTTTGAAACCTCTGCTTAAAGCTTTTGCGGCAATGATGAATATACTAGGTAATAGATGATCAACCTGGTGGAGCCCTCTCGAGGACTTGAAATAGCCTGTTGCTTCCCCATTTACTAGGACAGAAAACCAATTGTTAGAACAACAACTCAACACTATACTAACCTATTTCTCACTAAACCCAAATCTGCTCATAACCTGCTTCAGGAACTTCCATTCGATCTGACCGTTGGAACTAAAACAATACTTGCGCAATTTTTTATGGTCGATACATCATCAAGGTATAATTCTTTGCTAGGGAGGAAATGGATTCATTTGTTTGCATGTATACCCTCCCTACAATTGTTCACAATTTTCTAAAACCAAGATAAGTTCAAACTGGTACTGGCTGATAATAAACCTTTCTTAGCAACCTCAAACGCCAATGAAGCGTATTATTACGAGGAGGAGGTAGGACCGATCCGGTTCATTGGGAGGAACAAATACGGCCAACTAACTGAAATATCAGTAAAGAAGAACCAGGAAAGTATTGTGCAAGCTATCAACGAAGTAATATGATCAAGTGACAACCCGTTGAGGGACAATGTTCCTTATCAGCTAGTCTCACATTGCATAATAAAAGAAATTCCATAATTAATACACCAAGAAATAGGCACTACCAAGATAAGAAGGCTTGAGGAAATTCTGAAAGATATGGACAATGGATGCCTTGTGAACTTGACCGATGTGGATGCTCCAGCTGAAGATGAGGGCATCAAGCTTGAAAAGGCTCCCAATAAAGTGGAAGATTTTAGGCCTCAAGTCCAAGACCCATTAGTCGAAGTTAACATAGAGACCGAGCAGGATCCAAAGCCTACGTTCATCAGTGACTTGTTGAAGCCTTGTGAGAAAATGTGAGGAGATCAGCTACCAATTATGTCATGATAGACAGTGAATTGTATCACAAAAGGGCTGATGGAGTTTTGCTCCATTGCTTGTCTAGGAAAGGAGCCTTGTTAGCAATGGGAGAAGTCTACGAGGGAATATGTGGGGCCCACCATGCAGGGAGAAAAATGAGCTGACACTAAGATGTTATGGAGATTTATGGCTGATGATAATGACTAATTTTATTTGGTATGACAAGGGTTGTGAGGCTTGTTAAAGAAATGGGCCGATCCAGCATGTACCCACCACAGAGATCCATTTTATTATAAAGGTGTGGCCATTTCGAGGTTGGGCGATCGACTTGATAAGACAAATCCACCCACCTTCATCATGGATTGATTCATTTATAATTATTACGACCAATTACTTCACTAAATGGGTAGAGGCAAAGCCCATGAAAGGGGTTGGTCTAGGTAGAGGCAAAGCCCATGAAAGGGGTTGGTCACTAAGAAGTCATTGAATTCATTGAGAGTAGTATTATCCATTGGTTTGGAATCCCAGAATTCATAACAATGGATCGAGGTGCAGCGTTCTCAGCCAAGGAAGTGGGGGTGATGGTCGTTAAGTATGGAATGAAAATATTGCATTCGATGCCATATTACATGCAGGTTAACGGCCAAGCTGAGGCTAGCAACAAGGTAATAAAAAATATTCTAAGAAAAATGATCGAAGAAAATTCTTGAGAATGGAACATGAAGCTGTCGAAATCACTTTGGGCATATCGAAATTCACCGTGTACAAGTACCGGCATGAGTCCATTTGCGCTAACATATGGACATGATGCAGTAATACCATTAGAGGTCACTGTACCATCTTTACGGACCGCTTATAACAAGAGGGTGAAAGGGAAATCCTTTAGAGTAGGCGATATGGTATGGAAGGTGATATAACCTATCAGTAAGAAAGAACATGCTCTCGGTAAGAAATGGTCTCCCATATGGGATGTACCATACATTATTATCTATGTTCTCAAAAGAGGAGCATATGTTTTAAGAGATATGAATGGGAAGGTCGCAAAGGCTCTAATAAATGTCTGATTCCTGAAGCCTCACTTTCCCGAACTGTCGGAAGTCGTTCGAGATCAAGCCGAGTAAAGTAAAAATAAAAATAAAAATAAAAGGATTAGTAAGTTTTCTTTTTTAAATAAAAAAGAAGGGGAGCCTTGAAATAAAGGCCATTCAATTACAAAAATAAAAATAAAAAAATTACAATACGCAGCCGATCGACTGAATCACAGAGAGGTTGCCTTGAGTTCTTCAAAATTTTTTTTATAGCCGACTCCTTGCCCTTTAAGGCCATCACATGTATACTTTTCCATTGATGCGACGGTCGATGGCCTCATATTCCTACTCAGCCTCCGACCTCTCAGACTTGCTAGACTCTTCATGAGCTCGATAGAGTTCTTTTATCTGGGACTTGATGAAGTTTCTCAAGTCCTAATTATCCACACGATCATGGTCTAGATAGAGCCGTTGAGCCTCAAAGAGGTTGCCAAGTACAACCTTCATGGATCGTAACATCTCTTTGTCGAAGCGATGTTGATGAATCCATTGTAGCTGATTCTTCCAAGCTACATCGTAGAAAGCTGAAAGAGTCGCAAACTCATCACGAAGGGCCGAGAGTTCCATCAGTGGGGCAACACATTGTTCGAGCTCAGAGTCAGCCTTGAATATGCCACTCCAAGCTGTTGGAGGTTTTAAATGACCTTAAGAACCTCTTGCAGAGATTCATCTGTCTTGCATGCCTCAGTTGCATCCTTAAGCGAGGGATAAGCATTGCAGGGAAGAGAGCAATGGGAGAAGGAGTCAATCCCTCCTTCGATGTTCAAAAAGAGGAATCCATGACGTTAAAACTTATTGTCGATGCTTCCTGTTCGTGATGTGTGTTGCAAATTTAATTGGGGAGTACATTTTATAGATATCAGGAGTAATAAATGCATGCATTTGATAGGGTTTGATGGTTGGGAATCCAAAGTAGACGGTTGGGTCATCGATTCATTTTTGAGAATATGGGGGGATGCAACGGAATAAATGAGGCCCCTTGAGGAACGTTGTGTATTTATTCCCGCTGAGTCAGCATACGGTAAAACATACGTAAGTGGGAAAACGACTAAATGTTGAGCGACCGACTAATGAAAAAGAAACTCGATCGAATTTGCGGACACTGTTCGAACTAGTTATCTTTTCTGAACGTCTCTAACCGTGACCCATGGTAGAAGATTTAGTAGCTGAAAAGAAAACATCTCATACCTTTCCAAAATATTAATTTTAATGATAATACGGGAGATTTATTTAATAACATTGCCAGTTATCGACCGTATTACATGTGTGTTGAGTGTGAAATATTGCATACTTTCCCCTTATTTATACCTTGGCTTTATAAACATGATAGTGCTTAATCGATGTAATTGTGCATGTTTTCATGTGCGAGGTGATTTTGAGAGCTTAAGGTGAAACTGATGCTGAAAGGGAGATTTATGCTCAAAAGACTACTAAACAAAGATTTGGAGATCTGAAAGTCATTAATAAAGAATTCAAATGCCAAAGATCCAAATAAATCAAGTGAGGAATGAAGAGAATCGAAGATTTGAAGTGAAGAAAAAGAAAAGGAATCCTGAAAATTGTCATAAAAAAACATATTCCTGAAAATTGTCCTGGAAAAACATATTCTAAAACTTCGAGTCTAAAACAATGAAAGCTCTGGAAGTCTATTTTGGAAACTACGTAGAGTACATAAATTTAAGGCAGTTTCTAGATTTTTCCAACTCGGTGTGAAAGTTGGAGTTCAACAACTATAAATAGGACTCCCTACGATGCTCCAAAGCATCTTCTAGGGTTTGGAAAGGGAAAGAAGGCCTAGGCGAAATGCTAACAATGTTCTTCCACTTCAATTTCTTCATGAATTCTAGTATATCTTTTACTTTTTCTTTTATTTTTGAGTTCTATGACTAGCTAATCTCTTAGATGAGCTTAAGAGGTGAAGTTGTAGTTTTTTTTTATTATCCTTCCTTGGCTTTGATTCTTGTTTATTTTGAACGTCATTGATTTTTAGTTTGAATTTAAGGAATATTTTTAGTTTTCTATGATTTATTGTGACTCAAATTATAATAGATACCGTGATAGCTTTGAATATCTTCTTTTCCTGTTTTGAGATTGTGAGATTGGTAAAACTCTTGATTCACCATCGTCTCCTTGGCATGGTGGATGCATGAATTCCCTTCTAATCATCACAATACTCCTTCATTGCTTCATCTTCCAATTAGATAGGATAAGACTCTAATTCCAGTTGTGATTGTTGAATCAAGTAAGGTAACTTTCCTGATAGCTACAAGTGGATCCTTGGCACTCTAGTTTCCTTTTGATTATTGATACTTTATTCATGATTCCTCTCAACTATTCCAGAATTCAATTTAAATCTGTTTCTAATTTTAATTCTAGTTATTTTCATATTACGTACTTGTTTAGTCCCTATTGATTCAACCTCAGTCTCACCGAGTTATTACTACATTGTGACCCTTCACTTGGGGTTGTGAACAAGTTTTTGGTGCCGTTACCGAGGATTACGAATACATTTTTCTGAGATTAATTGGTATTAGAATTAGGTAAAGACTAGGGTTAGTTTTTTTTTTTTAGATTATGATATTTTTTTTTTTTGAAATTGGTTTTAGAAACTAACATTGTTTTTTGTTTTGTAGGATCTTAACATAACAACTCCATCTAGTAACCTCTTTCTAATTCTCTCTTTCTTTTCTAGATTTCTTATTTTGCTTTAGTTTTCTTTCTTCTAGGTTTTAGTTGTTTGGTGCTTGAGGGTTGTGCGTGTTTCATGCCCAATTAGTTTCGTGATAACACTCTCCGTCTCTTGATTGAAGGAGGATTAGTTGAAGGGTTGCCTATCCATCAAAGGATTACACACCACTTGAGATCCTCTCAGTTAATTGAAGTAATGGTTGCAAATAAACCACAACCTCCAATTGAGGAGGTTTAAGATGAGAATGAGGTGCATAATGCTCCCCCACCTCGTACTTTGTGAGATTATTTACAACTGGCGGGAGTGAGTACACCTTCCTGTATGGTGTTTCCACTTAATGCAGGAAACATGGATGTTAAACCTGGAGTGATACAACTCCTTCCTAAATTCCATGGATTAGACTCTGAAAGTCCATACTTGCACATCAAAGAGTTTTGATGAGATAGTAGCCACATTACACTTTTCAAACGTGTTTGAGAACACAGTGCGACTCAAACTGCTCTCCTTTTCACTGAAGGAGAAGGCTAAGATGTGGATGCACTACTTAAAGCCACGATTTATCGGCACATGGGCTGAGATGACCCAAGAATTTCTCAAAAAGTTTTTCTCATTTCATAAAACTAACACTTTAAGGAAGGCAATCATGAACTTCATCCAAAAAGAAGAAGAGACCTTCTTCCAATGCTGGGAAAGGTTCAAAGATCTCATAAATTCCAGTCCACATCATGGCTATGAAATTTGGCGAACAATAAGTTTTTCTATAATGGATTAAATTTGCCAATGCGGCAATTTGTAGAGATGATGTGTAACAGTGAATTTATGAATAAGGAGGCCGATGATGCGCACAATCATGGGACACCTCTCCAAGACCCACCACTTCTAAGCTTACTCAATCAAAGGAAAGGGGAGGAATATATGCCTTAAAAGAAGAAGATAACATCAGTGCAAGGGTGGTTAATCTCATAAGAAAGGTTGAGGCCATGGAACTTAAGAAGGTGGAAGCTATTAAACCAAGGGAAGTCATGAAAGTTGTTTGTGGTATTTATGCTAGCAACACACATGCGACGTAGGATTGTCCCACAATCCCTGTTTTTAAAGATTTATTAAATGAGCAATCAAATGACGTAAATACTTACCAATGACCATTCAGCAGATGTAACAGCCCGAATTTTTCCCAACCTGGAATTAGACGTCCTTAGGCGATGGGTCAATCCTAACACCGGTTTAACTTCTCAAACACTCAATTAAATCCTCAAATCCCTTTTCAAACCATTTTCTTCACAAATCTCACCTTTCACTACCTCGTTCTTTAAATTTTCTAAGTACTTTCACCCTAGAAAATATCTTAAACTAGATAAGTATTATAACTTGGATCACTTTATATACAAACTACAAAGGCCCAGGTACCACCTCAGACAGAAATCATACAGGACCAAATCCTTTAGAAATTAGGCGAGAATTAGCTAGCGTTAAACTAGAGTTCCTGTGAAATTAGCACCTATCACTTTAAATACGATCTGCAAGACCCAAAACTTGTAGGATCATTGACGCTAGGTTACCCTAAAATCTAGGATCAATCTCATTACCCGTCTGCTCTCGGGAGCATCTTGAAACTCCGTATCAGATTTGGACCGCACATCGGAAGTTCGAATAATACCAAGTTAAGGATTTAGGACCGCCTTTCTGGGCTTGACAACCATCTCGGAAATCAAATCCAGATAGTGTCCTAGTGTAATTCGCTTGAGTTCGGAGTGAGGAGTGTGAAAACACTTGAATTTCTTTATAAATAAATATCTCAAATACTAATCTGGCACATCTCGCTTGCGGATCATTTTAAGCAACCAGACCGTCAGAATCAAACCAAATTACACCCTCGGATCAGAAGAAATTTCATACACATATCCATGTACTCGGAATCTCTGATCGAGATCTGCTGACCGTTGAACTGAAACTGGTCCGCCACGCGTAATCTGGGAATCCCACTGAAATGAAAACTTAGCTCCACGTAGATCCAAGGTTGGTGAGCTTAAGTCCGACCTTTAGTTCAAGGAGGCCCGCTAGAAGTCCTCCGTTGAGTTGAAACTGACCCGCTTTGGTTATAACCTAAGTATACTTTGACCTAGAGTCTATTTCGGTGAGTATTTAGGCTATATAAGGACCTTAAACCCTCTCTCATTACAGCCATACGAATTTGAGAGAAACCCTAGAGAGAGAAGAGAGAAAAGAGAGAGAAAGTGTGGGAGATGTGGGAGAATCTCCCTGCCATGCTTCCCTGCCGCTCCACGAGCTCCATCACTCCGTTCTAATCGCTTTTCCAGCGATTCCAACTTCATTTCTAGGTAAGAAACCCAAACCCTAATCTGTTTTGGGGTTTTGATAGTTGTAGGTTATGAAATAACTAACCTAGAACAACCTATAGGTTACCAATATGTCAAATACGAAAGCTTAGCAAACCTATCGACTTCGTTACGATTCTACGACAAAAGGTGCGGACTTTAGGTGTATAGGTTATGGTTTTCAACGCTTTCAATGTCAGATAATGATAGATTCATGATCTGCATGAAATTGTACATGTACAAGGTGCTGTCTGTTTTCTGTTTTGATTAAAGTTGAAGAATATGGAATTTTACATACTCTAGGTATTTGTAGAAAATACCGTATATGTATAAATTTTGGAAATATGTTTGCCATGATTATTTGTTGTATGAATATACAATATATGGAAAAAATACTTATTTGGCGAACGGATTCGCCCTAATACATGTTTTGGCTAATATACACTATGTATGTAGAAATAGTGTATTGTAGAAAGTACCGTATACGTATAACTTTTAGACATGTGTTTGCCATGACTATTTGCTGTATGAGTATATTATATATGCGTAAAATACTTGCTTGGTGAAACGACTCGCCCTAATACGTGTTTTACTAACATACACTATGTATGTTGAAATAGTGTATTCTAAGTGTTTGTAAAAATGCTTGTGAGAGTAAGTGTTTGGATGATGGTGCCTTAGGCAGGAGTTGAGATGGGATTCTCAACTACCTTGGAGACATGTATGATTTCCTCCATGTGGTTGTTTACCTTAACCGCTTACTTATGTAATATATGTGTTTGTAGTTCCTGTTTATATGGTGCTTTATAACATGTTTTACAACATGCTTTATAACATGCTTTACAACATGCTTTATAATATGCTTTATGACATACTTGTTAACTTACTTGAATTACTTTGTTCATTATACTTTTCTCCACATGTTGTGAATAAGGATTGAGTTTGGGACTATGTTTATAGTCCAGACAATCGGTACCAGACTAGAGTTCGTGGTTGAGATTCATGTCGCCACGTAAGATGTGTTTGACGAACCCGAGTCGTACGTCAGTTGGCGATAGTGGTTAGGCCATGCGAAGTGCTTTTGCGCTTCATGTCGTTCAGCGGATTGTACGCTCGAGCTAGTCAGGCTCGTCAAGTAACCCGATATGTCTAATGTTTGTTCACCATGTTTGGTCGCAACTGTTTAAACCTAGGGTATCAAACTTACCAGTGGAATCCCGTTAACCATGGTACCTCGATCCGCTAAGACTCATAAGTCGGGCATGGTGGTATGGGACACCGTGGTCGAGCTGTCGGCCTACGCTGGGGCCACGTGCCTCCCTGTAGTGACCAGTGAGCAACCAGACTCGTTAGCCGATTATGGTGGTATGAGACACTATATTCGTGCTGTTGGCCTACATTGATAAGGTGATGGGGGAATGGTGTAACCTTTGTGCGTAACAGCCCTGGCAGCCCTTTGTAGTGACCTCGAGCATACTCTGAATTTGTGGTGAGGCGACGAGTGTTGCCGCAGTGTATAGAGTATGAACTAGGCCTGTACCTGTATAGTGATGAACCGTTAAAAAGGTGATGGGTAGTGGTGTAACCTTTGTGCGTAACAGCCCTAACAGCCTTTGCAGCAACCTAGAAACACCATCGTATGAGATTAACTACGATTGACGACCCTAGAATGGATCATGTTTGGGAATGATACAAGGGAGGTACCTTAGTTTCCCAATACTGCTGTTTGAAATGGACTAATAATTACTCGGTAATCATGCTCATCATCGCACTGCATGTGCCTGGTAGATGTGGAGCACTGAGGAATGAACGCATTCGCGAACGTAAGATGGTGTCGCATGAGGGTGGTTTGGCAAGGGCATACATCATGTCATTTCATACTTACATTAAATAAGAGTAGTTAGAATTGTTTGATTGTACTGCTTTATCATTACTGCTTGACTGAATTGATAACATGTTAACCTATGCTTTATTGTTCCACTGAGTTGGCCACTCATTCCCACGTTACGGGACAGTGTTTTAAAACACCCATTAGACCCTGTATCAGATGCAGGTATCACTGGAGCACAGGAGACTGAGCTCGACTTCTATGACGATCAGGAGGAGTTCTCCTACATGCAGTTCACTGGAGGCTACGCATAGGCTGTCCAGTGCTACGGGGATACAGGGTTGATAATTTCAGTTGTACTATTTTGACATTTTGATTCAGAACCAACATGTATATATACGGTGACTCAGTTAGTGTTCATACTCTGGAGATCGAGAATGTTTTGTTTTATATATATCTATATACACATTTCAGTCTTCCGCTTACGTTTTATACATGGATCTAGAGTATGAATTACTGTTTTGGTAGAATCTCACTCATGTTTATTGTACTAACACAGACAACATTTAATCATCATTATCTATGTTGCATAAGTGATGTTCTGGAACTCGAGAGTTGAGTTACTACTCGACCCTCGATTTTTCGGGATGTTACAGCAGACCCACCTCAAACACATATAATTCTAATTGGAGGAACCATACAAACTTCAGTTGGAGGAACGGGCAAACGGCCAATCCTCAAGAGGCCCTTACTCAACTTCTAATCAAAGGAAACCTCAAGGATTTAGTTAAAAAATTCATGCAAAACCAGAGCTCTTCAACCAGAACATATGTGAACAACCAGAACAAGTGCAGCATCAATCTCAAAACAACAATGTGAATGTTTGCATCATCAATTCAAAGGATTAAGTCACACTTAGCGACTAGGGAGAAAGGGACTTTTCCAGCCTTGTAAGACCTGACCCGAGTTCCTGTGTGTGCATGTGTGTATATGTATGCATTTCATTTTTCTTGGTCCTGCAGTCCTACTGGTCAAATCCCGGTGGCCCGCGACCCTTTGATAGTGTTTACGGTCAACCTTAAGTCCGATCATGTTGACCCAACTCGAATCGACTCGAAAACCTATGCCATCTTGTTCGCATCATCGTTGCGGTTCCAATGACGCATCTTGTGCGTCCATCTAATATATAGATCATAAGTTATGTACGCTTCATTTTTATGGCCCTTGATCATGTGGCCCACCTGGGAGTAGTGCATGTGGCCACACTCCCTTTTTGCACAAGTTCCAGCACACACACCACCTAAACCTCCATAGCTTACACTACCAACACCACACATACCACCCAAACCTACCCTACTCTAGCAACTTTGGTTTCTCCTCCCTAGCTAATCATTTCTTTTCTTACAAAACTAATCATTGTTATATCTCTCTCTCTCCATATCTCTCTCCCTCCTTCTCATTTTCTTCATTCTAGTAACTCCCCTCCCAAATGTCCCATTTTCCTCCATTACTCTAGCCCCTTGAAGGTTCAAAACCCCTCAATCCCACCCTTAGAAATTCATCCTAGCCATTGATTCTTCTTCGTTGGTGCTAGATCTACCTTGTGTGGAAGATAAAGAGCTTAATTTGAAGGTGGATGCCTACAACTTACTGATCTCTCTTCTCTTTCTTGATCCTCTCATTTCTTCTTGTATGGGACATGTGGGACCCACCAATCCATGTTGGGGATCCCATTTGATCCCTTGGATGTGGCCCTTGGCCCATCCTACATGCATGCATTATTCCATGAAGGGGCCATTCTCCATGGACCCCATCATGATGTATCTCATTATCCAAATCATTCTAAGGTCATCTAGACCTTAGCATCATGGTGGGGATGGCATCCCAACCATCCAATGTAATTATAGGACATGCATGTGCTAGTTTCATGTTGTAATTATAAATCAATGAAGATGTGTGGGTGTGATTGTTCTTGGAAGGGCTCATTAGTGGCGGAGCCTTTTTCCTATGGCCGGATTGTTCTCCTCCCTTCCATTTTTTGTTAATTTCTCTGATAATATGTGTGGCACACTAGTGGGCCTGGGATGTCTAGAAAATCCAGCAATGGTGGGACGCCCCTACCACCCATTTCATGATTTTAGGTGTCCCAATAGCTGCCTTATTTGATGCATGCAAGTGTTTTGGCTTGAGGCCTTGATTTAAACATATGTGTGGCCCACTAAGGAAGGCCACACCACCCTTAATTTGATGGATATTTTTAGATATGGGCCGGTACGTCCAGCCATATATGACTGTCTAGAAATTCTGGACTGTTTGCATGGGATGTTGTATCTGATTTTTGGCTTGGAGTTTGCCAATGTTTGTGGGTTCTTTTCTCCCTGAAGTGGGTTATCCTTTAGAGTAGTGGACCCCACTTAGAAGTATCCTAAATCCCTCCTCCACCTGTCCATCCAAAAGCACCCAAAAGGGCGGGCCCATAGGGGTGGACGTTCCACCTTGCTGGGCAATCCAACCCTATAGAATGAAGGGAAAACACAAATTTCAGTTGGATTGTTTAGGGGTGGGCCACCTTTTGTGGACCCCACCTTACTATACCTTCTAGCAAAAATACTAACCATTCATCCCTCCCCTTTTGGACAAGGTTGGGCCCACTCTATTGGGCGTACATTCTATGGACAACAACATTTTGTGTAGCAAATTTTAATTTCCTACCTTGTTGTCCATGTGTTTGCTTCATGTTTACTTAGGTTGAGACTTCCTTATTAGCCCATTTTGTGGCCCATCATGTTAGGACCCATCTTAGGTGTGTGGGTTACCATTTTTCTACGCAAATTGGGGTGTTTACAGCTGGACTGGCAGCCCACAACTGGACGTTCCAGCTGGGTTGACATCCAGCCATGGGCTGGCCATCCACCCCATTTGGCTCACCTTGATGTACGGTTTTATCCAAGCCGTCTCCCCCTTATGTGGCCCCCCTTGGACGTGGCCCATTCCCTAGTGGGACATCCACAAGTGGGGCCCACTTTGATGCCTTTCAGGGGTAGCCGTCCGGGCCACCATGACCATCCACCCAAAGACTTTAGACTATAGGCTGCTACTGGACATCCAGTCGAGCAGTTGGTCCACTTGATTGGTATGTTGTATCCACTCCTTTCATCTGATGGGATCCTTTGTGACATGTGTGAGTCATCAGAGATTACAATAACTATATAAAATTAATTATTGTGGGATTTCCAGCAAGCCCAGATAGTGGATTGGACAGCATGGACCACTAGATTTGGGGATATTTTTACACATATCTTGCCCTATTCCCAATCAAGTTTTTGACTTAATTAGTGCACACTTGAGACCCACTTCAGTTGGATTTTTTATTGGGTCAATGTTCATAGCTATTTATTAGATTTCTAGGCTCATTTATCTTAGAACTTTCTCAATAGGCCCCTGACCTTTGGGCCTATATTTACCATATTATTGTGATGGGTATGTGGGCCAAATTACACAAGTAGTTGGGCCTTTGGTTGCCCACTAAATTAACCTTGTACTTGGGCCAAGTTGTAATACCCGATTCACTTGATTTAAGTTTATGGATTTTTCCATATGGTTGGAACAACGGGCTGCCCATTAGGCCCACCACAATATGTGGGTTTATGACCCTTATGTTTGGGCCCAAACCTTTCTTATGGGCCCACAACATTGCATGTGTTGGGCTTGGTGTATAGCCCACTAGGCCATGGATTTCTTAGGCCTTGGGCCTTTTTTCATATTCAAGTAGTGGCCCGCTACTTTTGGGACCCAGTTGAGGTTGGATGTCCTCCTTGGTGGCCCTAAGGTAGGCCCATGGGTTACTATGGGTGGTTTAAGGCCCATCATAGGCCCCCTTTAGGACCTCTTATTCCCTTAACACATTTATTATCCTCCTTAGCTTTGTGGGCTACCCCAAAGTATTGGGACCCCACTAGAGGTTTGTTCCTAAGATTTAATTATCTAAGTACCTAGACTTGATTCCCTCCTTGGAAAGGAGGAGTATATTCTAAGTCATCATCATCGTATAGTACACCCTCATGACCCATATGCGTCATTGAGTGATTGGATTGCATTTGAGTGTGTGGTCATTAGGTTGACATGATAGAGGGATGGAGTTTCCCCTCTTATGCACATTGTGTTCTTGGAGCTAGTGCATGATTGGTATGCGTGACTCATGCATCTGGCATCGCATCTCATGGATATTGTTGCCCTTAGTTCATCAGGGCCCTGCCTCCACAGGGGTATTCGTGGATGGCCGTTCGTGGACACGGGAAATGTTACTTGAGCATATAAGATGCATAGGATGCCCATGGGTGAAATTCTCAAAACTTCCATGGTACCAAGGATCCGCCCTAACGCCGTAACCGAGCATAAACTATGAGCGCACGAGGGCCTTATACCGTTAGACCACGCGACTCCCACTGTCGTGTAGTCGGTTGGGTTGGGGTGTGGTCTTACCCGCCTGATGTAAGAAGGCATTGCTAAGCTGAGTCTGACTAGCTCGTAAATAGGTTCGTTGCCGATGAGCCTTGTTGGTGATTGGTTGTCCATAGGCGGGTAGTGAGGTCTCTTACACTCGTTTGACTGTGCAGGTCTGGAGAGCGGCAGTCATCTAGCAGTGTACTTGACCCCGGTGATTTCCTTATGATGGAAATGTACTTGATATGTGGATTAGATATGAGGACTGACATCACTTCACATTGCATTTGCATCGGCTACATAAGCCTTTTATGCATCGCTTTGATATGGCGCCCAGTACTCATTGCATTGTATTCATGACAAGCCTCGGTAAGGCTAGTGATATTGTCATTAATCATGCTTCCCTTCCTGTATCTCCTATTATTCTTCTGCGCACCATTGTCACACACTTCCACCACCCTCTAAGCTTCTATAAGCTTATGCACGATTGATGCATGCAGGAGATCCTAGGTCACATCTTAGCAGCTGAGCTTGGATAGGTGTTGAACCGAGGACCCCAGTGTTGCAGATCTCTCCCGCTTTCTTCTATTGTCAGATGTATTTCCCTTCAGCATTGTATCTAAAGTTAAAATTTATAGTGGATTTTGTAGTGTGTCCCTTTGTTATTTCTGAGGTTTACTTGCTGTGATCTTGGGTATGCTCGCATTGGAATGAATATACAGTTATGGACATCCTCCTTCTAGGATCCCAGGATCGTAACCTACCTCAGGAGCCGAGAATGGGGTACTATGGAGGCTGTTGCAGCCAGAACTGGCTATAGAGATCCTTGCAAGTCCGCTTACTGAGTCTGGGGCATGATACAACCTCTCCCCAATCTAATTCCACAGTGTGAAGTCAGTGACCCAAGCTCTTTCAATCAACATGTGAAACAAGTTAGGTCTATCACCACTCTTAAAAGTGGAAAGATAATTGACAAAACCATTCCGCTGAGGGCTGAAAAGCCTAAGGACTCAAAAGAAGTTAAGAATGGACTTAATGACATCCCACATGAGATGGAACAAGAATCTTAAAACAAGTCGATTGCATTATTCCCCCAATGGTTGATTGCACCAAAACCTCTATCTAATTCCTAAGATATTCGAGAGGTGCTTAAGCAAGTGAAGGTCAATATCCCTTTACAAGATGTCGTTAAACAAATCCCTTCATATGCCAAATTTCTGAAAGATATATGTACAACCAAAAGATGACCAAACATTCAAAAGAAAATCTTTTTGACAGAAAAAAGTGAGTTTCATCCTTAAACAAGATGTGCTACAAAAATACAAAGATCCTGGTAGCCCAACCATCACATGTGTAATTGGGAACCACCGGATTGAGCACGCACTTCTTGACTTAGGGGTGAGTGTTAATTTGATCCCATTCTCGATTTACGAACAATTGGGTCTAGGTGAATTAAAACCCACCCGAACCACATACAACTTGTTGATCAATCAGTCCATGTACCAAGGGGAATGATTGAGGATGTGTTGGTCCAACTTGATAAATTCTACTATCCACTAGATTTTATTATTTTGGATACTCAACCCATTGCGGATGTGAGCACTCAGATATCCGTCCTTCTTGGTCATCCATTCCTTGCTACATCAAATGTCATCATTAATTGTAGGCATGGAATTATGAATCTATCTTTTGAAAATATTACATTGGAGCTCAATATCTTTTCAATATTAGCAAACAGACAGAGGATGAAGACGATACCACGACCTTAACATGATTAACTCTTTCGTGGAAGACAGAGCACTTTTGACGCTATACTCTTACCCTCTAGAGTCGTGCTTGGCCCACTCCCCTGATTTACATGATGACATTATTCGGGAGATAGATGCCTTGCTTGATGTAATGCTGGTACATGAAATCAACCGATAGAGGCCACCATTTGAGAAATTGCCCCAAACCGATGTAGTGCGTCTACCGACTAGTCTAAAGGCACCAAAGCTTGACCTAAAACCCTTGCCCGCTAATCTCATATATGTTTACTTAGGTTAAGATGAGACATACCCAGTGGTGATTTCTTCCCACCTTGAGAAAGAAAAAGAGAGTATGCTCATTTCCACTCTCATTGAGCATAAATGAGCTCTTGGATGGTCGATTGCGGACCTTAAGGGAATTGATCCTTTGATTTGTACTCACCACATTCATCTAGAGGATAATGCAAAAACCTATCGATAACCACAACGTCGATTAAATCCAAACACAAAAGAGGTGGTTAAGGGAGAAGTGCTTAAGTTATTGGATGTGGGTGTCAAATACCCTATATCTAATTGTCAATGGGTGAGTCCAACTCAGGTAGTTCCTAAGAAGTCCGGAATCACCATCGTATCCAATGCTGACAATGAACTCATGCCAACTAGAGTCACTACTGGTTGGAGAATGCACATTGATTACAGAAAGTTGAATACCGTCACAAGGAAGGACCACTTTCCTTTGCCCTTCATCGATCAAATTTTGGAAAGGCTAGCTGGTCATTCTTACCACTGCTTCCTAGACGGATATTCGGGCTACAATCGGATATAAATAACCCTTGAAGATCAAGAAAAGAAAATGTTCACATATCCATTTGGCACCTTTACTTACCGAAGGATGACATTCGAACTGTGTAATGCCCCCTTCACTTTTTAGCGATGCATGTTGAGTATATTTTCTGACATTGTGGGATAATATTTAGAGGTCTTCATGGATGACTTCTCTGATTTTGGTCCATCCTTCAGTGAGTGTTTGGAAAATCTTAAATGTGTGCTGAAGCGAAGCGAGGAAAAGAATTTGGTTCTGAATTGGGAGAAATGTCACTTCATGGTTCCTATGGGAATTGTTCTTAAACATATAATTTCCTCCAAGGGAATTGAGGTAGACAATGCTAAAATTGATCTTATCTCTAACCTACCTCCACCCAAGAGCATACGTGACGTACGATCCTTCTTAGGACACGCCGGATTTTATCGACGATCCATAAAGGACTTTAACCATCCCTCTCATCCTTTATGTAATCTACTTTAAAAGGATGCAACATACGAGTAGACTGAACAATGCCATGAAGCTTTCACTAAGTCAAGAGCATGTTGACTACCGCTCCTATCATGCAGCCACCCGACTGGAGCATACCTTTTGAGATTATGTGCGATACGTTTGACTATGCTATTGGGGTGGTGTTATGCCAAAGAAAAGTGAAAAAGCCTTATGTGATTCACTATGCAAGTAAAACTCTAAATTTTGCTCAAGTGAACTATTCTACTATGGAGAAAGAACTCTTAACCGTAGTGTTCGCTTTAGAAAAATTTTGGATCCAAGATCATCATTTACACTGATCATGTGGCGTTAAAGTATCTTTCTCTAAGAATGATGCCAAGCCTCCAGGAATTCGACATAGAAATAAGAGACAAAAAGGGAGTAGAGAATGTAGTGGCTGACCACCTCTCAAGACTTGATCTCCCCAATTCCCTTGAGCTGACACCAATAAATGACATGTTCCTTGATGAACAATTGTTTAAACTCTCCCAATTATCTTGGTTTGCTGACATTGTGAATTATCTTGTTATAGGTTTCATGTCAACATATTGGACAACGCAAGATAAGAAAAATTCTTCATCGAGGTACGTAAGTTTTTTTGGGATGATCCTTATTTATTTAAATATTCCTAGACCAAATTCTAAGGAGATGTGTGGCAGAAAATGAAGATTAGAGTGTCATCTCCTTTTTCATTCTCAGGCATGTGGTGGTGACTTTTCTGCTAAAAAGACCACGACCAAAATTCTACAATGCAGATTTTACTGGCCCATAATGTTCAAAGATACTCATGAGTTTTACAAAGCTTGTAAGCATTGTTAGAAATTGGGAGGGTTGTCCCATCAAAATATAATGCCTCTGAACCTCATTCTTATCATTAAATCATTTGATTGTTGGGGCATCGATTTCATAGGACCATTCCCCCAATCTTTTAAGAATGTTTACATTTTGTTAGCAGTAGGCTGTCACTAAGTGGGTTGAAGCCATTCCATGCCGGAATAATGATCGTAAAACAATCGTTCGATTCTTAAAAGAAAATATCATTTTCCATTTCGGAATGCTTCGGGCCATCATTAATGATGGAGGTTCACACTTTTATAATAGGCCATTTGAGAGCCTAATGAAGAAATATGGCATCTCTCATAAAGTGAGCACTCCATACCACCTGCAAACAAGCAGGCAAGATGAGATTTTCAACAAGGAAATTAAATAAATTCTAGAAAAAATGGTTAACCTTAACTGTAAGGATTGGTCAATTCACTTGACTGGTGCCTTATGGGCTTACCGTACATCTTTTAAGACCGCCATTAGAATATTTCCTGTTAGACTTGTCTATGGGAAATCTTGTCACCTACCTATGGAGCTGGAGCATAGAGCCTATGGGCCATCAAAACTTTGAACTTTAATTTGGAGAACGCTGGCTCGCTGCGCAAACTTCAATTGAATGAACTCAAAGAAATTCGGAACGACGCTTATGAGAACTCAAGAATTTACAAGGATAGGATGAAGGTATTCCATGACAGGAACAACCTTTGAAAATCATTCATAACCAATCAAAAAGTCATTTTGTACAATTCTCAATTACATTTTTTCTGGGTAAACTTCGATTTCGTTGGACCGGTCCCTTCATTGTTACTAATGTTTATCCTCATGGGGCCGTCGAGATAAGGAATTCGACAAATAGAAATGTTTTCAAAGTGAATGGACATCGTCTCAAGCCATTTGTTGAGAAGTTTGATTTAGAGGAGATGTCCATGCCTCTAACTGATCCTATATACTAAGATTGACCTCCTAGCCTAACAGAGGTCTAGTTAGGTTTATTACTTTCATAGGATTTAATATTAGGATAGTTTGATTTCAGTTTGTTTAGTCTTCGTGCTAACCCGTTTACATGTTAAGAACTTTAGAAAAGCTTTAATTCTCCTTCTTAAGGTATTATCTTCCCATCACTTACCATTTCCTTTCATTATCTCATGTGCATTGCATGCTCATATCTTTTACATTAAGGACAATGTAGGTTTTAGGTTGAGGGGTGTGGATTAGGTAAACTAATCAGCGTTTTCTTAGTTTTGAGCAAAAATTGTGAAAATTTTCAATTTTTCAAGCTAAAAACATGTTTGGGAAATGAAAATTTGTGGAATTACGAATGCTTTGAGTATGATGATAAGATAAGAGATTGAATTTTAAATTGTTAGAGTTTGATCAATTGAGTAAGACTATCGCTTAAGTTCTTTCATTTTATCAATTAAGAGGAAGTTTGAATATCATGATAATCTAAATCACAAGACATGTTCAATTTGCTTTCTGTGAATAGTACTAGAATTTCTTATTGTTAGTATGTATATCATTGAAAGATATTGAGAATTGAGTCTGGAGAATTTTATCCACCTTAAAAAAAATGAAAAGAACCAATTAAAAAATAGAGAGATCGACAAAGCGGTCATGTATGATGAAAAGACTAGAAAGGAATGAAAAGTTTGAAAAGAATGAATAAATAAAAGGGACCGTCAATATAAAATAAAAAACTAAAAAAAGAAAAAAAAAAAAAAAAAGAAAAGGTGATAAGTTCTGAATCAGTACTTGATTATTCAATAAAACTTGAGGTGATGAGCATGGCAAACATTATGAAATAATAGTATGTTGTGGAAAGTAAATAGAATTCACTAAGAACATTGGAAAAACTTGATATATAACTTATGCTCTTAAATGATTGATAAAGAAACTTTTTGATTGATTGCTCGTGTGATTTGGCTATAGGTTTTCAAATTTGCACTCTCGCTTCCTTAAATTGTACTAATTCATACTTGATTGCATAAAAGATTGTTTTCTGAAAGTGATTTGAAGATTGAAGATTGAAGATCACTTCACACATGTTTCGCTCGGGACTAGGAAAATGTTGGTTGGGGGGTGTGTTGAGTGTGAAATATTGTAATTTTTCCTATTTATACTTTGGTTTTATAAACATGATAGTGCTTAATCGATATAATTATGCATGTTTTCATGTGCGAGGTGATTTCGAGAGCATAAGATGAAATTGATGCCGAAAGGGAGATTTTTGCTCAAAAGATTACTAAACGAAGATTTAGAGATTTAAAAGTCATAAATGAAGAATTCAAATACCAAAGATCGAAGGATACCAAGTGAGGAATGAAGAGAATTGAATATTTGAAGTGAAGAAAAAGAAAATGAATCCCGAAAATTGTCCTAAAAAAACATATTACTGAAAATTATCTTGACAAAACATATTCTAAAAGTCTAAGTTTAAAAAATGAAATTTCTGGAAGTCTATTTTGGGAACTGCACGGAGTGTGTAAATTCGAGGCAGTTTCTAGATTTTTCCAACTTGATGCGAAAGTTGGAGTTCCATAACTATAAATATGACTCTCTAGGATGCTCCAAAGCATCTTCTACGATTTGAAAAGTGAGAGAAGGCTTAGGAAAAGCACTAACAACTATCTTGCACTTCGATTTCTTCATGGATTCTAGTATATCTTTTACTTTTACTTTTATTTTTGAGTTAGCTATGACGAGTTAATCTCTTAGCTAGGGTTAAGAGGTGAAGCTATAGTTTATTTTAATGCTTCTTTTCCTTTAATTCTTATTTTATGTTGAATGTAATCGATTTCTAATTTGAATTTAAGGAATATTTTCAGTTTTCTATGATTTATTGTGACTAAAATTACAATAGATGTTGTGATAGCTTTGAATATCTTTTTCTTGTTTTGAGATTGTGAGATTGGTAAAACTCGTGATTCACCATCGTCTCCTAGGCATGGTGGATGCATGAATTCCCTTTCAATCATCACAATACTCCTTCATTAAGGACTAGATCAGTGTAAAGTTCAGAGATTTGATTTAATTGCTTCATCTTCCAATTGGATAAGATAGGACTCTAATTCCAGTTGTGTTTGTTGAATCAAGTAAGGTAACTTCCTGATAGCTACAAGTGGATCCTTAGCACTCTAATTTCCATTTGATTATTGATACTTTATTCACAATTCTTCTCAACTATTCCAAAATTCAATTTAGATCTTTTTCTAGTTCTAGTTCTAGTTATTTTCATATTAAGTACAAGTTTAATCCCTATGGATTAGACCTCGGTCTCACCGAGTTATTACTACATCGCGACCCTGCACTTAGGGTTGTGAAGAATGTGTTGTAAAGAGATATGAAAAGGGAACATAAGATGACTGACTGACTCAAATCTTCATTTCCTCAAACTACTCGAGTGCCTAGAGATCGATCTCATTCTTCTCTTGCGTTGGTGCCCAATCTGCCCCATTCTCAATAATAATCAACAAAAGATGGAGCAGCTAGTTGACATGAATGCTGCTTAAAGAAATCTTGTTTTCAGCTTCTCTGTTCGCGTCGAGGCATATTTTTGACCACATCTAGTAGATGGCTATCTGTTCGTCCTGAAATGAGAGGTCTTCTAAGACGATCACGTCTTTAGCAAAGAAGGAACTTTTCCATTCCTCGAGTTCTTCCATCAATCTAGTGCGATAAGCTTGTAACGTACGGAGCATGGTACGATTGAATTGGTGCTTATGAACCGAGTGCAATTGGTCGTGCCAAGCCAGTTCATGATGAGTCTTATTCACCCCTGTAGAGTCTTCCTTTGTTAATGCTTGCTGACGAATGTATACAGAGAATAGTTCAAAGTATAAGGTAAGCTCGAGATAACAACAACCCGTATAATACAAATGCTTAAGCTTTTGGAAGAGTTCTTTGAGCGGAGCCTCTAATTCGACCACCGTCGAAGCCTCTTTGGTGAAATAGTTCGCATAAAAAGAGTAACAAGGATTGATAGAACTCTATTAAGCCTCATTCAAAGATTTTGTCAAATAACTTTCAGCACCAGAGATGAAGGAAGAAGGGTTGGAAGCCATGGAAGCAAGACAGAGGTGTGAAGACGAGGATAGTGCAGATTCAAATGAGGTTTGCATCAATTTAAATAGGTAATTTTGGTACCCATGATTCATAATGGTTATATTAAGAAGATCGCTACTGTTCGTCCACATTACGGTTGTACCCTGCAATAGCCAATCAAAGTGGAGTACATGAGATCTGTATGGATGTGAATGGCACAACCGAAGATCTGTATATATGTATGGAGATCTCTCGATGAGTGGAGCCAAAAACGTATCAGGTGGTGCCATGTATCGCTAAAGCGGCCGAGAGGAGAACAGTCGAGCCTGATCGATTGCATGACATGTGGGGCAATATGAAGTAAAGGAATAGAACGCGGGAAGCATCCAGAAACCAAGTAGTGGAGAGTAGTTATGGTAACCATCAGAAAGGTCGTCTGACACCAACTGAAACAAACCAAATCTATCTTTTAAATTATCTTGTCAAATTATATTTCTTAGCATAATCTGTTACTTTCCTTATTAAGAAAAATTTATGTTTGAGCGCAATATTTATTTTTCAAGTTTGCTAATTTACATTTTCTAGTGTAAACCATAGCAATTATCCTGTAGTACATAATCTTAGTTGTAATTCGAGTTTATGCTCACACGCTGGGCTCAGTTCATCAATCAGAAAGGAGTTCTTCAACTGCTCTTCATGACTGATTGTAATAATTTCTTTCTCTTTCTATTTAATCTGTATTAAAAAATCCTTTCGTATGGTAGGCAAAGGAGTAACATATCATCAGAGGACAAACCCCACCCTCTGAATATTGCCTAATCTTATTTACACGTCGAGCGAGTGGTTGAATAGGTGACTGATCTCTTCAGAACTCATTCATACACTACATGTCTACCTACATCAACACTTGGGGTCATTATTGTTCAGTTCGAATTGAAGCTGCAATTCCAATTCTGGCATGCCCGCATACCCAGTGCAGGAAATAACAAACAAACAATTTTCTAGCATACCCAGTGGGACCCTGTTTCTAAATTACTGGTGTGATATTTCTAAGAATGCATAGAAGGAGTGCTTGTATTGCCGGGGTTGAACCCTCACCACCGACTGCACCAACTCTAGGCGAGGATGTGCCGGTCTCCACGCCTCCTAAGGCGTTATATGTGAATAAAAATCTGATCGGAGACCTAGTTGGGCCATCCACGTCTTGAACCGTGCTCCCAGATAAGGTGTTCGTGGTACTCAAGGATGTTCAAATGAGTATTTAGATGGTGCAAGAATGCGGAAGGGTCCAAGGGGAACAATTATGTATTCAGGCTGAAAGCACTGATCGTTACATGGCTAGCCAAACCAAGGCCATGCAATGACTAGTAGCTTTGATAACAGAATGAACACCACCAGCGGCACAACATAATATCGATGGAAATTCGATCAGCAATGCGGTTCCATTGTCATCGATGCCTTATTGCGTAACCCACCACCGGTTCCTGCCCCGGAGGTAAGGGATGTGTCACCTCCTTTGGAAGTTAGGTGGCCTGAATGGGAAGTCACGAATTTTGTACCAAAAAATAGGAATTATGGATCGTCAGGTGGGTTCAATCTACAGTAGGGTCATAGGTTCGAAGATAATCTTAACCGATTTAGTCCAGATCACCCATTGGCTTTGGAGCCCCATTGAGTGGAGCGTGCCCAGATAATACAAATTGTCCAAGAAGTTATTGGCTAAGTGATTGGCCGCAACACTATTCTCGTATACCACAAACCATACCACGAGTAGGTAGATCGATAACATCCATTGACGAGGAATTACTGACTGGATTTTTCCTCGTTCTTAAGAGAGCCGGGTTAGTTGACTATTGAGCACATCGGCCGGTTCACAATGCAATGTGGTGAGTTGGCCAACAATGATGATTACAAATTACAGTTATTCGGTCACTTGTTGACCGTAATGGCCTTCACTTGGTATTCAAATTTACTGTCAAACTCAAAACACACTTGGCAGGAGTTGGAAGAGAAGTTCCACGGTCAGTTCTTTTCCAAGAACATAGAGATTACCATGGTCAATCTTGCAAGATTCTGATAGTTTCCTGGGGAATCTTACGAGAGTTATATCATCCGGTCCAAGTGGGCAAAGAGCCGTTGTAAGGTTGTCATGATCGAGGCCAAGTTTGTGCAATTGGCAAAAGACAGATTGGAATATAATTTTCGAAAGAAATTCATAGGTATGGAGTTTGTTGATCTCTACGACATGACAAAAATGGTCTCCCGTTATGAGCAACTCCTGTAAAAAGGGCCTAGGTAGAAAAACTCGTCGTTTGGGAAGCATTATAGCGACCCTAATTATGATATCGCAATTACCGAAGTAGTGGCTAAGAAGCCCTTGGTATGCTTAACATTGGTAAAAGCAGAGTCGATTCTCTGAAGGTGTACAACTTTAATATCACTCGAGCTGAAAAGATATTTGATATTTTGTTGACCAAAAATTTTATTAAACTTCTTATGAATCATAAAATTACGTCGACGGATGAATTGCAGAAGATCGAGTACTGCATGTGGCATCAAACTCGGTCCCACTCAACTAATAATTGCGTTATGTTCAAGAACATCATTCAGGACCACATTGACCGTGGGCTGTTGAAATTCCCAGAAAAAGGTGAAGAGAATATGTTGATCAACACTAACCCATTCTCGACCAATATTAAGGTGAACAAGGTCAATGCCAATCTCAGGAACCAGCCACAGCCAAAGATTGATCTTGGTTCAAATGATCCGCGAAGAATGCCTGATCAACCTGAGGAGGATACAACTGGTTCCCTCGTCTTAAAGATGATCTATCGATCGCCATTAGAAGAAGACACAAGGTCCTCGAATCTGCGACCGGTGCACTCGGGAGATTGCATCCTAGATAGAAGAAACTCATAAGAGGGGGAGGGAATATCTTGACAATAGTCTCAACCATTACCAGCTATCATGACCACCCTCCGAACGACGTTCGCGATCGAGTCCACCTTTGCAAAGAATGATCAAACCCCCTATTATACGTGAGGGGGTATGGAAATGAGTTATCCATCCAAACTTTCCAGCAATACAAGAAGCTTTGATAAAGGCTTAGAAGCGTCGATGGCAAAGATAGCGAGCTTCTGCAAGGAAGGAAACAGAAGTGGTAAGGGCACCTCCTCGACCAGAAGGTAAAGTGCCATGTCCCTTTTGGAAGATCCTTGTTTTTTATTAATAGTTGGTCATAAACACGGTCGAAGCAATCCTGCCAACTGCAATGCATGAAGGTCTGGATGCCCTTAACAATTCATGACGGACAGGGGATCTTAAAGAAGAAGATAGTTGTGGGAATCTGTCAAATTACCTTAGCAAAGATTTCTTTGTATCAGAAGAATGGCTGGCTAATGAACTCACATCTACCGCCGACACTCTGAAGATTTCCTCACCTATTAACCTCTCAACCGGACCCGCGGCTGATGAATACCTTAATCAGATTGAGGAGGTCGAATTTGAACACTAGGGGCAGTAAAATTGTGTTTGGTTCATTGCAACCAGTAACATTTCATGACAACGAAGTAGAATCGCTCGATCTCCTAATCGACCCTGGAATATTCTTCGAGTTGTCGAAGTTCCAAAAGGATATATATATATATATCATTCGGAACTTGAGCATTGAGAGTGGTTTTCGGTGGAAATAGAGGTTAGGTTATTTTTCACTCATAGAACTCATCGTAGACCTCTATTAAAAGAGTTTCATGGTAATCTTCTTATGATCCTTCACTCTAACAAGCATTCCATGCTCCTTTTTGAAGATGTGAATGAACTCTTACCTTTATAGAGATTAGACAGTATATCTATATTCAAATCCTTGTCTAAACTTTATAAAAGACCCTTCTAGTTGAATCTCTTAGGATTACAATATTTTCATGAGTTGTAGAAGATTCACCCATCCTCCCTTGCCTTGGTCACCTCATTGGCATTTCATATGCAAGGCAAATGACTCTAGGAGCTGAAGCATTAGCAACACATCAGTATCACTAATCGAGGGAGCAATTGAGGAGCAGATTTTAGCACGAGAGAGCTTTGCAAAAGCAATTCAAGATCGGTGCATCAAAAGGGGCTCAATACGACAAGTTATCAAATTGTAAGAGTCTACACATTCTTTCCTTGTGCAGGTTTGAGCGTAGAGTTTCTAATTCATACTCGTGTAGGTTCTTGTGTAGGACCATATCACCAGCGATACAAGTGTGTACATGCTTGGTCCTTATGTAGGTCACCAAACATGGGTGTGTATGTGTTAGTCTCTATGAGAGCCTCCTATGAGAGCAAAGGTAGGTCCTTGGACTAGGACTGAGGTTGTTGGTTAGCTGATTGAAAACCTACTAAAGTATCGTGTGGGAGCCTTCGGGGAGATTGTACACTAAGACCTTGTATAGGTTGTAAAGTTAGAGGTGAACCTGATATAAAACCTTTAATAGTGAAATTCAGTAAACTCATGGGTTGAGTGCATCCACTAAGAGTGGAGTACGAAAATCGAATCACTATACATGCTTGTACTTGGGATTGTTATTTGAGCACTTTTTTTTAGTATGCTTATGTGATTATTTAGATTAATTATATGTATGAATGATTAGATGAATGATAGGAGTTGATAGTTAACACATCTCACACACACATGTACACTATCTTGTTTATATTAATTTGTTAGCATGTCAAATCTTTTGTAGTCTATGTGATTGGACCCTTTATTAGCTTGGAAGCCTGACAGTTAGTTGCCTTACTTAGTTTAAATTAACATATTAGGTTAAGTAAGCAATTGCGTGTTTTATTTGGTCCTAATCACCCCCTTTGGACATAGCCACAATTCTATAGCTCCTCCAAGCATCCACGCGTAGCAATGGTATCATACACCACATGTAATTTCAATTACTATCGGAGAGAGTAGCTCTTGAAGGGCTTAACTGCCTTAAGTTGATCCAATGGGCGTAAGAATGATATTTACCTATAAGGGAAAACATAAGTTTACTTAAGTAAATGAACATATTTTAGAATCTACTGTGGGTAAGCTTATTGGGAACAATGGAGGACTCGTCTACTTTGGCAAGTAGCTCGATAGCCTCTCTTACGTGCCATGCTTGTGGAGATATTTCACACTTTAAATTTGAATATGCAAACTTAAAAATGGCCCAATCCACGTCAATCCCAAACCAAGGTGAAGAATTCTTCGTGATTGATAAATTGGCACACCAATGGAGAGCATCCCTACATGATCACCATAAAAGTAGAGAGAGTATCCAACCCTTCCTAAAATAATCAATCGAACGAAGGTATTGCTAACTCTATTTGCTCGTCTTAATGAGAAGGCCAATTCAATGCTAATCAAGGGGATTGATTATCAAGGTAGGACTCACATAGTTAAATCACTTACGAACGTAAATCTACAACTAAGAATTCACTTAAGGAGATGCATCTAAGAATATCATCCCCCTCCTGCCCGAACATAGTCTGGATCCTAGGAAATTCACGCACAAGTGGGTTTGTAAAAATGGATAGGTGACTATAAAAGGTTTAAGGGAACTTAAATGGTAAGTCAGAGGATCAGGCCTCATCTTTGAGCTCAATAGTTAAATCAGAGGAGTAAGCCACTATTATAAGTAATATAAGAAATTCTGCGGATTCTAGCCTCATCTTGTGCTTAATAGTTAAATTCAATGATTATAGCCTCATTTTTTTTAGATAGTTTAAGCATTAAAGTTGATGAATTTTAGTATCATATATTTTTTAGCTTAGATTGTCATTGGTCATTCCTATTTCGATCGATATATCCTTTTGCATGACCATAATAAGTATGCTCCATGTTTTAAAGTTTATATGCACCCTCTTCCCTTGTGTATATGTACTAATAGTAACATGTATGACTTATAAAGTTTATTTCAATTTTTATGTTATTATCGGTATATTTATGTAACTAACTCTTTATCAAATCTAAATAAAAAGGGGGAGAAAGATCAAGTCCCACCAAATCAAGTTTTGTTTTGTTTTGTAGGATTTGTTTCTTATGAGAGGAATTGATAAGCTTGGGGGAGCATTGTTAGTGTTATATGCCTTGTTATATCTAGTTGTAAAATCATTTATATTTGACATGTAACATTTTGAGTTTTTTAGGTATATCATTGGTATGGATCATGACATTGTCTAGGTTAGGTTTTTGTCACGTAATTGACAGAGGGAGAGATTATTAGCACACTGATTTGTGAACCTTTCTTGTCAATCATGTGAGTCCATGTGTCATGTAATCGGTTGAGCCCTTAAAAGTATAAGACCGATGATACAAGAGGACGTGAGCATCAAGAAGCAAAGAATAGGTCAATGAGGTACCTTGGTGACCCTAACCTTGACCCAAAATAACTCTATAACCTCTAGATGATCCTTACCTTAATAGGTATACCTTGTTGATGATCCCTCAACCTTAGATGCTTAATTGAAACATGATAAGTATGGTTAATAGATGTGTAGACCTACTATGAAATCGTATGCCTAAAATAACAAATTTTGTGCAATCCTTGATCCCATCGAGGGATCTTCAATCATTCTCTATTGATCGAGCTCGATCGATCGAAGGTCCAACAACAAAATGCATATTTTTTTAGAATTCTCGAATCCATCGACTTAGCCTGAAATCCCATTGGGAGTTTGATCGATTAAAGGTATCCCTCAATCGATTGCATTGACCGTCTTTTGCCCATTTCTTGATGGTTAGAACTTGGTTTCTATATTTGGGGCATTCAAACCTTGGGCATTGAGAGGAGTTTTCGGTGCAAATAGCGATAGGTATTTTTCCACTCATAACTCATCTAAGACCTCCATCTAAAGAGTTTTATGACAATTTTCTTGTGTCATTCACTCTAATTAGAATTCATGCAACTATTTGAAGATGTGGATGAACTCTCATATTTTTAGAGAGTAGACACTATACTTGTAATCAAATTCCTATCTAACTCTCTAGAAGGCCCTTCTAGGAAAATCCCCTAGGATTACAACATCCCCATGACTTATAGGAGATTCACCCATCCTCCCTTGTCTTAGTCACCTCAATTACGTTTCATATGCAATGTAAACAACCGTAGGAGCTAAAGCGTTGGCAACACATTAGCATCAATGATCAGGGAAGCAATTGAGGAGTCGATTTAATCATGGGAGAGCTTTAAAGAAGCGACTCAAGATCGACGCTTCAAAATGGGCTCAATCCGACAAAGTAGTTAAATTTTATTACGTCCTAATCACCACCCCCCCCCCCCCCCTTAGGACATGGCCACCATTCTATAGCTTCACCAAGCTTTCGTGCATAACCCGTGGCCCACCACTAAGTGTAATTTCATTTGGTATCAAAGTATGTAGATCTTAAAGGACTTAACCACCTTGAATTGATCCAAGGAGCTTAAGAATGATATCTATCCAAGAGGGTTGTGTCGTCACATGACCACCATATTTTGATAAGTCTTACTACACCTATTGGAAGTCTAGGATGGGGGTCTTTCTAAGATCCCTTGACCCTATGGTTTGTGTTATTGTTGAAAAAGGATGGACATTACCTATGTAACAAGTTATGGTTGATGGTAGAACCATTAACAGTCCCAAAGATAAATCCAAATGGAGTGCTGATGAGAGAGGCATTCAATGCTATTTACTGTGTTGTTTCCTCTGATAAATTTAAATGTATTTATACATGTGAAACGAGTAAGGATGTGTGGGACATATTGGATGTCTCTCATAAGAAAACTAGCATAGAAAAAGATTGTAGCTTTGGCTCTTAATGATCCAATTTGAAAACATTAGAATGGAAAATTGTGAAACTTTCATGGAATTTTATTCTAAACTGAATGGTATTTGCAATTTCATGTAAGTTTTAGGAGAGAGCATTCTGAATGGTCGTATATATAGGAAAATACTTAAATTCCTTTCAGATAAGTTAACTCTCAAGATAACCTCAATAGAAGAGTATAGGAATATAAATGATATAAATGTAGAAAAACTCTTAGATTTCCTATACATTTATGAACTACACTTTAAGGTCCTCTCTAGAGAAAAGAAACTAGCCATTGTTAAAACATCTCATAGGCATTCACGTAGGCATAAGATTGCTGAATCAGATAGTGATTGTGATGATAAGGAAGAGGAGGAAGAATTGCTTAGAAAATCTAAAAAATTCCTCAAGTTTAGCAGAGTGAAGAGTTATGACACAAAGGGTAAGTCGGTTAAACCTGTGCATAAAGGAAAAATTTTCAAAAGAGCGTAACCCAGTGTTCCAACTATAAGGGTTATGGACATGATTCCACCAATTGCACTAGCAAAATAAGATCCAAAGTTAAGACTATGGTGGCAACATGGGATGATTCGAAGTAGTCCAAATCCAATTCAGGAGACTCCTTTGGTGATGAAGACCCTGAACACTTATGTATTTTAACGGCCTTCACCATGGTGTCCCTCTCTAGAAACTTGAAAGACCATAACACCTCAGCTAGGTGACCACAGAAGTTACTTTCAGGTTGAATTGTTAAATCATAGGATTGAGCCTTATTTTTGCACTCAATAGTTAAAATTAGAGGATTTCAGTCTCTTTAGTGAGCACTGTAGGAAATTCTGAGGATTTTAACATCATCTTGTGCTTGATAGTAAAAGTCAAGGATTATAGAATCATTGTTTTTGTTAGTTTTAGCTCTAAAGTTGTTTATTTTTAAGTATCATATGTTTATTATTAGACTATCGTTGGTCATTCTTAGTTTGATTGATATATCTTGTGAATGATTATAATAAGCATGCTCCATGAAGCTAGCGTTTATGTGCACCCTTTATTCCCCAATTAACATGTGCCTTATAATTAGTAAATCCATGACTTATAGAGTTTTTTCATGTTATGTTTTTATATGTATATTTATGAAACTAACTCTTTGTTAAATATAAATAAAAGGAGGAGAAATATCAAGTCTCACCAAAATATTGAATTCTTTTGCAGGATTTGTTTGTTTTATGCAGGGATTGATGAAGATTGGGAGATCAATTATTGGTGATCAATGTTAACTATTAACTATCTTGTTTATATCAAGTTGTAAATCATTTATATTTGATACATAATATTTTTTGTTGTTTTGGTATGCAATTGGTATGGACCATGATATTGTCTATGTTAGGTTTTTATCACGTAATTGATCAAGGGGGATTATTAGTACAAAGATTTGTGTACCTTCTTTGTCAATCACATGAGTCCATTTGTCATGTAGTTGATCAAGCCCTTAAAAGTTGAAGTTTGAAGACACAAGAGGACGTGGAGTATCAAGGAGTAAAGAACAAGTATATGAGGTGCCTTGGTGATGTTAACTTGATATAAAACAACCCTAAACCTGTAAGGCCTGTATTCTAGACCGTACTGTTCCGTAGGTTCCCATGATCTTCCCGGTCGAATTCCAGCAACCTTCGACCCTTAACCGGCATTTGCACGCGACCCTGATTCACACACCGTCAACCCGAGTCGACTCAACCCGAGATTTGTACCCTAGCGACCGCGTCATCGCTGCGCTTCCGATGTCGCGTCTCGTGCGCCGATCCGATACTCTGGCCAGGAGATGTGGGCCAGTGTTTGGTTCGAGAAAAATGTCGCGCGTGCGAATTCTGGGAGAATCTCTACGACTTCTCACACCAATCAATCAATCCCATCATGTCAAGTACACATCACCTTTCACCCATGTCCAAGCAACCCCAAAGTCAAAAAGTTCTTACATAAGCCCATACCTTTCTTACACTATTTACCACAAAGTCAAAAAGGCTCTTACACATCTATCACCCATCTCTCTCTCTCTCTCTCTCTCACTTTACAACCCTCTCTCTCTCATTTCCCAAAACCCATATTCCAAGCAACCAAAGATCACACGTCCAAGCCATTTCTAACTTCTAAGGGATTTGTGTGTGGTCCACTTCATACCCCCTCATCTCCCATCTCAACCATCCAAACTTCATCTCCTCCGTTCAGATCGAAGCTAAGGAGCAAAGGAAGCCAAGGGAGCAAGAAGAAGGTGGTGGGTGATTTTGGATTTTGTCTTTCATTCATTTGTTTGATTTAAGGGTCCATATCTATGGGGCCCCACCTTGATGTAGGCTTGTATCAAAGAGGGGCCCATAGTGGCGGGGCCCCTCCATCCTCACCGATGTTTCTCCCTTTCTTTCTTTCTCTCTCTCTCTCCCTACCTATAATCAATGGCCCACCTATGATGCGTGTATGTTATCCATGCCGTCCACCAAGTGGGCCACTTTGAACCCGATTCGGGTCCGCATGACTGAACAGTCACACAGGCTCGGATGGAAGGACAAAAAAAATATCGGCTTGATCCAACTCTAGTGGCCCACTGTGTGGGACCCACCTATTTTGGAGTTCGACAGCTCTGTACGTGTACAACAGTTGTAGAGTTGCTGCAATGACATTGCCCAGCAACGTGGACCCACCTTTATAAGTTGTTTACTCCCACCGTCCATGGCCTAGGACAGTGGATTTGATCATGGGGTGGGTGTTATATACACACCTCCCACCGATTTGTGCATCCAAGCCATCCATCTGCCAGGTGGTGGAGCCCACGACTGATTAACGTCAGTAGTTCTCTAGGTCCCACGTGAGATCTAGACCATCCAGGGAGTGGGACCCAAATCCACCGCTCAACTGGCAGATGGAGTGAAAGATACCTCGTTTCACGTTGAGGTCTTGGCGTAATTCTTAGTGAGGGTGGCTGACATGGAGTGTGTACGGACATGAGTGTACTGACAAGGGAGCATGGGCTGTCGGTGGGGTCCATGGGATCCATCCACGCAGTCCATCCATTTTGGTGGGCCACACCATCACGTGTGGTGTCCACCGTCCTTGGACGGTGGGACCCACCGCCTCGTGTGGGGCCTTCCCTGGTGTTTGTGACCGTCCAGGCCTGGACGGCCTGGACGTCATATTATATATATATATATATATATAATAATATATATATATATATATATTATATATTATATGATATATATTATGGGTATATTAAATGCATGATATATGTTATATGTTATAATATATATATTATATCTGCTATATATACTGTTTGGTGGGCCCTACGTGGGACCACGTCTGCTTTGTTGAAGAAAAAGAAAAAGAAAAAAGAAAAAGGTAAAGAGTAGCTGCTCTCTCTCTCTGTCTCTCTCTCTCTCTCGATGTCAGCAAATCTGGGGTCCCACGTGTGAGGATGACCCATCCACACCGTTGATCATTGGGGCCTGCCTGCACCATCAGTTTGGCTGGGAACCGCACACCAGTAAATGGCTAGTGTAATGACGCCACCAAGGTATGTGGGTCCCATTGCTGTAGATGTCAACAGGACGTCCATACCCCCACCATAATGTATGCTTGTATCCTACCGTTCAGATGGCTGGATGGTGGGCCTTTCATGACATATATATATATATATATATATATATATATATATATATATATATAATATATATATATGACATCCAACCGTTCACCCATTAGGTGACCGTGGACCCCACCTACTGTATACGGTTAATCCATACCATCCATCCCATTTGGTGAGCTCGTCCTAAGGCTTGAGAGAAATGAGGCAGCTCCAAAATTCAATGGTCCACACCGCAAGAAATAGTGGGTTGTCACCCACCGTTGAAACCCTTTGAGGCGCACCTGTTGTATGTCTAGTGCCCACCTTATTGTATATACATGCCACCCATCCATTTTACCGAAATATGGGCTGACTTGTGAGGCCCACTATGATGTATAAATGGGTTGTCCATCCATTTCGGGGCCATGGGCTGCCCTATATGGGCCTGTTATGATGTACGTGTTACACATGTTGACCCACCATGATGTAGATGTTTTATCCCTGCCTCCCATCTGTGAGGCCTGACGTGATGTATATGGGGCCCATCATGATGTATTTTGGCCCATGTACAGGGCCCACCTATTTGTATTTTTGGCCCAAGTGATAGGGCCCACTTATTTTGTATTTGAGGCCCATGTAATGCGGCCCACTTGATGTTTATATGGCTCATGGGTCGTGGTCCATTGAGATGTATTTTCATCACATGGTTTATGGCCCATTGTGATGTGTTCGAGGCCCATGGGCGAGGCCCGATGTGATGTATGAGTGGCCGTTACATTGTGTATGAATCCCTTATGTGGGCTACTCCTTAGGAGCAATGTTGGTTAGATGTCTACATTGATGGGCAATGATGGTTAGATGTCCTCATTGTGACCTTCCCTTAGGCCTTGTTAGGCCCATTCTCTTTGTGGGTTAACTCAAATAAGTGGGCCCCATTCGTCGTAAACGATGACTTCGTGCTATCGGATTTGATATAACCACGGCCGAGTGCCGATCTTTATACTATGGTTGATCGACTGATCATTATGGACCCCGCTTGTTTATCTGTTGATTATCGATTCCAATTGACTTGACCGATTGCCAATTAGCGATCAATGTCGTTTATCATGACCGATTGGCGATTCCGATTGACGTGATCGATTTACCGATTCTGATTATTGACTGATTCCAATTGTCGTGGCCGATTGCCGATTAGCGATCGAGGCCGAGTATCGTGACCGATTGTCGATTTTCGATTAACATGACCGATTTACCGATTTCGATTATCGATTGATTCTGATTGTCGTGACCGATTTGTCGATTTCGATTGTTGTGGCCGATTACGGATTTTGATTGACTTGACCGATTGCCGATTAGCGATCGAGGCCGTTTATCATGACCGATTGCCGATTCCGATTGACGTGACCGATTTGCCGATTTCGATTATTGACCGATTCCAATTGACTTGACTGATTGCCGATTAGCGATCGAGGCCATTTATCATGACCGATTGCCGATTCCAATTGACGTGATCGATTTGCCGATTCTGATTATTGACTGATTCCAATTGTCGTGGCCGATTGCCGATTAGAGATCGAGGCCGATTATCGTGACCGATTGTCGATTTCCGATTGACGTGACCGATTATCGATCGATTCCGATTGTCGTGACTGATTTGCCGATTTCGATTGTCGAGGCTGATTCCGAGTGTTGATTCCAATTGTTGAGGTTGATTCTGATTGTCGAGGCCCATTGTGATGTATTCGTGGCCCATGGGACGTGGCCCATTGTGATATACTTTCGGCCCATATGGTGAGGCCCGACTTGATGTATATGTGGCCCGTGAGTGAGGCCCATCGCGATGTGTATTAAGCTCTTGAGTGAGGCCCATGGTGTTGTATATTTGGCCCAAGTGTGAGGCCATGAGTCCACTATATGCTAGGCTCTATATGGGTCATTCCTTGGGGGCAACGTTAGTTAAATGTCCGCGTTGTCGAGGTTGATTGTCGATGCCGGTTATTGATACCGATTATGAGTATGTACCGCATAGCATCATGATACATGCCCATACGCATCATCTGCATGGTCGTTAAGGGATGTGGTTGACCATTGCATATATCATTGGGCAGGTTGTTATGACACTCCCTGATAGGCAGAGGTTATCTCACATGAGCGCACGATATGTGCAGGATTGGTGCATGACTGGATTGTATGACTCATGCATTTTGTATTGTGTGTTGTGATTACTGTACGCCCTAGTGACATCAGGGTCATAGCCTCCACAGGCATATCTTGGATGGCCAGATGAGACACCGGAAATGTTTGGTTCAAGCATTGGGCTGCCATAGATGGCCCTGAGTGAAAATCTCTAAAACCCTTTTGGTACCAGAGGACGCCCCAATGTTGAGACCGAGTGGATGTACATAAGCGCTCGAGTGCTAAATACCAGGAGGCCGCGTCTCCCACTGTGCCGTGGTCGGCTGAGAGGGGGTGTGGCCTTACCCGCCTGAGGGAGTGGCATAGCTAGGCTGAGTTTGACCAGCTCGAGGAATGGGTCCGCTATCGACGAGCAGGGTAGGTATTGGCAGACTACTGGCCAGGCAGATAGTGAGGTCTCTTCCACTTACTCAGTTGTGCGCTTGATGGGGCAGCAGTGGTGTAGAGTGTACTAGACCCCGGTGATGATCCCAGAGATGAACCGTACTGATATGTGGACTTATTGAGTAGGAGTGCATACTCATGCATTTATTTCACTCACCATCCACTCGGGCTGGTGGTGCGCAACTAATTGTTGTGTACCTTCGCATGGTCGGGATTTCGATTGGCCGAGCGACTGACCTGAGATAAGGAGTTTACCACATTGAGTCTGACTATCTAAATTTAGGTATGGGACTGGTTTGGATAGAAGTCCATTGTGATGGACTCCATAGCCTGCAATACTACGTACTATCATCCCGACTTCACTCCAGCTTGGTCATTTCATTCGCACCGCATATTATATTGCATCCGCAATACTTAGCATTTTGGGTTGTCATGTTTCTGCATTGATATGGTCATTAGTACTCATGCCTTGCATCACATAGCCTTGGTACAGCTGATGACACTCATAGACTTATCATTATATTTTCACTTATTTCGATATTGTATGATTTATGGCATTGTATCTTCGGCATCTAATATTTGGCTCGCTTTGACTCATCATTTGCGTAATTGATTTGTATTGTGTACCCTGATATTGTATGACTCATGGACTTGTCAGTACTTCCGATTACTCTGATATTGCTTACTTGGCACTTACCTGGTGCACACACTTTCACCACTCAATGAGCTTTCTATAAGCTTATGCATGATAGATGCATGCAGGTGGCATCAGGTTGCAACAACATTGAGCTTGGAGCGTGCAGCAGACTTATGGAGCTTTGATTTTTGACATATGTATTTCCCTTTCAGCACTGTATTTAACTGTTTATATTAGTGGATATGTGATGATGATGTTGCCTTTGTGACTTGGGTAAACTTGTGGTTATGCTTATTATGAGTTAAATGTGCATTGGAAAATGCTCCTTGTAGGATCCCAGGATCGAAATCTGGTATATGGACGCTAGGAGCCGAGAATGGGGTACTGCAGAGGCTGTCGGCAACGGATTTGGCGATCGAAAATTTTGTGAGCCCGGTTTCCGAGTTTGGGGCGTGACAAAACCCGTATATGATCATGGCATAATAGGTAACTTTGTTTTAATCATGCCTTAGCCTTAAGAACCTAATTAGAACATGATAATATGGGCTACAAAGGTCCCGAGATGCTAGAAATCAAACTGCCCAAACTAACAACCTCAGTGGTGTGTTGAGTGAAGCTTGATCGATTGAGTCGATCGACTGAACATGTTAAAAAATGTCCAGCAAGCAACTAGCCTAAATATGATTAGTTCGGGTGCTCGAGACAAAAGCTCGATCAATCGAAGAATCTTTGATTCCTTTCAAGCAATCGAGCTTAATCGATCGAACATGCCCAAAATAGTCTATTGAGTTCTCTAGATCATTTTCAGCATGGCTCGATCAATCGAGGGCCAAGCTCTATCACTTAAGCCTACTTGTTAGAGATCCATTGGAGCCTTTCGTTATAAATATTGTATTCAAATATTTGGGCAAATCATGTATTTTTACATTTTAGAGACCATAATGCATTTCAAGCTCTACTAAACCTCTTAGGCTCTATCCCATTGAGATTCATGTTTTTTTCTTAATGATATTCACTCTAATGAACATTACATACTCCTCTATAAGAAAATCATGATCTCAAGCCTTCTACAGAGTTTAAATACTGATTCTATTAGCAAATCCTAGTGTCCTATCAACATTTAAAGTGTTCATCAAAGATAATTCCCTAAGAATTCAACTTCCCATTAGTTGTAAGAGATTCTACCCAACTCTCAGCACATTGATCACCTCAATAGAGAATTACATGCAAGGTGATTGATCTTGGAGCTGACGCTTTGGTAAAGCATCAACATTAATGATTGGGGGAGCAAAAGAGGAGCTGATTGAATCACGAGATAGCATCGATCAAGCAACCCGAGAAAGTGTTACAAAATGGGCACAATTAAACAAGTTATCAAAAAATAAGAGTCCATAAACTCCTTTCTTATATAAGATTGAGTGTCGAGTTTGTAACCTAAAGTCGTGTAGGTTTATGTGTAGGACCATATTACCACCAACACAGATGAGTATGTATTTAAGTCCCTGTGTAGGCCACCGATATAGGTGTGTACATTGGTAAGTCCTTGAATAGGCCACCAACACGGTGTGTACATGGTAAATTCTTGTGTAGACCACCGACATAGGTGAGTACGTGGGTAAGTCCTTGTGAGAGCCTCTGACGGGAGTGTATGCTTCTAAAGGTTAAAGATGAACCTAATTAAAAACCTTTGATAGTGAAATTTAGTATACTCATGAGTTAAGTACTTCCACCAGTAGTGGAGTAAGGAAACCAAACCAATATGCATGCTTGTGTTAGTGATTGTCATTTAAGAAGTTATTTAATTATCCTTATGTGATTAATTAATGAATTATATATATGCATGATTAAGTGGATGCTAGGAGTTGATAGTTAGCACATCCCATACACTCATGTTCATTATCTTGTATAGAGTAGTTACTTCATTGGAATATGATTTGTAGTCTATGCGATTGGACGCACTAATGGCTTGGAAGCCTTAGTGTTAAATTGTTTTACTTATTTTAATTTTCATATTAGTTTAAGCAATTGCATGTTAATTGGATATATTTTTATTTGCTCCTAATGATCCCGTCTAGGATATGGCCACCATTCTATAACTCCGCCAAGCTTCCGCGCATAACCGGTGGCCCACCACTTCAAGCAATTTCAATTCCTACTTAATTAATTATATTTTTTCTTTTTTAATTTAAGAAATTAAATTATCATTCTTTAATATTATTGAAAATAGTGTTTTATTTAGTTTTCTGATTTTTTAAGTTTTAAATACTCAAAAATAAAATTATTTGGGTTTGGGACTTAATAAAAAAATAAGTCCGATGAATTAAATTGAAAACTACCTCAAAAACTACACCCGATTACCCTACACGATTAAATGTACACCGTTAGTGTAAACATAGATTTTTCGAGAGGCATTTCTATAAAAAAATATTTGAAATTCCAGCAAACTTTTCAGATCTTAAATTAATTATTTTATTTCAGTAAATTTTATCTTTTAATTTATTTTGAGACTTTTATATAATCTTATGTGAGATTTCTACTCTAAACTAATTTTTCTATGCACAATTGTATATTAGAGAGTGAATCTTAAGGGGAATAACATAAAAATTGGGATGGAATTAGAAATGAATGCATTCAGAGAGTTTAGGAGGCACCAGCATACAATAAGATAAGTAAGGTAGATTTACAGGGTTGGTTATGCATTGGAAACAAAGAACTCCATCGGTTACGAGTGAGATGCTGAGTGGTAAAGGCTCTGAAAGGAAAAGTGAAATGTCCAAAAGTACATATGATGAAGGTAATATGTAACGGTTAAATTATCTACGAAATTCATATGTCCAATCTTAATTAATTTGGATGAGGCTTAAATGTACATGGTGAAGTTAATACGAAAAGGTTAAATTATTTACAAGATTCATATGTCCAATCTTAATTAATTTGGATAAAGCTTAAATGATGATGATGTTAGCTGGTTCTTCTGAAGATCCCCCTGTTACATGCATCCGTCCAGGATTACATGCTCTACCTGAGAAAAAGGTGGCGAGATCAACAGGCAATCCCTATTTGTCAAAGAATTAAAAAAATTAAAAATGAAGGTTAAGGTTTTTGTAAAACGTTCACTAATTTCTAACATTGCCGCATCCTACCTTATTACAAGATCCGCATAATTTTTGGGCAAAGGAATCTAAATGGTGATGGTTCATGCCTTGTGCTTATGGGTGTATATGAATTGAGCTAGCTCGGTTAGCTCGCTTGACTTGACTTTAAAAAAGCTCGATTTGGCTCGGTTTGAAGTTGAGTTCGAGCCGAGTCAAGCTGATTTTTTGAGCTTGAAAATGAGTTCGAGCTGAGTCAAACCCAACTCAAATCGAACTAGTTTGGTGACTAGGTTACTTTGTTATTGATATTGCTCACCAAGTTTTTGATGAAATGACTCAACGAAGTGTGGCTGGTGGCAAGAAAGGTATGCATACAAAACAAATACCCTTTTTTTTATTATTGATTTTTATGTTGCTTAGAAGGTGTTTGATAAAATACCTGTAAAACCATTGCTGTTGTGTTTTACATACAATGGGATTTTGAAGGTGCAGTCCGGGTGTTTGTGAAAATGCTGCACCGGTGAACTCGGCTCGATCTTGGCTTGAACTTGACTCGAACTGGCCTGAGCTGCTGACCAACTGAGCCAAGCTGGCTAGTCAGGCTCTAGGACCAAGCTGAGCCGAGTTCGAGTTGAGGTCAGCTAGTGGCCAGGCCAAGTCAAGCTGAGGCCAGCTCGAGTCGGTTCGACTCGATGTACACCCCTACTTGTGCTACATTGGCACATGCCGCGGTGTGTACGAAGGCTTAGCAATCTCGCGTTGAAACGCAACTTATGTACCAAAAGGAAATATCTTTATAATAGTAATGCACGTGGGAGACAGGAAGGAGCTAGCAAAGTTGTGGAGAGAGCGGGAAGGACGATGATATAGCTTCACGTAAAATTATCTAAATACTCTTTAAATTGTTTAAATCTCTCACATCCTTTTGTATTATATTAGTTTATAATTCTTTTGAGTGACTAACCTTTTGCCTATGAAAATTCTTGTTATACACAACAGAGATGATAAAAGAAAAGGTAGAGAGAAGAAACAATGAGAGAGAAAAGATGAAGCATTGGAGTCATACCTGGCAGTGCAGCCCATGAAACGCTGCAGCAAAACAGGGAAAGCCAGTTTCAACAATGCTCTAGTCAGACCGATATGAATATATGTGTGAGAGAGAGATAGATGCCGTGGAATGGCTCTACTGGTAGGATTTTTATTTTTATTTTTTATTTTTCTGGGTTGGTGTGGAAGGTTTGTTTTTGGTTTAATTAGCATCGGTTGTATCCGTCCATCAAAGGAGGATGAGAGGGAGAGAGAGAGAGGTGAGCTCGACCGCTGCGTCGTGATGTTGTCGAAGAGCAGTCATGGTCAGCCTCTTCTTTTTCTCTTCTCAAGTGGAATATTCTATTATTAATAATTAATGATAAATTAACATAAGTTCTTTCAAAGCCCGCCATTTCTCGGCCATTTCAGTTCCTCGTTTTGTTCGTTGAGGTGAGAGAAGCAATGCAAATGTTTTGTTGGAAGCGTGCAAGACACCACTATGTTGACGGAAGCTAAATTGCAACCGGGAACTCTCCGTCTGTTCCACTCCTTGTCATCTTTGAAGATGCCATCTCATTCACACGTGCCAACATGGCGTCACTCATCCCAACGGGCCCCACCCAAGAATCAGGTTGGCCACATTACGATTTTCACCAAAATGGCCTCTAGCAAAAAGAATCCCTTTACAAAACATAACTTTCATGGCCCTCTGATGCGTGTTTTAACTTCTTAGGGACAAAATTCCTCTGCTTGGAGCTGCGCACCTAGGCTGTAGTGATGCTGTAGGGAAACAGGTTGGTTACTGCGTACCTCAGTGTGCACACGATACCGAGGGACTTTGTTGGACCACTGTGGCGTAAGTCTTGTTAGTGCACCTATTTCTCAATCAAGTGCGAATGGACGTCTATGAGTGGGTTGAGCCTTTGAAAGTTGAACACCGAAGACACAAAATGACATGAAACATCAAGGAGTTAAGAACAAGTTAAGGTGCATTAGGGACACTACCTTAAAACCAAAATAACCTAACCTTTAGATAATCCTAACCTTAATATGTAAACCTTTCGTTTGACCATTTTATAGCTTTATGAGCTATATTGGAACATAATAAATAGATTAAAAGATGTATAAAGTTGTTATAAATCAAACAACCCAAAACAACAATTTTCAAGTGGTTCTCGATCCTATTGATAGGCTGTCGATGATTCTTGATAGAATCACTACAAGAAAGAGGGTTTTTAGCGACGAAACTTTTAGCAATGAACTTTTAGCGACGAAACTGTAAATTCGTAGCTAAAAATAGCTTTTAGCGACGAAAATTTTCGTCACTAAATGCTATAAACAATTTTTCAACAAAATCGAGAGGTTTACTTTTAGCTACGAAAATCTTCGTAGTTAAAAAACGTGGATGAGACTTTTAACGACGAAAATATTCGTCGTTAAATACTGTAATCAATTTTCGAAAAAAATCAAAAGGTTTGCTTTTAGCTACGAATATTTTCGTAGCTAAAAAATATGGATGAGACTTTTAACGACAAACAGTTTCGTCGGTAATGGCTGTAAACAATTATTGAAAAAAAATCAAACAGTTTACTTTTTAGCTACGAACATTTTCATAGCTAAAAAACGTGGATGAGACTTTTAGCGACGAACATTTTCATCGCTAAAGGCTGTAAACAATATTTGAAAAAAATCGAAAGGTTTCATTTTAGCTACGAAAATTTTCGTAACTAAAAAACGTGGATGAGACTTTTAGTGACGAAAGGTTTCATCGTTAAAGGCTGTAAACAATTTTTGAAAAAATTGAAAGGTTTACTTTTTGCTACGAAAATTTTCATAGCTAAAAACGTGGATGAGACTTTTAGCGACGAAATGTTTTCGTCGCTAAAGACTGTAAACAATTTTTTTAAAAATCTAAAGGCTTACTTTTAGCTACAAAAATTTTCGTAGCTAAAAAACGCTGATGAGACTTTTAGCTACGAAAAGTTTCGTCGCTAAAGATTGTAAACAATTTTTGAAAAAACCTAAAGGTTTACTTTTCGCTACAAAAATTTTCATAGATAAAAAATGTGGATGATACTTTTTACTACAAAATGGTTCGTCGCTAAAGGCTATAAACAATTTTATAAAAAAATTGAAGGGTTTACTTTTAGCTACGAAACGTTTCGTATCTAAAAAACATGGATGAGACTTTTAGCTACGAACAGTTTCGTCGCTAAAGGCCTTAAACAATTTTTGATACTTTTAACTACGAAAATTTTCATAGCTAAAAAACATTGAAAAAAATATAAAGGGTACTTTTAGCTACGAAACATTTCGTAGCTAAAAAACGTTAATGAGACTTTTACCTACGAAATAGTTCGTAGGTAAAAGTCTCATTTTTAAAAATATTCCATCTCAAATTTCCTGATATACACCTGTTAGAATATAATTCATAATATTCTTCCTGATATACACTTGTTATATAATATATTTCATCATATTCATATTCACATTCACATTCATCTAAACTCAAACCACATAAATTCATCCAGACATAAACTACATTCATCCAAATATAAACTGTATCCATCCAAACACAAACAATCCTATGGAAAAAAACAAATGAAAGAGAGAGAACATATAAGAGGTGATTCAGACAAATGAAAAGAAAAACAACCTTAACCTAAACCTAAACCTATAACCTACACTTATAGAAATTAACAAAGTTAACTAAGTGCTAAACTAGATTAGCCATGAAATTCATTGGAATCGCATTAAATACGATCTGCAAGGTCCAAAACTTGTAGAATCATTGGTGCTAGGTTACCCTAAAGTCTAGTATCAAACTCATTACCCGACTGCTCTCGGGAACGAATTGAAACTCCGTATCAGGTCTAGACCGCACATCAGGAGTCCGAATAATACGAAGTTAAGGAATTATGACCGCCTCACTAGGTTTGACAACCATCTTGAAAATCAAGTCCAGACAGTGTCGCACGGCTGTTCGCTCGAGTCCGGAGCGATAGAGTGTGAAAACCTTTTTTCTTTACAAAATAAATATCTAGAATAGTGATCTCGGACGTATCGCTTACGGACATTTTATAAGCAACTAGTCCGTCAGAATCTGACCCAAATACACCCTCGGATCAGGAAAAATTTCATAAACATTTACATGTACTTGAAATTGCTGATCGAAGTTCGCTGACCGTTGAACTGAAACTGGTCCGCCACGCGTGATCTGGAAACCCTACTGGAGCGAAAACTTAACTTCATCTAGATCCAGGATGGGTGAGCTTAAGTCCGACTTTTGGCTTAAGGTGGCCCACCAGAAACCCTCCGTTGAGCTGAAACATGCCGATTTGATTATAATATAAGTATACCTTGAACATAAGTCTATTCCAGAGTGTTTTTAGGCTATATAAGGACCTTAGGGCAGCCTCTCTCACAGCCATACGAATTTGGAATAAACCCTAAGTAAGAAGAGAGAAAAAGAGAGAGAAAGCTTGAGAGTTGTGAGAGAATCTCCCTCCTACTGTTTCTAATCACCACACGGGCTGCACCACCCCTTCCTTAACGCTTTCCCGGTGATACCGACTCCGTTTTAAGGTAAGAAACCCTAACCCTAGATCTGTTTTGGGGTGTGAAGGTTATAGGTTATGAAATAGCTAACTGGTTTCACTCTTTAGGCTATAAAACTCCCGAATACGGAAGCCCATCAAACCTTGCTGATCCGTTGAGATTCCAAGGTGTAAGGTGAGGACTTTAGGTGTATAGGTTGCATTTTTCAACGCTTTCAATGTCAGATAATGATAGATTCATGATCTGCATGTAATTGCACATGTACAAAGTGCTTTCTGTTTCCTGTTTCGATTAAAGATGCAGAATATGGAATTTTACATATTCTAGGTATTCGTAGAAAATACCGTATACGTATATTTTTTAGAAATGTGTTTGACATGATTATTTGTTGTATGAATATACGATATATGGATAAAATACTTATTTGGCGAAAGGATTCGCCTAAATACATGTTTTACTAATATACACTATGTATGTAGAAATACTGTATTGTAAGAAGTACCATATACATGTATATTTTAGAGTTGTGTTTGCCATGATTAATTGTTGTATAAATATATTATGTGTGCATAAATTACTTATTTGGCGAAAGGATTCGCCCTAATACATGTTTGTTAACGTACACTAAGTATGTTGAAATAGTGTATGTTAAGTGTTTGTGAAAATGCTTGTGTGAGTAAGTGTTTGGAGGTTGATGCCTTAGGAGGGTGTTGAGATGGAATTCTCAACTACCCTAGAGACATATATGATTACCTCCATGAGGTTGTTTACTTAAACCGCTTACTTGCAATATATGTGTTTGTATTCCTATTGATGTAGTGCTTTACAACATGCTTTATATCATGCTTTATAACATGCCTTATAACATGCCTACTACCATGCTGAAATTACTTTGTTTATCATGCTTTACTCCATATGCTATGGATGAGAATTGATTGAGTTTGGGACTATGTCTATAGTCCAGACAATCGGTACCAGATTTGAGATCGTGGTTGAGTTTCATGTTGCCACGTAAGATGTGTTTGACGAATCCGAGTCGTACGTCAGTTGACGACAGTGGTTAGGCCAGGCGAAGTGCTTATGCACTTCATGTCGTCCAATTGATTGTGTGCTCAAGCTAGTCAGACTCGTCAAGTAACCCGATGTGTCTAATGTATGTTCACCATGTTTGGTCGCTACTGCTTGAACCTAGGGTACCAAACTTACCAGTGGAATCCCGTTAACCATGGTACCACGATCTGCTAAGACTCATGAGCCGGACATGGTGGTATGGGACACCGTGGTCGAGCTGTCGGCCTACGCTGGGGCCACGTGCCTCCCCGTAGTGACCAGTGAGCAACCAGACTCGTGAGTCGATTATGGTGGTATGGGACACTATATTCGTGTTGTCGGCCTACATTGATAAGGTGATGGGGGAGCGGTGCAACCTTTGTGCGTAACAGCCCTGGCAGCCCTTTGTAGTGACTTCGAGCATACTCTGAAATCGCAGTGAGCCTTAGGGTTTTGCCTTGGTATATAGAGTATGAACTAGGGCTGTTTCTGTATTGTGATGAATCGTTTAAGAGGTGATGGGGGAGTGGTGTAACCTTTGTGCGTAACAACCCTAGCAGCCTTTGTAGTGACCTAGAAAATACACCATCGTCTGATATTAACTAGGACTGACGACCCTAGAATGGATCATGTTTGGGAATGATACAAGGGAGGTACCTTAGTTTCCCAATCCTATTGTTTGAAATGGACTAATTAAAAACTCAGTAATCATGCTCATCATGCATTGCATGTGCCTGGAAGATGTGGAGCACTGAGGGATGAAAGCATGCCACGAACGTGAGATGGTGTCGCACGAGGGAGGTTGTGGTGAGGGCATCCATCATACCTACATCCATACTTGCATTAATAAGAGTAGTTAGGAGTGTTTAATTTTACTACTTTATCATTACTGCTTGACTGTATTGATAACATGTTAACCTATGCTTTATTGTTCCACTGAGTTAGCTACTCACTCCCACGTTACGGGATGGTGTTGCGCACACCAACCAGACTCTGTCTCAGGTTTAGACGAGCCGACGACTCTGGAGGCAGAGCCTGATTATGACGAGGACCAGGAGGAGTTCTCTTATATACAGTACTCTGGCGGCTTCGACTAGGCTACCAGGATCGACGGGTTTTGCAGGGATTGTTACTTAGTTTAATTTTTGACATTGAGTTCGTAAACAAACATATGTATATGGTGACTCAGATGGGTTCATACTCTGGAGAATGAAGTGATTTTGTTTCTTTACATATATGTATATGCAGTTCAGTCTTCCGCTTGCCTTTATACAAATGATCTGGAGTATGAATTACTATTTTTGGTATAATCTCACTCATGTTTATTGCTCTAACACAGACAACATTTAATCAGCATTATTTATATTGCATAAGTGATGCGTTGGAACTCGGGAGTTGAGTTATACTCGACCCCCGATTTTCAGGGAGTTACAAGTTGGTATCAAAGCATGATTTTGATTTAACCGGACCTGAGTTATGTTCCCAAGATGTATGCTGACGCATTACAACTTAGGAGGGTGTGAGAAAAATATAGAAACAGTCCTAGGTTTTCCCGATTTCGCCATTTGGCGAAGTTCATCGAAATTAGGCATTTTGATCGAGTTCGTACTCGATCCTGACCGAACGCATCGATCTCAAATCACTTCTAGACCATCTATTGATGTGTCTAGATCACAATACACCTTATCCCAGCAGTCAAAAATCTGTAAATGTCAGTATGTGATCGAAAGTGCCCGAAACTGCCCAAAATAGAGCGAATCGGGGTCGGGGGCCTACACACGCTAATCCAGGGGTACCTAGGGTGGGACCCAGTGATTTTTGGGGCCTAGGGGATTGTACGAACAAGACCATGGGGCCCCCTTTTTGAAATTCCAAATTTTTTTGGGGAGGCCTCGCCGCTCCGCGGCCTGGGCCGATGGGTTTTGGGGGTTTTACAAACCCCCTAGTACCACTCCCGACCTAATTGCATTACCCAAACCTCGAGCTCCTTCACAAACGCCCTCCCCAAACCGTTTTTCCCTCTTGCATTGCTGCCCTCTCTCACAAATCGCCTCTCCATTCCTCTTCTCTACTGTTTTCGACCACAGCCTACCCTTTCCCATCGTGCATTGCAGCCCCCCTCTCCATTCCCTCTTCGTTTCTGTCATTTGGACCCCCCACACGCCCATTGGAGCTCCGAAACTCGTGTGAGCTTTCTCCCCACCTGTTCTCCCCATTCTCTTTCTTCATTCCCTGTCTTTTGGCCCTCTTCAACACCTGTTGGGGCAGCTGTTCGTGGAGAACCAGAGAAGTCAACCATTTCTCTCCTATTCTGCTATTTCCCATGGCTTTTTTTGAAGTTGTTACGGCCATTTTCTCCATCTCCACCATCCTCTCTCTGATGGGCAAGAGAAAGAGTGCCACTGATGAGGTTGGGCCTAGTCACCCTACACGATCAAGGCGGCCGAGAGACACCGCCACTAGCTCGAGCTTTGCCCGGGAGTTTCGCATGAAGCGAGACCTTGATCCCCAGATCCCTGCTGAACGGGTACAGTTGGCGGCGCTACCTCATGGAGTTTATGAGGACCGCAGAGTTCTTTTTTAAGCCCAGGTGGATGGTCGGCTATTTGGGGAATACTATTTGTTCGAGAAAGTGGAGGCGGCCCTCTGGGGTCCGCTATTTGAGGTCAGAGGTCGCGCCAATTCCAGCACTGTTAGAACCTTCTACGCCAACATTTGTGAGCCTACACTAGAACCTTTGCAGTTCCGACTCTTAGTTGGGGTGGATCTGTTCGTCACCATTGATGTGAGGGTGATCGCACGGCTTATGAATATGCCCCTTGGTGACGTACATGCTAGCGAGCTGAATTTGGGGACTGCTCGTGAAAGGGATCGTTGCACACGATACCTTTATGGCGGCCGACTAGCTGAGTGGCAACCGAACAAAAGCCTGCTAGCGTTCCACATGTCAGACGACTTCCGCTTACTACATCACATCTTCACATACAACCTTTACCCCAGGCACAGTAATTGCAGCGAGTGCACGCGACTTATGGTTGACTTTCTGTACCAAGTGGGGCAGAGGGTAAACTTGTGTGTACCCACATTCGTGTTGCGACAGATCGTGAATATTGCACGCTCCACCAGGAGCTCTGATTCGCTTCCTTTCGGCCGACTCATATGCAGGATTGCACGGGAGTATGGCTATAGTCTGGGGGAGGAAATGTCAGTACCGGTCCACCAAATCGACGAGAATACTCTCAATCAGATGAAACTTGGGGCACAGTGACAACGGGCCCGACATGGGGAGAGTGAGGATGAGATTGAGAGCGAAGAAGACAAGAGTGAAGATGGGAGTGAAGATGAAGAAGAGAAAGAGGAACCTGAGGCCCAGGACATAGAGGAGAGTTCACCTCCTGCGGCTCAGGAGCAGGACATAGATCGGGCTGCCATAGATGCGCGTTTAGCCCATCTTGAGGAGGGCCAAGCTGCCCTACAATAGGAAGTCGGGCAGGTCCGAACCAAGCTCAGCAAGGTGTCTCGCACCTTGAAGGCCATCCTGTGTTGTCTACAGGACAAGAATGCCCCTCCTCCATCACCTGATTCGGATGCCTAGCCATCCATACTGCTGCTTGTAGTTGTTTTGGTTTCCTCTGTAGTAGGTTTATGTTTCATGTTGATGATGTAGTAGCTAGTTGTATGTTTTAAGTGTTTGATGTTGTGGATGTATTGGCTCGCATGTAATTTCTGTCATGATTCATGTAACTCTATATTCCATGTACTATGACAATTTTGGGTAAATGAAAAGCATGCAGCCTCTTTTGTTATGAGATGTGTGGAATGCTTTAAGTGCTTAAATAATGTGCTACTATGCTTTATCTCACGTACATTGCACGCCCATGTTGTATAGGGCATGCCGCGGCAGTATACGCGGAGCACGGCATACCTCCTTCTTACTGGCTTGATGGACCAGACTCCTTCTGGTAGAGGTGGTCCTACAGGCCAGGGTTCTGGCTCTGGTCAGCCTCCTGCTGGTCCTACAGGTGGACTGCTGCCTTATACACCCCCGATTCGCGAGCAGCACCGGGCATCTTCGTCTTCCCAGCATGACTCACAGGCTGCTCCACCTCCTGATAGGTTTGAGCAGATGATGATGCTGATGCAGCAGCAGCAGCTTCTAGCAGTTTTGTCAGCTCAGGGTGGCAGTGCGGCTCCACCTTCACCATCTACACAGCCAGAGACTGCTGAGCCTCCTGCTCAGGCTGAGGCTACACCTCCCCCTACGCCTTATGTACCCCCTACTGGAGATGTCGGTACACGTAGCCTACTTGAGCGATTCCAGCGCTTGAGGCCTCCCTCATTCATGGGTTCTCATAGACCCGAGGAGGCAGAGTTTTGGCTAGACCGCATCTTCAAGATGCTTCGGATGCTGCACTGTACTGAGGCAGAGCAGGTGGAGTTGGCCACTTTCATATTCGAGAGGGAGGCCAGTTTATGGTGGGATAGCGTGCTACGGTCTGTCGCAGAGGATTATATGTGGACTTGGGAGGCATTTGAGTTCAGGTTCCATGAGAAATATTACCCACAGACCTACAGGCACGAGTGGGAGGATGAGTTTCTATGCCTCAGGCAGGGAAGCATGACGGTTACTGAGTACGAGCACCGCTTCACAGAGTTGGGCCGCTTTGTCTCGACTATCTTTGTCAATGAGCAGATGCGGATTCGTCGTTTTTTTGGAGATTTGCGACCTGACATATGGTCGAAGATATGCTGTATCAGTATACCTACTTATGCGGCGCTGGTTCCCATGTCTATGACGGCCGAGCAGGATGTAGACCGGTTGGCCCGTTCTCATGGAACTATGGTTCCGAGACCACGACCGGAGGTACAGAGCAGGCCTATCCTAGGCAAGAGGCCTCGTGCGGACTCACCTCCCAGGATCGCAGCATCAGTGGCTCCGATGAGGCGCCCTATTGTGACCTGTACGTATTGCGGGAAACAGGGTCACCCTATTTGGAGTTGCTTCGCGCAGATGAAGGATAGTGAGTTCTCTCCGCCGCAGATGATTGGTCGTTCTCGCCCACAGGCATTATCGACTCCACCTTTACAAACTGCCCCTGCTCATCCTTCTTTCCAACCTCCTGTATCAGGCTTCAGGCCGCCTCAACGGCCCTTGGCTCCACAGCTGAACCGTCAGCAGCAGGCTCAAGTGCATATGTTTGTTGCTGAGGCACCTGAGACATCGTTTTCAGCCCCGACAGCTTTTGAGGGTACGACTCACATTCACGGTACTTCCGTTTCCTTGTTAGTGGACACTGGGTCCACTACTTCTATTATTTCTTGTGGGGCAGTTAAACATCTATCTTTGCGTACTATTCTCACTAAGGGATTGAAACTCACTACGGCCACTAGGACTTTTTCGGATGTCGCACGGTTATGCGAGGGTTGCTCTGTGGATTTGGGTAGCAACATAGTGCTCGTCGACCTCATTGTTGCTCCACTATGGCACTATGATGTTATTCTCGGTATGGACTGGCTCTCGAAGGTAAGGGCAGAGATAGATTGTGATACTCGGATCGTGACTGCCTATGGATCTAATGGCACAGCTTTCACGTTTCCAATGCAGGTCAGTTGGCCCTGCCGTGTTGACTGTTATACTGCTTTATTAGCGTCGATCGATGGTCCGACATTGGAAGATACGCCAGTGGTTTGAAAATTTATACATGTGTTTAAGACTATTCCTGGTTTACCTCCTCGGCGCGAGATCGATTTTACCATTGATCTTACGCCTGGTGTGACACCCATCTCATTGCCCACTTATCGTATGCCTCCATGTGAGATGGAGGAGCTGCGGAGACAGATTGACGAGCTTGTAGAGAAGGGCTTCATACGACCTAGTGTGTCTCCTTGGGGAGCACCTGTACTATTTGTGAAGAAGAAGGACGGGTCACTACGGTTATGTATTGATTACCGTAGGTTGAATCAGGTCACGGTGAAGAACAAGTATCTTTTGCCCAGGACAGATGATCTGTTTGATCAGTTAAGGGGGGTGAAGTATTTTTCAAAGATTGATCTACAGTCGGGGTACCACCAGTTGCGCGTCAGAGCTGAGGACATGCAGAAGACAGCTTTCAGGACGTGCTTTGGGCACTATGAGTTTCTAGTGATGTTGTTCGGCCTTACGAACGCACCGGCCGTGTTCATGGACCTGATGAACCGAGTATTTCGGCCATTCCTATACCGATTCGTCATCGTCTTTATTAATGACATTTTGATATACTCTACGAGTCGGGAGGAGCACCTAAGAGCGGTGTTGGGTACGTTGAAGAAGAACTAGTTGTTCGCACAATATAAGAAGTGCGACTTCTGGCAGGAGGAAGTCAAGTTCCTCGGACATGTGCTGTCCAAGGATGGGATAGCTGTGAACCTTGATAAGGTAGCCGCGGTTCAGGAATGGCAGCAGCCTGGCTCGGTTACCGAGGTGAGGAGTTTCCTTGGTCTGGCAGGTTATTACAGACTCTTCATTTGAGATTTCTCGAAAATTGTCAGGCCATTGTCTCAGTTGACACGGAAGGACCTGAAGTTCGCCTGGAATGAGAAGGCGGAAGCAGCTTTCAAGGAGCTGAAAGACAGGTTGACGTCCGCCCCTATGCTAGTATTGCCAGAGCAATGGGAGAAATACACGATATACACTGACGTGTCTCGCGTTGGTTTGGGTTGTGTCCTGATGTAGAAGGACAGGGTGATTTCGTATGCCTCGAGATAATTAAGGAAGCACGAGGAGAATTACCCTACACACGACCTGGAGTTGGCAGCTGTCATCTTTGCATTAAAGCTCTGGAGACATTACCTCTACGGAGAGGAGTTCGAGCTTTTCTGCGACCACAAGAGCCTTAAGTACATATTCACGCAGCGAGACTTGAATATGAGACAACGCCGATGGATGGAGACCTTGAAGGACTTCAAGTTCGAGGTTTCCTACCATCCTGGCAAGGCAAACCTTGTGGCAGACGCGTTGAGCCGCAAGAAGGCTATAACATTTGCGGCTCTGTTGATGATAGCTGAGTGGGACATGGTTGAGTTCGTGCGGGACTTCGAGCAGAGACTCACTGTGGAGGAGCCATTTGAGTGTGTTGCGCACGTTCGGGTGCGACCACTTATTGACGACAGGATCATTGAGGCCCAGAAGGGTGATGTGCGGTTGTCTGAGCTTCGAGAGCAAGCTAGCGACGCCGAGGACTCTGAGTGGAGGGTTGGTTCTGATGAGGGTCTACGATTCCGTGGCCGCCTATGTGTTCCTGATATTCCTGACTTGAGACAGGAGCTTCTCGAGTCTGCTCATAACTCAAAGCTCGCGATGCATCCTGGTAGCACGAAGATGTACCAGGATATGAGACAGTCGTATTGGTGGGATAACATGAAGGCCCACATCACTGAGTTCGTTTCTCGTTGCCTGACGTGCCAACAGGTCAAGGCAGAACACCGTCGACCTTCTGGACTGCGTCAGCCCATGCCCATAGCAAAGTGGAAGTGAGACTTCATCTCCATGGATTTCATATCAGGGCTGCCGAAGACGAGGAAGGGACACGATTCCATTTGGGTGACCGGTTGACCAAATCGGCCCATTTCCTCCCTATCAGAGTTACGAACTCTGTAGACGAGCTGGCTAAATTGTACATCAGAGAGATCGTCCGTCTGCATGGAGTTCCTTTAGAGATCGTGTCAGACAGAGACACTCGGTTCACATCTATCTTCTGGACTCATATCCAGGGAGCGATGGGTGTGAAGTTGAAGTTCAGTACGGCGTTTCATCCTCAGACTGATGGGCAGACAAAGCGGGTGAATCAAATTCTGGAGGAAATGTTGCGGGCATGTGTGTTGGACTTCAAGGACAGCTGGGATGACTGTCTTCCTTACGCAGAGTTCGCCTACAACAACAGCTTCCAGGTGACTATTGGTATGACGCCATATGAGGCCCTGTATGGTCGCCCTTGTAGGGCACCGCATTGTTGGGCGAAGGTTGGCGAGCGTAGTCTGATCGGCCCAGAGTTGGTACAGGCGACCACAGAGAAGGTCGACATTATCAGGCGTCGGCTTCTTACAGCGCAGAGCAGACAGAAGAGTTACGCCGATACGAGGCGGCGACCGCTCGAGTTCGAGGTCGGAGACCACGTGTGAAAAGGCCAAGCTATATGTCCTAGAGGGGGGGTGAATAGGACTATGCCAAATTAAAATAAAATTCAGCGGAAATAAAATAAACCAACAACCTTACAACTTGAATCAATTCACAAAGCTAATTTAAATCACCTTGATAAATAGATATCGAGAGATTGATTCAAATTCAGTTCTAAGGACAACCTTACACCATAATCAACAAGGGCTTATGGTAGGACAACCTATTTCTAGAACCTCTTTTGGATCAAGAACTCAATATTAATATAAGTAAATGAAATAGCAAGGAATTGAATTTAATGAAGAAGTAAGATCTAATTATTACAACAATCCCCACACTTGCTTGAAATGTAAATAATTACAACATTCACATCCCCTTGTACATTCCACAAGATCAAATGATAAAAGATATGAAAATTAAGCAAGCATTCAAACCACAAGTCAAAGAGTTATAGTGGTTCGCTTGTGTGTACACCAACTGTTTTCCAACAGCCACAAAAAAAGCTACTCCACTCCTAATATCCTCACACAGGGGATATTAGCGTTCACTAACAAATAGGTTTTCACAGGTTCACCAAAAACCTTTACAATTGTGTCTTTTTCACTTGGGCTTACACAATCCAAAAACCCCTCTTTTCTGAGTTTTCTGGTTTTCCTCAGACAACCAATACAATGAGATTTTTCTGGCTCAACCTCAAAAAAAAACCAAAAGCAAATGAATTTTACAGAATTGTAAAATACCTGGATTTCTCCTTTTTCGTAGCAGCCCGGTAGAACCAATCGGAGTAGATGATTTGAATGTCAAAGTTCAATTTCCAATACTCACATTCATAAGGTTCTAAGTTCTAATTAATTTTAGATTTAACTCGTTGGGCGTAGCTAAATTTGATTTTGATTCCAAGAAGAAGGAATAAGATAATTCCTCTTTTCAAATATGATTGGAATATAGAAACAAAATCAAATTAAATAAGCTAGCAAAAAGGAATATTAAATAAGCACAATCTAGCTTAAAATAAACACAAACTTATCTCAGAGTGATCACTTGAAAATTCTTGAATTGAATGAGAGTGGAAGTTATGAAAACTCTGAATTTCGTGTTCAATTTATAGAAGCAGAAATCGCTCCTACGACTGGTCTTAGAAACCTACGACTGGTCGTAGCTCTAACAGATTTTTGAAAAAATAAGCGCGATCTTTGAAAGCCGTTCTACGACTGGTCGTGAGTACCCTACGACTGGTCGTGGGTCACCTACGACTGGTCGTAGATATCTACGACTGGTCGTAGGACCAGAGATTTCGTCGCTGGACTTTAAGTCGTAGCTCCACGACTGGTCGTGGACGAGTCGAAGCCACACCTACGACAGGTCGAAGGACCTCCAGGACTGGTCGTGGGCGTACCAAAAATTCTGAAAAATCTTCAACTTCTTAGGACTGGTCGTGGAATTTCTTGGACTAGTCGAACCAATGTTAGGACTGGTAGAACAAGAGCTAGGACTGGTCGTAGAATAGACCAACCTTGTGTATTTTCAATATTTGAATAATGTATCCAAAGTGACCTACTTAAAGGGTCAACCTAAGGTCATTCAAACCTGAACCATGTCGTATGGACATTGAACTTCAACCTTTCAACGAATGTAGATAAATTGAATTATATCAGACTTGTCAGGCTTGAGATCTTGATCAACATAGAACTACTTCATACGTTGTTTCTTCAGATTTGAACTTCAACATTGTAGCTTCTTGAGGCTTCAACATGTAGCTTCTTGAGGCTTCAACATGTAGCTTCTTGAGGTGTCTTGAATTCCAATAAATGATCATACAAGTACAGAACACCGATAGATGTTTTTGGCACACAAAATTTGACAACCAAAGGAGCATGAGACCATAACACTTACAACGTGTTCCTCTGAGTTTTCCCTATGAAGGGAGTCCTCCAGTTCGGGAAGAAGGGGAAGCTCACACCGAGGTTTATCGGTCCATTTCAGATACTGGATCGAGTGGGTGATGTGGCTTATCGTCTTGCTTTGCCCACACTGCTTGCAGCTGTACACAACGTATTTCATGTATCTATGCTGAAGAAGTACATTCCTGATCCTTTACATATCATCAGGTGGGAGCAGGTACAGCTGAGCGAGGATGCTACTTACGTGTTGCGTCCGACGCGTATACTTGACAGGAAGGAGCAAGTACTCCATAGCAAGGTCATTCCACTTGTGAAGGTACTATGGAAGCATCATTCAGAGGAGGAAGCTACTTGAGAGACTGAGGCTGAGGTCAGAAAGAACTACCCTCAGATTCTCGAGGAATACGAAAAGGTACAACTTTCGAGGATGAAATTTTTGTTTAAGGGGGGTAGATTGTAACGACCCGTAAATTTCCGTACAATGGCTCGAGTACCACCTCGACCAGAAATCACTTAGGATTAAATCCTTTTGAAATTTAACAAAGTTAACTAAGTGCTAAACTCGATTAGCCATGAAATTCGTTGGAATCGCTCTAAATACGATCTGCAAGACCTAAAACTTGTAGAATCATTGACGCTAGGTTACCCTAAAGTCTAGGATCAAACTCATTACCCGACTGCTCTCAGGAACGAATTGAAACTCCGTATCAGGTCTAGACCGTACATCGGGAGTTCGAATAATACGAAGTTAAGAAATTAGGACCGCCTCGCTGGGCTTGACAACCATCTCAGAAATTAGGTCCAGACAGTGTCCCACGGCTGTTCGCTTGATTCCGGAGCGATAGAGTGTGAAAACCTTTGTTTTCTTTACAAAATAAATATCTAGAATAGTGATCTGGCACGTATCGCTTGCGGACATTTTGTAAGCAACCAGACCGTCAGAATTTGACCCAAATACACCCTCAGATCAGGAAAATTTTCATAAACATTTACATGTACTTGGAATTGCTAATCGGAGTCCGCTGACCGTTGAACTGAAACTGGTCCGCCACGCGTGATCTGGAAACCCTACTGGAACGAAAACTTAACTTCATCTAGATCCAGGATGTGTGAGCTTAAGTCCGACTTTTGGCTCAAGGAGGCCCACCAGAAACCCTCCGTTGAGCTGAAACAATGCCGATTTGATTATAATATAAGTATACCTTGAACATAAGTCTATTCCAGAGAGTTTTTAAGCTATATAAAGACCTTAGGGCAGCCTCTCTCACAGCCATACGAATTTGGGATAAACCCTAAGTAAGAAGAGAGAAAAAGGGAGAGAAAGCTTGAGAGTTGTGGGAGAATCTCCCTCCAACTGTTTCCAATCACCACACGGTCTGCACACACCCCTTCCTTGACACTTTCCCGGTGATACCGACTCCGTTTTAAGGTAAGAAACCCTAACCCTAGATCTGTTTTGGGGTGTGAAGGTTATAGGTTATAAAATAGCTAACCGGTTTCACTCTTTAGGCTATAAAACTCCCGAATACGGAAGCACATCAAATCTTGTTGATCCGTTGAGATTCCAAGGTGCAAGGTGAGGACTTTAGGTGTATAGGTTGCGGTTTTCAACGCTTTCAATGTCAGATAATGATAGATTCATGATCTGCATGTAATTGCACATGTATAAAGGGCTTTCTGTTTCCTGTTTCGATTAAAGATGCAGAATATGGAATTTTACATATTCTAGGTATTCGTAGAAAATACCGTATACGTGTATTTTTTGGAAATGTGTTTGACATGATTATTTGTTGTATGAATATACGATATATGGATAAAATACTTATTTGGCGAAAGGATTCGCCTAAATACATGTTTTACTAATATACACTATCTATGTAGAAATACTGTATTGTAAGAAGTACCGTATACATGTATATTTTAGAGTTGTGTTTGCCATGATTAATTGTTGTATGAATATATTATGTGTGTATAAATTACTTATTTGGCGAAAGGATTCGCCCTAATACATGTTTGCTAACGTACACTAAGTATGTTGAAATAGTGTATGTTAAGTGTTTGTGAAAATGCTTGTGTGAGTAAGTGTTTGGAGGTTGATGCCTTAGGAGGGTGTTGAGATGGGATTCTCAACTACCCTAGAGACATGTATGATTACCTCCATGAGGTTGTTTACTTAAACCGCTTACTTGCAATATATGTGTTTGTATTCCTATTGATGTAGTGCTTTACAACATGCTTTATATCATGCTTTATAACATGCCTTATAACATGACTACTAGCATGCTGAAATTACTTTGTTTATCATGCTTTACTCCACATGCTATGGATGAGAATTGATTGAGTTTGGGACTATGTCTATAGTCCAGATAATCGGTACCAGATTTGAGATCGTAGTTGAGTTTCATGTTGCCACGTAAGATGTGTTTGACGAACCCGAGTCGTACGTCAGTTGGCGACAGTGGTTAGGCCACGTGAAGTGCTTATGCACTTCATGTCGTCCAATTGATTGTGCGCTCGAGCTAGTCAGACTCGTCAAGTAACCCGATGTGTCTAATGTATGTTCACCATGTTTGGTCGCTACTGCTAGAACCTAGGGTTCCAAACTTACCAGTGGAATCCCGTTAACCATGGTACCACGATTTGCTAAGACTCATGAGCGGGACATGGTGGTATGGGACACCGTGGTCGAGCTGTCGGCCTACGCTGGGGCCACGTGCCTCCCCGTAGTGACCAGTGAGCAACCAGACTCGTGAGTCGATTATGGTGGTATGGGACACTATATTCGTCTTGTCGGCCTACATTGATAAGGTGTTAGGGGTGCGGTGCAACCTTTGTGCGTAACAGCTCTTACAGCCCTTTGTATTGACCTCGAGCTTACTCTGAAATCGCAGTAAACCTTAGGGTTTTGCCGCGGTATATAGAGTATGAACTAGGGCTGTTTCTGTATTGTGATGAATCGTTTAAGAGGTGATGGGGGAGTGGTGTAACCTTTGTGCGTAATAGCCCTGACAGCCTTTGTAGTGACCTAGAAAACACACCATCGTCTGATATTAACTAGGACTGACGACCTTAGAATGGATCATGTTTGGAAATGATACAAGGGAGGTACCTTAGTTTCCCAATCCTACTGTTTGAAATGGACTAATTAAAAACTCGGTAATCATGCTCATCATGCATTGCATGTGCCTGGAAGATGTGGAGCACTGAGGGATGAAAGCATGCCGCGAACGTGAGATGGTGTCGCACGAGGGAGGGTGTTGTGAGGGCATCCATCATACCTGCATCCATACTTGCATTAATAAGAGTAGTTAGGAGTGTTTGATTTTACTGCTTTATCATTACTGCTTGACTGTATTGATAACATGTTAACCTATGCTTTATTGTTCCACTGAGTTAGCTACTCACTCCCACGTTATGGGACGGTGTTGCGCACACCAACCAGACTCTATCTCAGGTTTAGACGTGCCGACGACTCTGGAGGCGGAGCCTGATTATGACGAGGACCAGGAGGAGTTCTCTTATATGCAGTACTCTGGCGGCTTCAACTAGGCTACCAGGATCGACGAGTTTTGCAGGGATTGTTACTTAGTTTAATTTTTGACATTGAGTTCGTAAACAAACATATGTATATGGTGACTCAGATGGGTTCATACTCTAGAGAATGAAGTGATTTTGTTTCTTTACATATATGTATATGCAGTTCAGTCTTCCGCTTGCCTTTATACAAATGATCTGGAGTATAAATTACTATTTTTGGTATAATCTCACTCATGTTTATTGCTCTAACACAGACAACATTTAATCAGCATTATTTATATTGCATAAGTGATGCGTCGGAACTCGGGAGTTGAGTTATACTCGACCCCCGATTTTCAGGGCATTACATTATAGGTTATGGGTTATAAGTTATACGTTAAGGTTTAGGTTATAGGTTTTGGTTTTGGTTAAGGTTATAGGTTTAGGTTTAGGTTTAAGTTAAGGTTTAGGTTTAGGTTTAGGTTATAGGTTTAGGTTTAGGTTTAGGTTAAGTTTAGGTTATAGGTTTAGGTTTTGGGATTTGAGATTACATTTAAGTTATAGGTTTAGGTTTAAGAAATCAGGTTCTGGTTCGGGTTCGGTATCGAGTTTGGTATCGGGTTTAGGTTTCTGTTTTCAAGTTTAGGTTTAGGTTTAGGTTAGGGAGTTGAGATTAGGATTAGGTGTAGGTTTAGGTTTTGGGATTTGAGATTACATTTAAGTTATAGGTTTAGGTTTAGGTTATAAGTGTAGGTTATAGGTTTAGGTTTAAGTTAGGTTATAGGTTAAGGTTTAGGGAATTAAGAATAGGTTAAGGTTTAGGTTTAGGAAATCGGGTTCGGGTTCGGGTTTAGGTTTGAGGTTTCAAGTTTAGGTTTAGGTTAAAGAGTTGAGATTAGGATTAGGTGCAGGTGTAGGTTTAGGGATATGAGAATACATTTAAGTTTTAGGTTTAGGTTATAAGTTTAGGTTTAGGTTATAAGTGTCGGTTATAGGTTTAGGTTTAAGTTAGGTTATAGGTTATAGCTTTAGGGAATTAAGAATAAGTTAAGGTTTAGGTTTAGGAAATCGGGTTCGGGTTCGGGATCGGGTTTAGGTTTGGGTTTTCAAGTTTAGGTTTAGGTTTAGGTTAGGGAGTTGAGATTTGGATTAGGTGTAGGTTTAGGTTTGGGGATTTGAGAATACATTTAGGTTATAGGTTTAGGTTTAGGTTTAGGTCTTAGGTTTAGGTTATAGGTTTAGGTTAAGTTTAGGTTATAGGTTATAGGTTATAGGTTATAGCTTTAAGGAATTGAGAATAGGTTAAGGTTTAGTTTTAGGAAATCGGGTTCGGGTTCGGGATCGGGTTTAGGTTTGGGTTTTCAAGTTTAGGTTTAGGTTTAGGTTAGGGAGTTGAGATTAGGATTAGGTGTAGGTTTAAGTTTAGGGATTTAAGAATATATTTAGGTTTTAGGTTTAGGTTTAGGTTTAGGTTTTAGTTTATAGGTTTAGGTTATAGGTTTAGGTTTTGGTTTTAGGTTTAGGTTAAGGTTATAAGTTTAGGTTATTGGGCTATAGGTTATAAGTTAAGGTTTAAATTATAGGTTTTGATTTAGGTTAAGGTTATAAGTTTCGGTTTAGGTTTAGGTTTAGGTTAAGGTTATAGGTTTAGGTTATAGGTTTAGGTTTAGGTTATAGGTTATAGGTTATAGCTTTAGGGAATTGAGAATAGGTTAAGGTTTAGATTTAGGAAATTGGGTTCGGTTTCGGGTTTAGGTTTGGGTTTTTAAGTTTATGTTTAGGCTAAGGAGTTGAGATTAGGATTAGGTGTAGGTTTAAGTTTAGGGATTTGAGAAAACATTTAGGTTTTAGGTTTAGGTTTATGTTTTAGGTTTAGGTTAAGGTTATAGGTTTAGGTTTAGGTTATAGGTTATAGCTTTAGGGAATTGAGAATAGGTTAAGGTTTAGGTTTAGGAAATCGGGTTCGGGTTCGGGTTCGAGATAGTGTTTAGGTTTGGGTTTTTCAAGTTTAGGTTTAGGTTTAGGTTAGGGAGTTGAGATTAGGATTAGGTGTAGGTTTAGGTTTAGGGATTTGAGAATACATTTAGGTTTTTGGTTTAGGTATAGGTTTTAGGTTATAGGTTTAGGTTTAGGTTATAAGTTATAGCTTTAGGGAATTGAGAATAGGTTAATGTTTAGGTTTTGGAAATTGGGTTTGGCTTCCGGATCGGGTTTAGGTTTGGGGTTTCAAGTTTAGGTTTAGGTTAAGGAGTTGATATTAGGATTAGGTGTAGATTTGTGTTTAGGTTATAGGTTAAAGCTTTAGGGAATTGTGAATAGTTTAAGGTTTAAGTTATAGCTCTTGGAAATCGGGTTTGGGTTCGGGATCGGGTTTAGTTTTAGGTTTAGGTTTTAGGTTTTAGGTTATAGGTTTTGGTTATAGGTTAAGGTTTAGGTTAAGGTTAAGGTTAAGGTTTAGGTTTATGTTATAAATTTAGGGAATTAAGAATAGGTTAAGGTTTAGGTTTAAGAAATCGGGATCGGGTTCAGGATCGGGTTTAGGTTTGGGTTTTCAAGTTTAGGTTTAGGTTTAGGTTAGGGACTTGAGATTAGGATTAGGTGTAGGTTTAGGTATGGGGATTTGAGAATACATTTAGGTTTTAGGTTTAGGTTTAGGTTAGGGACTTGAGATTAGGATTAGGTGTAGGTTTAGGTATGGGGATTTGAGAATACATTTAGGTTTTAGGTTTAGGTTTAGGTTTAGATCTTAGGTTTAGGTTAAGGTTATAGGCTTAGGTTAGGTTTAAGTTATAGGTTATAGGTTATAGGTTATAGCTTTAGGGAATTGAGAATAGATTAAGGTTTAGTTTTAGGAAATCGGGTTCAGGATCGGGTTTAGGTTTGGGTTTTCAAGTTTAGATTTATGTTAGGGAGTTGAGATTAGGATTAGGTGTAGGTTTAGGTTTAGGGATTTGAGAATACATTTAGGTTTTAGGTTTAGGTTTAGGTTTAGGTTTTAGTTTATAGGTTTAGGTTTTAGGTTTAGGTTTTGGTTTTAGGTTTAGGTTAAGGTTATAAGTTTAGGTTATTGGGTTATAGGTTATAGGTTTTGGTTTAGGTTTAGGTTTAGGTTTTAGGTTTAGTTCGGGTTTTAGGTTTAGGTTAGGTTTAGGTTTAGGTTATAAGTTATAGGTTATAGCTTTAGGGAATTGAGAATATGTAATGCCCCAGATTTTTGCCAACCTGGAGTTAGATGTCCTTAGGCAAGGGGTCGATACTAACCCCTTATGAACCTCTCAAACCTAAAATCCTTTAGAAATTAAACGAGAATTACATAAGTTTTAAACTAGACTCCATGCGAAATCAACACTAATCACTTTAAATACGATCTGCAAGACCCAAAACTTGTAGAATCATCGACGCTACATTACCCTATAATCTAGGATCAATCTCATTACCCAGTTGCTCTCGGGAGCACATTGAAACTCCGTATCAGAGCTGGACCGCACGTCGAAAGTCTGATGACACGAGACTAAATGCTTAGGACCGCCTTGCTGGGCTTGACAATCATCTTAGAAATCAAATCCAGATAGTGTCCCGGGGCTATTCGTTTGAACCCGGAGTGAAGTGTGTGAGAAATGTGGATATTTTAGAAATAAAAAATCTAAATTTAAGTAATCTGTCGCTTGCGGGCCGAATATAAGGATTCAAACCATCAGAATATGACCCAAATACACCCTCGGATCTGGAAAAATTTCTTACACAGGCCAATTTACTTGTGGCCCTGATCGGTGATCGTGGAACGTTGAACTGAAACTGGTCCGCCACGGGCGATCGATAAATCCGATCAGACTGAAAACTCAGCTTGACCTAGATCCAACATAAGGGAGCTTAAGTCCGACCTTTAGCTTAAGGGGGGGCTCCAGAAGTGCTCCGTTGAGCTGAAACAGACGCACTTTGGCTATAACCTAAGTATACCTTGGATCTGGGGTCATTCCCATCAGTCTTGGGCCTATATAAGGACTGAAAAACCCTCACTCTCTCATCCCATACGAATTTGGGAAACCTTAGGAGAGAGAAGAGAGAAAAGAGAAGGAAAGAGAGCGAAAGTGAGAGAGAGAGTAGGCGCTTCTTCCTACGATTCGATCCCGCTACTCCACGCACTTATTTACCATTTATGTATCGCAAATCCCGCGTTTCCAACAACGTACTTGGGTAAGAAATCCTAACCCTAAACTGATTCGTTTCGAGTCTACCAGCGAAAGGTGAGGACTATAGATGTATAGGTTATGGTTTTCAAGGCTTTCAATGTCGGTTAATGATTTATTCTTGACGTGGGTGCTATTTCACATGCATAAAGTGATGTCCGTTTCGTTTTTCAGTTATAAGTTAACAATGTTGAATATACTGTATTCTTCGTATTTGTAGAAAATACCGTATACGTATGAAATTTGGATTTGTGCCTAACATGATTATCTGTCGTGAATATATGCTTGTTACATGTGCGACAACTCCTTAGCGAAAGGACTTGCCCTAAATCACGTCATGGCAAATATACATTATATGTGATAAAGTGTGTAACCCAAGTGTTTGTGGAAATGACTTAATGAATATGAAACTTGGATTCATTCTCGCCATGACTATCCGTCATGGGTGCACGTGTGTTATAAATGAGGCAACTCCCTAGTGAAAGGATTTGGCTAAATCCCTATGTGATCAACATACGTCATGTATGTTGATGTAAGTAGTCTAAAGTGTTTGCTGAAATGTCTGAATGAGTAAGTAGTTAGTAAATTGAAATGTATAAGGGTGTTGAGATATGATTCTCAACTCCTTTAACTATGTGTATGCTTTCCTCCATGTACTGTATATTATAGTGTCAGTTTATCTATGTAATGCATATGTATAAATCCATGTTTATGTTATATTCCAAAAAATGCAAAAACAAAGCCGTGAAGGGTGATGGGGGAGTGGTGTAACGATTCCGTGCAACAGCGCTGGCAGCCCTGAAGTGGACAATGTCAGACCTTTGATTGTATGATTTGAAATCTTGATCCATTACTGCTTTAACTATCTTCTAGGATATTTTGTTGTAATTGAATGTAATTGGGGCTATGATATAGTCCAGGCAATCGGTAATAGGCCTTGAGTTTGTGGTCAAGATCTATTCGCCGCGTAGGACGTGTTTGAGGAACTCGAGTCGTACGTTGGTCGTCGATAGTAGTTAGGCCACACGAAGTGCTTTTGCACTTCATGTCGATCGATACGATGTGCGCTCGTATTAGTCAAGCTCGCCAAGTAACCCGATTTGCCTATCGTATGTTCACCATGTTTGGACACTACTGCTTGAACCTAAGGTACCGAACTCACCAGTGAAACCCCTGTTCAACCATGGTACTTCGATCCGCTAAGACCATGAGCCGAACATGGTGGTATGGGACACTGTGGTCGAGCTGTCGGCCTACGCCGGGGCGACGAGCCCACCCAAGTGACCAATGAGAAACCCAGACTCGTGAGCCAAATACGGTGGTATGGGACACTGTATTTGAGTTGTCGGCCTACACTGTTTTTATGATGAAGCCGTGATGGGTGATGGGGAGTGGTGTAATGATTCCATGCAACAGCCCTGACAGCCCTAGACGTGCCCTTTGTAGTGACCTCGAGCATGCATTGAACCTGCGTTGAGGCGACGAGCCTTTCTATAGTAATCAGAGTATGAACTAGGCCTGTACTGATTTGGCGACGAGCCCTTTGCAGCGATCTAGAACCGCAACTTCGTATGAGATTTACTAGGACTGATGACCCTAGATTGGATCATTGTTTGGGTATTGATATAAGGGAGGTACCTTAGTTTCCCAACCCTGCTGTATGAAAAGGACTAATAAGAACTTGGTAATCATATGCATGCACCGCATTACGTGTGCATACAGGCGTAGCAGGTCAAGCACTGAGGCAGTGTTGTTCATGCGCGAACGTGAGATGAAGTCGTTGAGGGAGCGTAGGCGAGGGCATGTGTAACAGCCTGGATTTTTTCCAGCCTGGAATTAGACGTCCTTAGATGATGAGTCAATCCTAACACCGGTTTAACTTCTCAAACACTCAATTAAAGCCTCAAATCCCTTTTCAAACCATTTTCTTCACAAATCCCACCCTTCACTACCTTGTTCTTTCAATTTTTCTAACCACTTTTATCTTAGACATTATCCTAAACTAGCTAAGTAGTATAACTTGGATCACTTTATATACGAACTACAAAGGCCCAGGTACCACCTCAGATAGAAATCATACAGGACTAAATCCTTTAGAAATTAGGCAAGAATTAGCTAGTGTGAAACTAGAGTACCTGTGAAATTAGCACCAATTACTTTAAATACGATCTGCAAGACCCAAAACTTGTAGAATCATTGACGCTAGGGTACCCTAAAATATAGGATCAATCTCATTACCCGTCTGCTCTCGGGAGCATCTCGAAACTCTGTATCAGATCTGGACCGCACGTCGGAAGTCCAATTAACTCGAAGTTAAGGAACTAGGACCGTCTTGCTGGGTTTGACAACTATCTCGGAAATCAAATCCAGATAGTGTCTCAGCGCTATTCGCTTGAGATCGGAGTGAAGAGTGTGAGAAATGTGAAATTAATTCAAAATAAAATATCTCAAATAGTAATCTGGCACCACTCGCTTGTGGATCAGTATTAAGCAACCAAACCGTTAGAATTAGACCGAATTACACCCTCGGATCAGGAGAAATTTCATACACATTTACATGTACTCGGAATCTTCGATCGAGGTCCGCTGATCGTTGAACTGAAACTGGTCCGCCACGCGTGATCTGGAATCC
>JAJHSJ010000008.1:42291124-42364162 GCA_021015155.1 Magnolia officinalis
AACACTGATAATCGGAGTTCAAGCCAGCTAAGAACTGCATGGTGCGAGTGTCGTCGTGATGCTTCCAGGCATGTTCGTGATCGTCTTTACACTGGAGGGAAGAGGCTGATAGATATCAAGTTCATCCCACATGCCCCGTAAGGTCAAATAATAATCTTTCAACGTTCTGGACTCTTGTTAAAACCGGCCAATATCTAAAATAAGTTGCAACACTTTTGAGAAGTTTTGAGCCTCAGAGAACAGATCATGAAGAGTGTCCCGAATGCTCTTAGCCTTAGCTAGAAACATAACAGAGTTATTCGCAGAAGGCTCCATACTATTCAACAACCAAGCGATAACTTGATAATTTTCCTTTGCCCAAGTCTTGTAATTAGCATATGAAACGCTCGAGGGTCATCCAATATGTAAGATAACTTCTCACGGCCCCCAAGAATACTTTGACAAATTAAGCCCATTGAAGATAGTTGCTACCATTCAACTTAACTGACGTAATCACCAGAGGATTAGATTCAAGAGATGCAATAGAGGAAGACGAAGCCCCTTTTGTCTTCCATAAATGACCCAAACCAGAAACTCATGAGAAGAGAGGAGAAAAGGCCCACACACAGACCAAAAGAGAAAAATGGCAGCCCGAAGCTACAAAGCAGCCACCAAACAACCAATAAGAGATGAACATCTAGAAATAGGATTAAATAGTCAAAGGGACCATACACAGTAGCTAGGTGTATGTTGGAACAGTAAATCCCCCCCCAAAAAAAAAAAAAGGCACCCCACCTCGGACCACGTTTTTGGGGTAAAACATCATTCAAAGATGATTTTTTCCTAGAAATCCTTTATGGAAAGATTGAGGGAGGTATTTCGACCATTCATGTTGAGGAGATTTGAGAAAAAGCTCGCCGATTGAGAGAAATCAAGAAAATGGAGAATTGGGGCCTATTTTCTGGAAAAAAAAAAAAAAAACCTATTTTAGGAAAAACTCAGGAAAGAGGGATCCAAAAAATCACCAAAATCTTCTCACATCATGTTCTTCCATAATCCAAAAGAAATCTCATCAAACCACACCGTACATTTGTACCTGCTGATGTCAGCAGTATACTGTTCACAGAAATATGGTTTGACGCTGGAAATCCGCTCTGATACCAAGTAGGAGATTAAAAGAAAGAAATAATGGTGAAGGGAAGAGAAGAAGAGTAGAAGAGAAGAGAAGAGAAGAGAGCGAGTTTGAGAGAATGAGTGTTGCGTTACTCTTTCCCTAACACCAACACTCTTATTACAATAAAGGTACCGAGTTCTGCAGGAACATGAAGGATGGTGCACATGCACTAATACAACAAGCAAACAATAAACACACACACACATGCCAAATGCTAATATATATAATCTCCACATTGCGGATGATGGAGACAGTAATCTAGTGGTTATGGATTTTGACTCTCAGTTGGAGGCAAGGGCAGTTGGAGGAGATCCCTAGTTTTCTAGGCAAAGATCTGTACCTTAGACATCACCCCACACCAAATAATTGTCAAGAGGAACGTTATCCCTATCAGATGAGAGGTCTTGCTAATTGCGCCTCCATCAACTCCCAATAAGAAGATATCAGATAGAATTTTATCGGATGAAGATCTCGACTGGACCAAGGATGTCATAAAGAGGGTGGGCCGAATGCTAGGCCTATCCCTGGTAGCTGGGAATGAGAATGGTGAAGCATTTTCTATGGTTCTTAGATCAAAAGGGAGATCATTATCAAGACGTGGTGCTCAAAATATCACTGAAGCATACCCCTAAAGTTCATAAAGAGCTCCTTCGGCTAGAGAGCACTGTCAACCACAAAGTGGGCCAAAAAAGTCTACCATCCTCGTAGGGGAAGAAGGGCAAGGTCAGTTTCTCAATGAATGTTTTAAGTTGGAATGTTAGCGGCCTGAGGTGCAAATCTAAAAGACTCCAGATTAAGGAACTTTGCAAGAACTCTAAGGCTCAGATCATTCTCCTCAAAGAAATGAAGCTCCAATCTATCAATAAGAAAATTGCGAACTCAGTTTGGGGGTTTCGTAACAAGGATTGGATTTGCTTGGACAAGAAAGGCTTCTTTAGAGGCATATTGATCACTTGGAACTCAGTTGAGTGGAGGAAAGGAGATGGTGTGATCGGCACTCAGTTTTAGTAATGCTCTATAATGTCTTCAAGCTCCAGATGGCTAATCTCAGCTGTTTATGGCCCATGCAAAGCCAACCAAAGGGCCTCTCTCTAGGAGGAGTTGCAAATCATTCGAGATAACTGGTCGTAGTATTTTTAGTATCTTGCGATATCACCAATATATCGCACGACTTATCTGTTATCCCAGCTGGGGCAAAACGAAACTCAGCTTTAATATCCCTTTTTCATGGTATCGTCAATGAAAAAGGCGAGCTTAACAGTCCTAGAGGGGGGGTGAATAGGACTATGCCAAATAAAACTTAAAGTACTAAATAATAAATAAATCAAAAATCTCAATAGTACTAGTATTGAAAAATTGATTCAAACTTAGTTCGTAGGACAACCTTCACCAAAAACAATGTTTTAGGCAAAACAACATTATTTCACGAATGTTTGTAAGGATCAAGACTTCAAACCAAGCAAGAGATAATAAAGCTATCTATTACAAACATTCACCACTAGTGCAAAAATAAAATTACAATCATTCACCATACATACAAAAATTAAACATTCACCACAACACCGGGAATTATAGTGGTTCGGTGTGTACACCAACTGTTCTCAAACAGCCACACCTACTCTACTCCCAATAATCACAACCCACGTGATATTGGCTTTCACTATAAACAAGGTTTTCACAGGATCACCTTAAAACCTGATACAGTTGTGATTTTAAAGGGCTTATCACAAACAAAAACCCCACACTAAGATTTTCTGACTATCTCGGTCAAAACCAACACATGAGATTTTTTGGCTATCTCAAAGAAACAAAAATACAAAGAATAGAAATGTACTTATTTTCTCCTTGAAGACGTATCTCTTGATGTAACCTATAGAACCGCTTCTCTTGAAGTAGAATGCTCAAGTCCAATCACATAAACAAGGGTTCTAGGTTATAGATTGATTTTAAATTAATTCAAACCAAAGGCTACTTGTTTGAATTCCTCGAGATCTCAAAGAAGAGCAATTACTCTCTTTAAAGAATAAGATTCATGAAAAGAGATCAAGGAATTAAAACGAAAAGTTATTTAAACAAAATATTAAAATACCATGCAATAGCTTGAAGATAGTGAGGACTTCTCTCTCTCTCTTGGTGAAAGGCTTTACTAGCTTGGATGAATAATTTCGGATTGAGAGAAAACCTCTATTTATAGTTAGAAAAGTTGTTGCTTCGGCTCATCTAAGGTCTCCTTCGACTCGTCTAAGATTAAACAAATTTTCAAATTTTGAGCGCAATCAGATAAAACGGTTCTTCGACTGGTCGAAGGCCCTGCTCGACTGGTCGAGGGCCCTGTTCAACTGGTCGAGCATGGGCTTCGACTGGTTGAGGGTGCCAAAATATAGTTGTTGGACTTCGAGTTGAGCAACCCTCGACTGGTCGAAGACCTCTCTTCGATTGGTCGAGCAGTCTGCTCGACTGGTCAAGGAAGCAACGGAAAAAGCCGTTTTTCTGCATTTTGAACTTAGAGTAGTCGAAAATATCATAAACTGGTCGAGCCACAGCTTAGACTAGTCGAACCTAAGTCTAGACTAATCGAAGATTAGTCTATATTAAGCACAAAAACCCATATATGATTATGTTATGAATGACCTAAGCCTAAGGTCTTTCTTGGGTCAATTATACCTAAAAGACTGACATGAAGTAGTTTGAACTTTTGGAGCTTGATCTTCTAGTTGAATCTTCAATAGGACTCGAAGATGAAGCTTGATCTTTTACTTGAATTGAAGTAGAATTTACCTTGAAAGTGAACTTTCCGTCTTGATCTACTTCTTGAATTGAACTTCAGGAAGGTCTTGATCTTAGTAAAAAGCTTGTCTTGAAGTCATGTCATGAACTTTCCATCTTGATCACTTGAAGTTACTTCTTAAACTTTCCATCTTGATTCACATTATGTGAACCACATCATAAGTTGTTTTGTCTCATCGAAATTTGACAAACAAGAGTGTGCTTTATACATTATAGCACTTACAATCTCCCCCTTTGTCAAATTCGTGACAAAACACTTAACATAACAACATCCCTACAGACAGCTTATTTCCATGTTGTAGAAGATGCAGCTCTATTGAATGAGCACAATTTTAACTCTCCCCCTCAATGTGAGATTATCCCTGTGTTATGACAAATAATACAAATTCAATACAAAACTCCCAACAACCATCCATATATCAACAATCACTATAAAGCATTGATTTTACTTATCAAATTAGAAATCTTTCCCCCTTTTTGTCACAAAATGACAAAGTGAAGAATACTGATGTGATAAACCATAGCAGAAATAGTAGACCAATAAAAAGAAAATGCATAGAGAATGGCAATTAAGAGTTAACATAAAGTCATCAATAAGGATTAAAATAGGAGTTTGAGAGAGTTATCATCTAACACATATAGTATAAAGTTATATAGCCCAAGCATTAAAATAAAATAACATCAACCTATTCGAATTCAGAAGAAGAGGATGGAGGAGGTATAGATGGGTCGATCTGGTGAAGTCCTCTAGTAATGTGATGAAAGTATTTTTGCATATATTTCATGCAAGACTTATGACTTTCAACCAGATTGTCTTGTGACACCTTCAACTCAACAACCTTCTCTTCTAAAGACTTGAGCCGATCATCAACTTGAGATGGTTAATAGTCAGGATCAACTTCATCATCCGATTCCGGCGCTGCAAAGATATCATCCATAAATGTGTCCTCAGGTAATGCTGCGACTGCCTCTTCCTTTTCATCCTCATCTCTCTGGCCAGGAAGGTCTGCCAGGTTCATCTTATTAATATTTGTATTATCAAATGGGAGAGCGGACTCGGGCGCCTCGGTCAAAGGAATTACAACGTTGCAATGGATAGCAAGAGTTGTCATGAGATATGCAAAAGGTATGGAACCATGTCCCGGATGAATACGAAATTGAATAATCAAGTAGCATATTGATGAGGGAAGATAAATAGGAATGCCAGAAGCAACGGCGTGAAGGACACAAGTCATAAAGGGAGTAAGTTCAAACTTATTCCCGAAATGAGGATACACATTTGATATAAAAATGCAATGAAATACCTTGAATCTTGGAATCATCTGGGTGGCACAGAGGGCATCACCAGAACTCCAATCTGCATTAAATCTACATAACTTGCGAGTAATTTCCCTTCGCTCAGATTCATTCATTCTATCAGTAAGGGAGGCAATGGGCAATGGGTATGCCTTCATCATTCACATTCACATCAAGCAATCCTGAGATTAGGTGTCGATCAACCAGAATTGTCCCTTCTTTAAAATTAATAGAGAATGTCAAATTATCAGAGACAGCTCCCCTATTGATGCATACATCTCTTGAGCTATGGAGCGGTATGCCGTTCCGCCTCAACCCAAAATGTTATCCCAACCAATGGCAGAAAGAATAGGCAAGAGTTTGAATAGAGCAATGTGATCAATATTCACAGTCCTTTCTATAATAATATCTTTAGAGCAGAGATCCCTTACATGCTCCAAATCTTCTTCAGGAGCTCTCAAGGTTCTTACCCTAATTAGAGTCGTCCGAGAGGAGAAGCCGTTAAGGCCCTTGCGTGTAGCCTTCCTCTTGATCGATGCTCCACGTAGAGTTTGCAAAAGAAGATATTAAAGATGGGTTTGGCTTAAATCAGATTTTTACAGAAAAACCCTCCATAGAAAGCATGTAAATCTCAAATCAATCACAAAATGAAGAATAACTAGCAACAAGGAACCCAAATCTAGAAAAAATAGAAAATAAACCACTTACAAAGACTCTATGGAGATGGGTTCGACGAGTCGAGCCAAGGCGAGCTGAGGAAGAAGGGTGAAATGAGGAAGAAAAAGAGATTTTTCCTCTTTTAAGAGGTCCACCCGAGCACTTCGACCGGTCGAGTATGGTCCTAGACCCATCGAAGATCGATTGACTGAGGACGTGCTTGACCGGTCGTGCAACTAGAAAATTTCACATGTTTTTTTTTAAAAATTTTGAAATTTATATGTTTTGCATTTTCATAAAGTGCCTTTTTAAGACGATATAAATGATCTGAGAGTTTAGGGTCCTCAAAACCCTTAGGTTCAACATATACCTCTTCATGTAAATCACCGTTTAAAAACGCACTTTTAACATCCATTTGATATATCTTCAATTTTTTATAGCAAGCAATTGAAATAAATAATCTAATAGATTCAAGGCATGTAACTGGTGCAAAGGTTTCATCGTAGTCACTTCTTCTATCTGAGTGTAGCCTTATACAACCAGTCGAGCCTTGTTTCTAATGATATTTCCCATTTCATCAGATTTGTTCTTAAAAATCCATTTGGTTCCAATTAAATGTTTATCTAAAAGTTTGGGAACCAAATACCAAACGTCATTTCTAACGAATTGATTTAACTCTTCTCGTATAGCCAAAATCCAACTTTCATCAGCAAGTGCTTCATTTACATTTGCCGGTTCAATTTGGGAAGTGAAGCAGACGTAATTACAAATGTATTCTAACTGTTTTCTTATCTAAACACCAATACGAGGGTTACCTAATATCTGATCAGTCAGATGGTCTTTGACTGATCTTAATTCAGAATTATCTGATTTAGATAAAGAATCAAATTTGTCGATAATGTTGACTTCATCCTCATCTTGACTTGGTGTGGGTGTGATCAGGTGATCGTCAATTACAACGTTAATAGATTCCTGAATCACTCATGTTCTTTTATTAAGAACACGATATGCTTGACCATTCAGAGCATAACCCAAGAATATTCCCTCATCACTCTTTGCTTCGAACTTTCCTAAATTTTCCCGATCACGTAAAATGTAACATTTACTTCCAAAAATTCAAAAGTATTTAACAATTGGCTTCTTATTAAACCATAGCTCATAGGCTGTTTTATCTTTTGCTTTTCTAACATACACACAATTTATAATGTAGCAACCAGTATTAACAGCTTTAGCCCATAAGTTTTTTTGGTAAATTCACGCTATTTAGCATTACATTGGCTATTTCCTGTAACACTCTGTTCTTTCTTTCAACAACCCCATTCTGTTGAGGTGTTTTAGGAGCTGAGAACTCATGTGATATACCATGGTCTGTACAATACTTCTCAAAACTGCTATTTTCAAACTCAGTACCATGATTACTTCTGATCTTGATCACATGTACTTCTTTTTCAGTCTGAATTCATTTAGAATTCTTCTAACTTCATCAAGAGTTTCAGATTTTTCTCTCAAGAAGGCTACCCAAGTATATCTGGTAAAATCATCTACAATAACCAGAAAATACTTCTTTCCACCTCTACTCTCCGTTCTCGTTGGCCCTACCAAATCCATATGGAATAATTCAAGAGGTTTGGATGTGGCTAAGGAGTTCACTTTCTTGTGACTACTCCTGATTTGCTTGCCAATCTGACATGTGCCACAAATCTTTTCTACCTTTTTTAATTTGGGTAAGCCACGAATATGATCTCTCTTGCTCAAGATATAAAGATATCTAAAGTTGACATGTCCAAGACGTTTATGCCATGGTTCTATTTCGTTTATTTGGACCAAGGTATTCCGTATCGGTATCGGTTGGCGTATCGGTGCCACCGATACGGATACGGATACAGGGGTGTAACGGCGATACGGGGGCATAACGGCCCGTAACGGTGTTTTTTTTTTTTTTTCCAAAAAAATATGAAAAAATATGAATTAAATCTGGAATATTCTAAGCAATTCCAAATATGCATTCATTTATAAATTGGAACATGTTTATGGTGGCGTAACAGTCCACTCTTTGGTGAGAAGTTGTATCGGACTGTCTGATGAATTTATGAACCAGATAACCTGGATTTGACTGCAAAACTCATATATTTAATTTTTTAACTATCTACTATCAATGATAGATATATTAGACTAAGTGTAATATGAAAATATCTTACATGTGTAGGTGTTTGCAATTATTTTTCATACCTGTAGCTGTGACTGTGATTCCTGTCCTGTGACCTATCATGCTCAAGTCAAGAATATTATTTAAAAAAAAAAAAAAAAAAAAAAAATAGTAGTGTCTGATATACTCCCCTGCAACTTGATTAAGGATTACTTGATTGGCTGTCAAGGGAGCTATTTTAAATACAAGTTCGGTACTGTCAAGTGTGCGATTGGCTGCTTGCAATAATATTGTTGTGAGTTGTCTGCTGCAAAATACTTACCTTAATACAAATATATTATTAATATTATACTTACAATCACGAGTCACTACTAAAATGAAAATCTGCCTTTTTGTGGTTGCTCGACCTCCACATCATCGTCATCGTCATCACCAAGCTGAGGCTGTCCAATAGGTGGAGGTACTGCATATCCATAATATCCAGTGTCAGAAGGAAATAGTAGATCAACGAAACCAGAGGATGACTGATCCTGACTAGGCAGTGACTCCGACCCCAAGTAAGGATATCCACCAGTGCCGTCGAATAGCCATACTAGTGCCCGTACTCAAGCTGTTAAGAGTCTTGAGATTGAGAGTGTGTCTGTGATGAGTAACTTGGATTTGGATCTGGATATCTATAATCATATGGATATGGATCGGGAAGACTACTCTAACATGAATGTGATGAAACGGGCTTAGTATAACTATAATCATAATCCAATTTAAGAATATCCATCGTAATAACCAAGACCATGAGCTTGCTGATGTTCCAGACCTCCTGGACCCGGTGCAGGTGCACCACTAAACCTACCCTCCTACCGGCTATATCATGACTCAGTACACTCATAAGTCCGACCTCGTGTACTACCTTGTCGATGTTCATCGGTATCATGATCTGTAGACGGGCTGTATGGTGTGCTGAGCAACACCAAAAGTGCCAGCACCAGGGGCAGAGGCGTCATCATCACCATCATCCGACACAGTCACGCTACCACTGCTCATACTATTTTGTTGATCTTTAGCCGCACTTGGCATAAAAGTTGCCCCTCTTACTAGGTCCAACACATTTGCACGACTCTCTTGTTGCGCTGTGTGCATTAGTGGGTCATCAATTTCTAACAAATATAATATTGATCCAAAATTTCTGTGACCCCCAAAAGGGTTTCAATGGCAAGCGTTCAATCCTTCGCTGCTTTTTATAGTGTGGTCCACTTGATTTTTGGATGTCTTATTTTCGAATCAAGACTTAACGACGATCTCACCAAGTGGAGGATGGTTTGGATATAATTCATACCTCATTATGGGACCACAGAACTTGGTGACATCAACACACCAGCCACATTTGGGTGTGGTACACCGGCCAATCCGCTTCCGGTGAATCCAATATCTCACCATATCCGCTACCCTCCACAAAAGACTCGAGAAAGAGGGGCAGTGCGAGAGGGATTCTCACTCTCGAGAAAAAAAAAAAAAAAAATCCCCTAAAATTTCGCATGCAAGAGCGATTCTCGCATGAGGAATAGGGGTTTTTGCGGGAGATTTCAAATCCCTAAATCATTCCCAAATTGAGAGTAAATCTCACTCAAATACCTGATTTTTCGCCGAAATTGCAACATGGAGCTTCATTTGAAACAAAAAAGGGAGATACAGAGATTTTTCTTACCTTTCGCGTACCAGCTCTATCGATCGAGAAGTTCCTCTGAGTTCCGACTTCTGATTAACCAGGTACGAAAATCACTCTCAATTTTCTTTTTTTCCCCCAATTTTTAAGTATTTACGCAATTTCAGCCCCGATATTCCGATTTTTCTTCTAATTTTTATCTATTTATCAGAGAAAAGAGGTATTTAGCTACAGTTTTCTCGTGATAGGTTGCGTGGTTGGTGGCCACAATCTATATTCCGATAATATCGCCCGTATTTCGATAATATCGCCGATATTTCGTCGATAATCTAGAACGAAATGAAAAAATGGGTTATCAGTGTCGCCAGTGGGTATCGTGCAATATATCGCGCAATGTATCACATGATATTGCGATATATCATGCATATCGCAATATCGTGCGATATATCCACACTCCTTTATAAATTATTAATGTATTGTGCAATATATTGATACCAAGTGCAATATCGAAAGGGATAAAAGGAAACCAACATTATTTTGTTTGGAAAATCCTCAAAAATCACGAAAAAAAAAAAATGAATTTTTTAGGATTTTCCAAAAAAAAAAAAAAAAAATGGGATTTTTACCCGAAAATTCCTCTTAATAGTTGATATAAGGACAAGATGCTTTGAGGTTGCATATTTACTGAAACATTCTTTTGAAGAAATGAGAAGTCTGATTTACCCTTCAAGAGAATCATGTACAATCGAAGCTCGCAGCTCCCTACCTCATATGGAACCAATTGCATTTGTCACACTATAAAGCTATGTGGGCCCCATCGTGATGTGTTTACAAAATCCACACCGACCACTAGTTGCATAACCCAATTTTAGGTGCAGATAAAACAATCTCCATCCTTAATTCAGATGTACCAAATGATTGGAAAAGGTGTACAGGTAGACACCTACCCACCAAACTATTTCCCTTGGTGTGGCCCATCTAAAGCACAGATTATCTTGATTTTTGGCCACCAGACCTAAATTTTAGCGTGGCATCGAATGTTTTAAGTGGATTTCACATAATCAAAACATTAGGCTCTATAAAAAAAATAAAATTAAAAAAAAAAAAAAAAAAAAATCAATGTTGGATGCCTCTCCCAGTCATTTCCTTTGATGTGGTCTATCTAAATCATAAGTCAGCTTAGTTTTTTGGCCTTGGATTTAGCGTGGCATTAAACATCTACGGTCAGAGTGGATTTCACACAACATGGTGGGCTAAAGTGTGCAATCTCATAATTTTTTTAAAATATGGAAATGAAAATCTCTTTCGAATAGCTGGAGAGCAACAAACTTGTAGTAGTGTAGCAACAATGGTACTTCGTGGTGGTATAAAACCTTTGTGGGCCCCATCATGATGTATGTGCTTTATCCACGTCGTCCATCTAATTTTTCAAATCATTTTAGGGTATGAACCCAAAATTGAGGTTTATCGAAATCTCAAGTGGACTGCACCATAGGAAACAATGGTTATTGCAAGCCCAGCATTAAAAGTTTCCTATAAAAGTTTTGGATCAAGCAAATATTTTGATGCAAACCCGAAAGGGAAAGCAGATAAATCAAGAAGAAAAGAAAGAGATTGTGGGAAAGACCCAACAATCCCCTAGCCAAATGCTAGAGATCACAAATGCAAGACTGTGAGCAAGCTCAGCAGTCCTCTAGTCTTGAACTAGAGATCACTTTTCCCTCCCTTCAATAGCTACCGTAGAGAATAAGAAATTTCATAAAGAGAATATTAATCAGCTAGTGTTATTCCATAGGACATAGGTCCTATTTATAATCAGCCTTACTATCTATAATAAAATATATAAAATCTAAAAATCTATGAAATAGGAAAGCACTTGAGTAACAAAGCATTCTATAATTAAGAAAATACCTAAAATAAGAAGATACTTAAATAAGAAAATATTTAACATTATTCCCTGCCTAAAAATAAAGATATGAAAGAAAGTGCGAATTTCCTAATTTAGAGATTTGAGAAAAATGGAAAGTGATGATGGTTAAAAAAGGAAGGTGGTCCTTTTCTTTATACACATGTGCAGAGCATGCACGTGTGGGATGTGGGACGATTGCATCAATTCCCCCGGCTTGAAAAAACTTGGCACTGTCGAGTTAATGGCAATGTACTCATAGAGTTCTGGGTTGATGCGCCTGAAATCCTCTGTTGAAATCCATGTGCTATCGGACCTTGGTCAACCCTTCCATTTGACAAGAAACTTCTGATACCCCCCTTAGGGTGTGGAATCTATCTGATCATCCAACACGTCCTCGATGATTTCTTCGAGATGGCGTGGTACCTCAGGTATATGGATAGCCTGTTCTTCCGTGCTCTCATTTGTATGATGTCCAAGAGAAACTGTAAGGTCTTCCACATTAAAAATGGGGCTGATCTTCATTTCAGGTGGCAGCTTGATTAGGTATGCACTATCACCTAGCTTCTTTAAAATGTGGTAAGGACCTGCCTTTCTGGAGTGGAGCTTTGTATAAGAGCCTGCTGGAAACCGCTCAGGCTTAAGTTGCACCATGGCTCTACCTCCTTCTTGGAATTGTGCAAAACGTCATTGAACATCTGCATATCCATTGTAATTTTCATTACTAAGGGTGATCTTTTGCCTAACTTCTTCATGTATCTCCTTAACATGCTGTGCAAAAGCTTCAGCGTCCTGGCTCGATCGAGTCACACTAGGAAGTGGGACTAAATCGATAGGTTGTCGCGGTCGCAATTTCGAAAGGAGAGTCCTATAGTGCGGTTCATAGAACTATTATAAGCGAACTTAGCTTGTGGTGACACGATGTCCCATGAGCTTATATGATCACCAACCAGACATCGAAGTAGATTTCCAAGGCTATGGTTTACGACTTCAGTCTGCCCATCTGTTTGTGGATGATACACACTTGAGAATTTCAACTTAGTTCCCATCTTAGACCACAAGGTGCGCTAGAAGCAGCTCATAAACTTGACGTCATGATCAGATACAATGGTCTTGGGAACACCATTTAGACGAACCACCTCCTCAAAGAAAACATTGGCGATGTGCATGACATCCGATGTCTTCTTACAAGGGATAAAATGAGCCATCTTTGAAAACCTGTCAACCACAACATAAATAGAGTCATAGCCATGCCGAGTCTTAAGCAATCCCAAGATGAAATCCATATTGATGTCTTCCCATAAAGCATCTGGCACAGGTAATGGCGTATAAAGACCAATATTCTGCTTGCTGCTTTTACCAAGCTGACATGCTCGACATTGACGAACAACGATCCCAACGACTTTCTTTAAACCTGGCCAATAGAAACGATCTTCAACTAGAGCTGTCGTTTTATCAATACCAAAGTGACAACTTGGGCCCCCTGAATGAAGCTCTCGTATAACCAGGGGTGTACATCGAGTCGAAACGAGTCGAGCTAGCCTCAGCTTGACTCGGCTCGGCCACTAGCTGACCTCAGCTCGGCTTGGTCCTTGAGCCTGACTGGCCAGCTCGGCTCGATTCGGTCAACAGCTCGGGCCAACTCGGGCTGAGTTCGAGCCAAGATCGAACCGAGTTCGCCATTGAGGCATTTCCACAAACACCTGAACTACAACTTCAAAATCCCACTGTTTTCCAAACAGAGGCAATGGTTTTACAGGTATTTTATCAAACACCTTCTAAGCAACATAAAAATCAAGAAAAACAAAGAGAAAAGGGTATTTGTTTCATGTACATACCTTCCTTGCCACCAACCACACTTCATTGAGTCATTTTATCAAACAGTTGGTGAGCAACATCAATGGCAGAGTAACCGAGTCACCGAACTGGTTTGAACCAAGTTCGATTCGAGCTGGATTCGATCCGAGTCAAGTCGAGTCAAGCTGAGGCCTGCTCGAACTCGGCTCGAACTCATTTTCGAGCTCAAAAAATCAGCTCGACTTGGCTCGAACTCAGCTAGACTCGACTCGAACTTAGCTTCGAACCAAGTCGAATCAAGCTTTTTCGAGTCGAGTCAACTGAGCTAACCGAGCTAGCACAGTTCATGTACACCCCTACGTATAACAAGTTCTCGCAAGGAACTCTTAGGAAGACACAACCTTATGTTGAAGAATAAGTACCCATTGTGCAAGCTATACCTTGGGTACTCGGTGCCTGCATCAGAAATAAGTGTTAAAAATACCTTTCCAAAATCATCATATGTGGCATAGTCCCGTTTAAGTTCTTCAAATCCATAGGACATAGGTCCTATTTATAATCAACCTTACAATCTGTAATAAAAGATATAAAATCTAAAAATCTATGAAATAGGAAAGCACTTACGTAACAAAGCATTCTATAATTAAGAAAATACCTAAAATAAGAAGATACTTAGATAAGAAAATATTTAAGATTATTCCCTGCCTAAAAATAAATATATGAAAGAAAGAGCAGATTTCCTAATTTAGAGATTTGAGAAAAATGGAAAGTAATGATGACTAAAAAAGGAAGGTGGTCCCTTTCTTGTACACACATGCAAAATGTGGGATGATTGCATCATAATTCCACCGTAAATTTGGATCTACCTTGGCTCATGCCCTTAAATGATCTCACAAAATGAGATTTGGAACTTCTCTGGCCCCACCATGATTTATGTGTTAGATCCACACTGTCCATTAATTTTTAAGATCATTCTAGAGCATAAACCCAAAAATGAGGCACATTTAAAGCTCAAGTGGACCACATCACAGAAAGCAGTGGGGATTGAATGACTACCGTTGAAACCTTCCTAGGGTCCATCGTGAGATTTATTTTCCATCGAACCTCTTCATAAGGTCACACAGACTTGGATGAATGGAAAACACAAATAACAGCTTGATCAGATTGTGACCCTAAAAAGTTTTCAACGGTACATGTCCAATCCCCATTGTTTCCTGTAGTGTGGCCCACCACGAGCCCTGTATATGCTTTTGGCTCGGTGGAGTTGATGGTGAGTCAATGACCATGGTCAAAGTGTCAGTATTGAGTGGGCCTCTCTTTTGAAAGATGTAGCCAATTGTGATCTCCTCTCTCCCTGCTGGTTTTTTCTTTTGTATTCTTATCCCGTTCTGGTTGATAGCAGGCTTTCTAATAAAATTTCATTAACCCTATAAAAAAATCTTTGCATAGTGGGTTGTTAGAAATTGTCCTGATGGTTCCAAATTAAACAGTTTGTTTTAGGGGTCGTTTGGATGCTAGTAAAATCCTATAGTTGTAAACAATGTTTATATTATCAGTGATTTTATCGAATTATCACCAATAATAACGGTGTTGCTGCACTGGCGACATCGATAACCCATTTTTTCATTTCGTTCTAGATTATCGATGAAATATCAGTGATATTATCGAAATACAGGTGATATTATTAGAATATCGATTGTGGCAACCAACCACGCAACCTATCATGAGAAAACTGTAGCTAACTACCTCTTTTCTCTGATAAATAGATAAAAATCAGAAGAAAAATCGGAATATCAGGGAAAAAAGAGAATTGAGAGTGATTCTCGTACCTGGTTAATCAGAAGTCGGAACTCAGAGGAACTTCTCGATCGACAGAGCCGGTACACGAAAGGTAAGAAAAATTTCAGTATCTCCCTTTTCTATTTCAATTGAAAGCTCCATGTTGCAATTTCAGCGAAAAATCCGGGATTTGAGTGAGATTTACTCTCGATTTGGGAATGATTTAGGGATTTGAAATCTCCCGCAAAAACCCCTATTCCTCATGTAAGAATCGCTCTTGCATGCAAAATTTTAAGGGTTTTTTTTTTTTTTTCTCTCGAGTGAGAATCCCTCTCGCACTGCCCCTCTTTCTCGAGTCTTTTGTGGAGGGTAGCGGATATGGTGAGATACTGGATTCACCGGAAGCGGATTGGCCAGTGTACCACACACCACCAATGTGGCTGTTGTGTTGACGTCACCAAGTTCTTTGGGTCCCATCATGAGGTATGAGTGATATCCAAACCATCCTTCCACTTGGTGAGATCGTCATAAGTCTTGATCCAAAAAATAAGACATATCCAAAAATCAAGTGGACCACACTATAAAAAGCAACGGAGGATTGAACGCCTGCCATTGAAACCCTTTAGGGGGTCATAGAAATTTTGGATCAATATTATATTTGTTCTTTCTCTTAATCCAGGTCTGTGTGACCTTATGAACAAATTGGATGGAAATTAAACGTTAAGGTGGGCCCTACGAATGTTTTAACGGTGAGAATCATTGTCCCCACTGCTATTTGTGTGTGATCCACTTGAACCTTGGAAATTACTAATTTTCGGGATCAAGATTTAAAATGATCTTGCCAAATGTATGAACGGTGTAGATATGATAAATACATCATTGTGGGGCACATGTAGATGTAACTTTGATCTCTTGTACAACTCGGAGCTCAAGGAGCGTCAGCACTCATCTTCGCACGACGTGTACCTACACGGCTACGCCAGCTAGAGCTGTACACGAGCAGACTAAGGCTCGAGTACTCGCTCGACTCGACTCGGAATACTCGACTCGCCTGAGTTAGAGCCAAGTACGAACGGGTTTTCACTGCTCGTTTAGATTACGAGTAGAGTACGAGTCTAGAGGTACTCGACTCGTGTGCTCGACTCAGTACTCGACTTGTACTCGACTCGTACCCGTATATATAAACTCGCCCAAAAAAAACCCCTACCCTACCCCACCCACCGTCATTTTCAACCAGCGAGCGCCCAAACCCGTTTGGAAAAAAAAAAAAAACCCTCTCTCCTCCTCTCTCTCTCTCTCTCTCTCTCCCAGCGCCCTTCCGGACTCCGACCGTCCCTCTTCTTCCCTCTCTCTCTCTCTCACTCACCCCTGTCCAGCGGTGCTAGACCCTGCCGCTCGTCCCTGCGGCCTGTCCAGTGCCCCTCTCCGGTGACGGAGCTCATCCCTGCCACTTGTCGGGGTGTCGCAGCTCGTCCCTGCCAGGCTGCCGCTCGTCCGTCATCGCCCTGCCCTGCACGCAGCTACCGGTCGTTCCTGCCCAGCTCGCCCGGTAAGGTGTGGTTTTTTTTTTATTTTTTATTTTAGAAATTGTTTAATATATGTTAATATAGAAATTGTTTAATATAGTTTTGGTATTAACTTAATATTTGGGATTAACCTAATAAAATGATCAGGAAAAATGGGTGGACTCGCCTCGAAAACTCGCACTCGGTACTCAACTCGTGTGCTCGTACTCGGACTCGACTCGAAACTCGGACTCGACTCTACTCATACTACTCGTACTCGCTTGTACTCGGGCTTGTTCGAGAGAGTAAGTACGAGCAGGGGGGTCCCTGCTCGTTGGCCGAGTAGAGTCGAGTACGAGCAGCACTCGGGCGTTAAGAGCTGAGTACGAGTAGGGCGATACTCGACTCGACTCGACTACAGCTCTAACGCCAGCTAGGTTATCGGAAGTTCCTGCACTGAAAACCTAGGCGGGGCCCGTTGTGATGTTTGTGAGAAATCCACCCCGCCCATACGTTTTGTAAGATCATTTTAGAACATGGGACTAAAAATGAGTCGGATCCAATACTCAGGTGGGTCGAAAAGGTGGGGATTGAACGTCCATAGTTGAAATATTCATGGAGCCATAGAAGTTTTGAATCAGGGTAATATTTGTTTTCTCAGTTCATCCCAGTAGGAATGACGTTATGAACAGTATGGATGGCATTTAAACATTACTGTCGACCCCAGGGAGGTTTCAATGGTAGGAATTTCCCCACCCACCTTTTCCTTTAGTGAGGCCCACTTGAGTCTTTGATCTTGCTCACTTTTTATATCGTCCTAAACTGAGATTAAAAAATGGATGGATGGGTAGATTTCTCACAAACATCACGGTGGGCACCACCTAGGTTTCCAGCGCAGCGTTGGCTAGATTGTTGGTGCGCGGTACACCAGCCAATCCGATTCTGAACTCACCTAAGTCGGTGCGAAATCGGATTGCGTACTGTGCGCTATTCAGTATGCTCTTATTGCAATGAGTAAACTCTATTGGGCCCACCACCGTGAATGTATGTGGTTTATCCACGTCGTCCATCCACTTTTCCAACTCATTTAAGGGGTTGAGACCAAAATTGAAGCATATCCAAAGCTCAAGTGGACCATACGACAAGAAACAGTGAGAATAATGATTTCCACCGTGAAACCTTTCTAGGCCCCCACAGTGATGTTTATTTGTCATCAGACCTATTCATAAGACCATACAGACATGTATGAAGATAAAACACAAAATAAAATAAAATAAAATAAAATACCTAGCTTGATCCAAAACTTCTGTGGCCCCTAAGAATTTTTCAATGGTATACGTTCAATTCACATTGTTTCCTGTGAGGTGGTCTAGTTGAGCTTTGGATATGATTCATTTTTTAAATGAAGCCTTAAAATTATCTAATAAAATGAATGGACGAAGTGGATAAAATAAATAAATCACGGTGGGCCCCACAAAGTTTACTCAATATGAGTTACTCAATACACAATCAGAGGTTTTAACGGTGGGATTCAATCAGTGTTTGAGTTATCGACGAGAAATCGATAATATCGCCGATATTATCGGTGTCACCAGACCTGCGATACCGAAACCCCAATATTTCATTTATCTTCTGGATGTCGCCGATATTTTCGATATTATCGGCGAGATTTTCGGATTACTGGCCAAATCAGCCAACTTCCCTGTAGAATTCGATAAAATAGGCAAAACAAATGCCGTGTTTTCGGCGACATTAGGCGACGACCCTCTTATTCGAAAAAAAATATATAGAAAAAGAAGAAGAAGAAGAAGAAGAAGAAGAAGAAGAAGCTCTCTTACCTTTTTACTCAAGATCTACCTAAGGAGTGGCCTTCGGCTGGATTTGGTTGTCCAATCGCGGTCAACAGCGTCGGATCTTTCACAAGAACGAAAAACCTAAAATCCCCTTTTTCCTTCGAATCGAATAGCTTTGACAGGAAACTAGATTCTACCTAGGCTTACGGGGATTTGATTTGGGATTTGAAAAAAAAAAAATCGGAATTTAAGGAGAGATTTTTGGGAGTTTTAACAGAAAACCCATCGAAATCGCCATGGTCGGTGTCGGTTTATCAAAAAAAGGGAAGTGGAATGGGTGGTGTACCACACAGTAGCTATATAGCTGTTGTAGGTACGTGGCGTGCGCAGACGAGCACTGACGCTCCTCAAGCTCTGAGTTGTACGAACAGTTCAAAGGATAGTAAAGTTACGTGGGCCCCACAGTGATGTATTTATTATATCTACACCGTTCATCTATTTTTAGAGATTATTTTAGGGCATTATCCAGAAAATGAATCGTATCCAAAGATCATGTGGACCACACCACAAATAGCAGCGGAGATAATGATTTTCACCGTTAAACAATTCGTTGGGGCACCATAACGTTCTATAGGCCCCACCATGATGTATGTGTTGTATCCTTACCGTCCATCTATTTTTCGAGACAATTTTAGAGTATGAGATCAAAAATGAGGTATATCCCAATCTCAAGTGGACCACATTACAGGAAACAGTGTTGAATGAACGTAGACCATTAAGACTATAAAAGTATTGGATCAAGCTAATATTTGATTTTTCCCCTCATCTAGGTCTGTATGACCTAATCATACAAATTGGATATCAAATAAATAGTACAGTGGGCCTTAGGAGGATTTTAATGGTGGATATCCAATCATTATTGTTTTTATGTGGCGTGGTTCATTAGAGATTTGGATCTGACTCATTCTTTATATTGTACACTAAAATGATATCTTCAAATGGTTGGACGGTGTGGATACGAAACATAAACCATGGTGGACCAGATAACAGCTACACGTCACTTCGGTGGCAAGTCTCGCTGCTCAACCCATCGTAGCTAAGCAGCGTCCCTACCAACTCGAGTACATATGTGTTTGCGTACTGAGTAAATTATGTGGGGTCCACCATGATTTACATATTTTATCCACTTCGTCCATTCATTTTAACAAATAATTTGAGGGCTTTAGCCCAAAAACCAATTATATCCAAAAGCTTAAGTGGACCTCACCACAGAAACAGTGTGAATTGAAATTATAACGTCTAAAATTCCACGAGGCCTAAGAAAATCTGGATCAATCTATTATTTGTGTTTTTCCTTCATCCATGTCTTTGTGATCTTATGAACAGGTTAGATGACAAATAAACATCACTGTAGGCCCTACCAAGGTTTCAACCATGAAAATCATTATTACCAATGTTTCATGTGGTGTGGTCCACTTGAGCTTTGGACATGCTTCAAATTTCGAAACAACTATTAAAATGAGCTAAAAAAATGGATGGACAGCGTGGATAACCTGCGCACATTCATAGTGGGCCACAGTACTACTCTCAACGGCCAAGAGATCCGAATAATGATTACGAGCCACCTCGTCATTCTATGTGAGGATGAAATGTAGCCAGAAATGTGTATTTTTTTTAATTCATTTACTTTTACATGTCTTAATTGTTATAAGCTTGAATTTGTATTACATAAACTCATTTTGGTTATTATTTGAGTGATTTCTTACGACAACGCATGCCTTTTAGCCCCCCATTAAATAGAAACTTCTTATTTAATGCATTCTTTTTGCAATTTTTTCATTCCTAAATATGTAAATATGTGTATTTAGACATGTCATGAAGTTTCACTGAAAAATTCCACCATTTTCTCCATGTTTCCCCCTTTTTCCTTGCATTTCCAATTATCGGCGATATTATCGGCGATAACGATATTATATCTTTATCTTCGGCAAGCAAAACTTGTAGCGATACCGACAACTCGAACACTGGATTCAATTAATGTTGTTTCCTTTGGCGTGGTCCACGAGATTTTGATCTACCTTGTTTTTGGTATCATGTCCTATATGATATGATCCAACAAATGAATGGGGTGGATTTATCACAAGGATGATAGTGAGCCCCACACGATAAGGATAACACCCACTACTGTGTTACCTGGGTAACACCTAATCCTCTCCCGGTCCACACCAAGGACACGGATTGCCTACTGGCGCTGTTTGAAGGTGTTCTATGTTACCCACCATGATGTTTGTGTTTATCCACACCGTTCATTCATTTTTTCATATCATTTTAAGGGATGAGCCAAAAATTAGGTAGATCCCAAATCTCATGTGGACCACACCATAGGAATCACTAGTGATTGAACCCCACTGTTAAAAACTTCTTTGGGGTCACACGTTTTGGATGAAACTGCTATTTGGTTTTTCCTTTCATCTAGGCCTTTATGAGTTATGGCCTAATCAATAGGATGGATGGCAAATAAACATTACAGTGGCCCTACGAAGTTTTTAATGGTGGACGTTCAATCACCACTTTTCATATGGTGTGGTCCACTTGGATGAAGCTGATATTTATGTTTTCCCTTCATTCATATCTTTTTAACCTTATGAACGGGTCAGATGACATTTAAACATCACTGTGGGCCCTAGGAACATTTCAATGGGGGACATCATTAACCCAACTGTTTCCTGTGGTGTGGCCCACTTAAGCTTTGACAATCTGATTCGTCCTTCATTATGGAGTTATATGCAATTTGTCTCATTGTATCTGTATATAGTATCAATCGAGAGCAAAATGTCGTCTGGATCGGGAAAAGGAGAAGCAAGGGACATTGGGTGGAAACTGGACAGCCAGTGGAAGGGAATAAATATGGAGCCATATGCAACTGTTGTGGCCAAGTGATATGGAGTGGGGGAGTGTCTAGGCTGAAGGAACATTTGGCAGGGGGATACGAGAATGTGAAAGACTGCCCAAGTGTAACCAAGTCGGTGAGAGAAGAGATGAGAAGAGTGTTGGCTGAAGCGAAGACACAAGGAGATGCAGGCATGGGTACGTGGACTCAAGCCGAACTGGAAGGAGTACGGGATGATGATCATGTGTGATGGGTGGACAGGACTCACGAAATTGTTCATTATTAATTTCATGGTGTACTATAGAGGGCAGCCCATTTTCCTCAAATCCATTGATGCATCGACCAACATAAAAGATCACAAAGACATATATGACCTCTTAAAATGAGTGATTAAAGGTGTTAGGTCCCAGAATGTTGTCCAAGTTGTGACGGACAATGGCAGTGCGTTCGTTAAGGTGGGGAAGAAATTGATGAGGAGGTACAATCTCTATTGGATCCCGTGTGCGGCACACCGCATTGATTTAATGCTTGCGGGCATAGGCCAGAGGGATTTTGTCAAGAGGATCCTTCACGATGCGAGGAGAGTGACAAACTTTATATACAATCACTCATGGTTGTTGGCTGCAATGCGTGAGTGTTGTGGAGGGGACATCATTAGACCGGGCGCGACACAGTTCGCCACGAACCTCATTGCACTTGACAGCTTATACAAGCACCGCATGGGTCTCAGGAATTTGTTCAGATCTGAGAGAAAGTTATAATGGAATCAGAGGAAGACCGAGGGTGCAAAGAACATTTCGAAGATGGTGCTTTCCGATTCCTTCTGGGATAGAGTTCACATCGTCGTTTCTATCCTGCATTCGATCTACAAGGTCCTACGAGCCGTAGATAATGAGATGTGGACTTCGATGGGGTCAATGCATGAGCTTATAAGAATTATGAGAGAGGGGATACAGACTGCAATCCCTAGTTCATATTAGTGGGTGATCAATATCATCAATAAACGATGGACCAAGACCCTCGAGCATCCACTCCACCAAGTTGGTAAGTTTGTTACAATTACCTGTATTTTTTATCATTTGCACTTGCACTTTAAGCATCACTTCTGTTTGCACGTTAATGCAACTGAGTAACTAATATTCAGATTTCAGCATACTACCTAAATCCTAAATTTCATCATAAACGTCGGCTCCATGAGAATAATGATTTGACGATGGCCGTCCATGAGGTGTTCAAACGATTGTTCCCAGAATCGATAGCGCAAGCAGAATTCGATAACCAGGTAATGCAATTTAAGCAGATTTCGCCAATGGTAATTGATAAAATAAATTTTCTTCCTTATAGCCTCTAGAAATATGGGTGAATAAAAATAATGACCTGTGAATCCGTGTTTACAGTTGTTGCGGTTTAGGGATGCTAAGGGTACGTTCTCATCCGCACTAGCAAAAGCATCGACAGAAACGATATTGTCATGTGAGTATGGTAACATAATTAGGTAATCGTATTTTTTGTTTAAACTTCAAACCAAAACAAGCTCCTCGTGGATATATAGCTGAGTAGTTGGCGATGTACGAAGTCGACATGCCCGTACTGCAGTTATTGGCAGTCCGTGTTCTTGCACAGACTGTATCCTCTTCATCGTGTAAGAGGAATTGGAGCACATGGTCACTCATACACACCAGCAAGAGGAACAAGGTGGCATATGAGAAGTTGCAGAAGCTCATTTACTGCCACTACAATATGAAGTTAAGAGAGGTAGTTGCGGATAGACCGAGACATGGAGGAAAATCTAGACCCGCTCGGCCTGTTGTCTATAGGTACCATGACATAAATAGGTGACGATGATGAGGACCCACTTTATGAGTGGGTCAAATCAACTGATTTAGATGATGCTGAGGGAGGCCCTGCTGCACAGATAGCCGAGGGAGCAACGTCTTTTGGTATCGATGTCGATCAGGTAGTAAACCAACAGAGGGTGGATACAACTCATTTGATCCTTTGGTGAGGAGTTCGGCACCTTCCGATGTGGGTGAGGAAGCATCTTCACGACCCCCTCTCCATCATCAAGTCATAGTGAGTGATGATGATGAGACTCAACCCCCACTAGACATTGGTCGTTGGGACGACGACGACGATGATGATAACGGTGATAAAGGAGGGGACGGAGGCACCGACACTAGTATAGGTGGTACCAGTGGGGGTGGGGGTGGGGGTGGGGGTGGCAGTGGTGGGGGGTATACGACGGGTCAAAGCCAACGATCCGTTGGCTAGTTCACTAAGGAGCAAAGCTTTGACCATGCCACTCAGAACGAGGATCATGGATCTCATCCATCATCCAGGGTGAGAGTATCAGATCCCACATATATGTTCAAGCGTCGTTCGAAGAAGAAAGCCGGACACGCCGCAGCTAATGCTCTCCTACGCAACTTGTCATCTATGGACATAAATTCATATCAGGGGAGCTCCATCTCCGTCCCACCTTATGCTCACGGAGGATATCACGGGTATGGCCATGACAGCTTTGACATTCAGTCACACTCTACCCTGGGTATAGGTAGCCCGTAGCCGGAAGATAGTTCTTCGAGTCATGACCCTTTGACAAGAGGATATTCAGGGTACCCGTATGACTAGCAGCAATACTATCAAGGAGTCGGGGTTGGACTTAATCTGTTCCCTCAACACCCTACTTAGCAAATGTCATCGATGTATGTCACGCAATACCCATGTTTAAGTGTACTCGTACAGTTCAGGGAGGATGACTATCAGAGGTACATAAGAGAGTTCCTCAATTGGTACGAGGATGACCTGGAAACAGCACTGCCAACATGTTGGGCAACTGTACCACTCTCAACTGCCACGGGATCCGGACAATGATTACAAGCCACCTCGTCACTATGTGGGGATGAAATATGGCCAAAAATGTGTATTTTTTTGAATTAATTTACTTTTACATATCTTAATTATTGTAAGCTTGCATTTGTATTATATAAACTCATTTTGGTTACTATTTGAGTGATCTTACGGCAGCGCATACTTTTTGGCTCCCATTAAATGGAAACTTATTATTTAATGCATTCTTTTTGCAATTTTTTCATTCCTGAATATGTAAATATGTGTATTTAGGCATTTCCTGAAGTTTAGCTTAATATTTTCACCATTTTCTCCATGTTTCCCCCTTTTTCCCCGCATTTCCAATTACCGGCGATAACGATATTATATCTTTATCTCCAGCCAGCGAAACTTGTAGGGATACCGACAACTCAAACACTGGTTGTGGTTGTAAAGTGCTCACAGGTAAAGACATTATAGGGGATGTTCACATGCCTTAATCTAAAGCAATGGGTTCATTATATTTTTCGTGCTTTATATTGGTGGAAAATAGGATTCAATAGAGGAAAGAAAACTGATTTCCTCTCCTGTGACGGCTCCCAACATTTGCTAAAGAAAAAATGACTAAGGAAATTGGTTTTCCTTTCCACAATTTCCCTTCAAAAATGGTCATTTTCTTTTCCTCTCTAAAACCTAAGAAATGAGATTTTCATAAATAACTCCCACTTTTTTACCATTGATCATCCACATTTCCATTGAAATCATGTATGTTAAATCACAGGTTATTTAAGGATTCTTTTTCACAATTACAGTTTTCATAGTTTTCCTTAGATGTGACTTTTTCCTTTCCCCATCTACATTTGAGTTTCCTCTAATCCAAATAGGCTGATGAAAATGTGTTATTAGTTTCAAAAAAAATGTGGAAACTCATCCACCATAAACATGGTAAAAGTGCTTGCTAATACGTACTCTTTGAACCGCGGGCCCCATTGTGGAGAAGCCATATCCTACATATAAAATCAATTGGATAATCTGATGTTTACACATAATGCATCAATGTTGGTGGCCTTATGCTGATGTTTGTCTCCTAGTGTTAGACGGCGTGGGTTGTAATGAGTAGCACCGTCGTCCGTTGCTCAAAACCAATCGTTAATTCAAGCAAACCCACAAACACCTCGCATGCACAACCGACAACCACTAATTTCGCTAAGAACCGTGTGCAACAAAATAAAGGAAAATAAATTGAAGAAAAAATGTACCAATACACAACTATAGTCCACATGAGACAAAAGATTTACGTGGTTCACCACAACAAGCTACATCCATAAGTAAGATGGCAACCAAAAGAATAGACTATCAAAAGGATATTACAAGGGTGATATGAGCAATCTATTCTTCTCCAAAACAAACCCTTTAGCAAATAAATACAATTGACCTCTCAAACCGTTATCCCTGTCGTCAAAAGACATCATTAGAGATCACCTCACTACTAAGATTTCAACAAAGATTTTTTTTTTTAAAAAAAAAAAAAAAAACCTTTTAAACTCGCCCTTTCCTCTTTCTCTCGCTCTTATATCCCAAATTCACTTTTACCTTTTAGCCCCATATAACATGCGCTACAAACCAACAACTTAGGAGTAAAATATCTAAAATACCACCCAAAAGTATACATATGCATAACTACCCCATGAGTACATTATAACTCCACTAAAAGGACTAAATATATGTACATGTTTTTAATATCACACACTAACAATATCCACCTAGATAGCAAAATCGCATCCTTACCTTGTCAAACCACCCTAATCACTTCGTGTTGAAGACTAGAGAAGTTAGGCTCTGCTCCAATTTCTCCATTTGAACCATTTTTGTAAGCCTATCCGCCATATTTTCCACAGTTCCTACTTTTATCAATCGAATCTTTCTTTTAACAACTTACAAAATAAAGTGGTATTAGACCAAAACATTTTTCATCCTTTTGTGATTCACCTGATTCTTAGCCAAATAAATGGCACCCATGTTGTCAAAAAATAAATCAAGATGTTTATAATCAATAATTCAACCTTTATATCACCCCTCAAGCCTTGAAGCAAAACCACTTCCTTACACGCCTCTGTTACCACCATGTACTTGGTCCCAGTGTCAACAATGCTACCGTTGCTTAAAGCTTTAACATCCAACATATTGGCTCATTAGCAAAATAAAATACATACCCCATAGTGACCTTCCCTTAGCTAGAAAATGGGCAAAATCGGATCTCCAAAACCATGCATATTTTTCGATCCTTTGTTAAAAGAAATACTTGTGCCTCTCAAATACCAAAGCACACATTTAGCAGCCTACGTTTTCACTACAAGACCTTTATTTTATGGGCAACTTTGAGAATGATGAGATTCATATTAAGGAATATGTAATATACAAAGAAATGCATGGCTCAGGATACAGACACCAAATGTTGAAACCGGTTGAATAAATTCATTTGCCGAAAAAAAAAAATTCCAAGCATCTACCTCCAAACAAAATCACTCTGCCTCAGTCAAGACCTAATACCTTCATAAATCTCCAGATAAGCACCTTGACAATGATAATTGAAAACACCTATGCTAAGCTTATCGCTGAGAATCCTATCTTGTTATACGCATTCAAAATAAGAGTAAAATAGAAGGCACTAGAGCACCAAAGACACCTTGTTGCCCAATTCATATTAACTCAAGGCAATTCCCAAGATAGTGCTGAATCTTTACACTTTGAGTCCAGTCTATCTTTTGCAAGTACCCCATCGCACAATGGATCATGTTAACATAGATAACAACCAGGTAGGTAAGGCTTCCTCAAGAAACAGAAGCTAACACTAACAGGATTACGCAACTCCTTCCCTTCTCCTTTGCCAAACATTATGTCAATTAAAGGACATGTATTCTGTCCCACACATCTGGAATGACAGTCTACCATGGAGAGAAGCTGCTTTTAGTGAGTCTTTATGACATCCCCCCATAATCCATAGAAGTTCAAACAAGTGTTACTTGAAAAAAATAAAATAAAATAAAATAAGGATGTTCTAGTTTATAAAGGAGGCATATCTAAACAAATAAACAATATTTGCCCAAATTTACTAGTCCTTTGATCAGAGCTAGTATTTGTGCAGGAGGGAACCACCTTCGAGTGATGCAGGCTTTTCACTTGCGGACCACACCATGGATGGCTGACAAACAAAAGATCTCCTTAGCAGACAATCCCCATCATCCAATCAGAGAACTTCTTCCCATTTCATGTGAACCATAGCCTACTTTTTCTTTATAACCATCCACTCACAAGTCAGTTATTGCATCATGAGATGGCTCGGGGAGATCTTTCGTCCATCAACAGTTCATGGTGGAACCCAACAGATGAATGCTATGGATGAATTAGAAAGGGCGATTGGAGACACTGGCAATTTGGGCCAAGCATTGTATATTTCATTTCTTCTTCTTAATCCTATGGCAAGCATAGGTGAAATATTGAAGCAACATATAAGGATGCAACCAACATAAAGACCAACCATATAAGAATGTAGAAAATAGAACCTAAAATACACATCAATTGCATCAAATCCTTCACCTGAAATTAAAATTATAAAAAATAAAAAATATATATAAATATAAATAAATAAATAAATTTAAAAAACGTTCTATCACAAGGGTAGTGATACAATGGCCCCAGTTGTATGGGAACCCCCATAAAACAACCTCCCACCAGTATCAGCAGCAGGAGAGAAGGTAGATCAGGACCATCCATCTAGTAGGCCACACCATGGATCAGGAACATCCAAGCCACCACCATTGCACGTTTCCCCCCGGCTGACCATCTACCATTTCACAGCTCTTGCCATTGCCAAGGACACAGATCACACCAAAACAATAATCCAACTGGCGTAGTCTTCAAACTACAGACCATCCACAGTGTAACCCACGAGATCAACCGTCCAGATTCACCTTCCTCTCCAACAAGTGTGGGTAGGGAGTTCTTCGTAAGCCGATTTTCACAGCATTCCATCATTCCCAACCATCTCAAACGTAATAAAACAAACAATAAAGTGCATCCAGACCGAATCCTCGCTGAATCGTAAGGAATTAAGCTCAAATCGCATGCTGAAAAATGCAAAAACTTCAACCTAGGGTCAGGAGCTGAGAGAGAGATTTACAGTGAAATGAACAGAGAAGCGCAGCAGTTTCCATGGTAGATGAGGAGATATGCCTGAAGCAGAGATCGAGATCGAGAGATATTTGGACATGACAAGAGGGAGGGTTGGGTTTGCTTGCTGACAGCGTCGGAGTGTGTTTATGAGGTCTTTTCTGTCGTAGAAATGTCCGCCTTCTTCAGTTTCTCCCATCTTCTTCATCTTATTCACCGGATATGGATTCCGTATTAAACCTCCGGTAACGACCCCGAGCTAGTCGGTCCTGGAAAAGCTCGTGGACCCACCATCATGTATGTGTTTCATGAATGCAGATCGTTATGTGTTTTGAACGGAATCGGATTGTGTACTGAGTAACTCAGTATCGTAAGGGCTACTGAGTTGACGTGGCAGAACCTCATTGGCCCTCATATGTGGGGCCGGCTTCACTCCTCCAAACGGCACAGCAAACGGCGTTAGTCCGTTTCTCTCTCCAGTTGCGTAGAGAGATTCTCTTCGCGTCTCTTCCGCCGTGCAGAAAAAAAAAAAAAAAAAAAAAAAAAAAAAAAAAAAAAAAAGAGAGAGAAAGAAACGCCACCTCAACTCGTAAACTATCCCATCCATGGCTTGGAAAATGGATGGCTGCAGAAAGTAAGGCCAAATCAAGGACGTATTGTAGCCGATCAATGAGAGTTTTAAATGGAAACCCATGAAATGAGTTCTGGGCTTGATGGACGGTTCAGATTAATCGATTAGCAGCACTATAACTTATTAACTTAGAAATGATCCAATGCACTAAGGGTAACTTATAGTGCTCCAAGTTGCATTGTGGCGCTTTGTACAATCCAGTCGATTAATCTGAGCTGTCCATTAAGTGCATCATACATTTCATGGGTTACAATGTGAAAATCACACAACGTATGAGAGTATAAATGACCATCTTTAGATGATAGACATGGCAAGCATGCCCAATCATGACCGTCCAAATTATGATCCTAACCATCCGATCAATGGGTGTTTATGTTTCAAATCCCAACCATCCATTTGATAAATGCATCGTGATGTGATACCTGGCATTGTCTAATAAGCATGATGTATATGGATATGCCCCATCGACAGTGTGACCCACAATCCGAACGTCTCGGATCAGTCTATCATCTTGTGCACATAAGTTTTGATACACTGACAAATACCATCATGCACATCATTTTTCCTGTTAGACTCTTACAAGAAGGAAGGAAATGGGATTTTTCAGCTGGTGGCCAGTCTCTTGGCAGTGAAGTCCGGCCAAGATGCTGTGATCCATTCACTTCTCTGCAGGCATGCACTCCCAAAATCAAATGTAATTAAAAGATTGGAATAAACGGCTGGACAATTTTTTTTTTTTTGTTTTTTTTTTTGTTTTTTTTTCCCATGGCGGGAGAGACGCGGAGAGAATTTCTCTACGCAACTGGAGAGAGAAACGGGCTAACGCCGTTTGCTATGCCGCTTGGATGAGTGAAGCCAGCCCCACATACGAGGGCCAATGAGGTTCCACCACATCAACTCAGTAGCCCTTACGGTACGGAGTTACTCAGTACACAATCCGATTCCGTTTTGAACCGGTACAGCTGGAAGCGGATTGCGCCCTACCGCTGCCCGTCTCCAGCTGGGAACGGGCAGGAGCTTTGAGTGCCCACCTTGATGTATGGATCTTATCAACACCGTCCATTCATTTTTATTTTTTTTATCATTTAGGATATAAGTCTAAAAATGAGGCATATCCAAGGCTCAAGTGGACGACACAATGGGGATTAAACTGTTACAGTTGAAAACTTCTCGGGTCAAGAGAAGTTTTGGATGGAGATGATATTTGTGTTTTCTCTTTATCCATGTCTATTTAACTTTATGAAGAGGTTGGATGGTAAATAAATATCACGGTGTGTAACATCCCAAAAAATCGAGGGTCGAGCATAACTCAACACTCGAGTTTCCAGAACATCACTTATGCAATATAGATAATGATGATTGAATGTTGTCTGTATTAGTGCATTGAACATGAGCGAGATTAAGCCAAAACAGAATATCATACTCCAGAGACAGTTAAATTGCAAGTGGAAGACTGTGATAGATAGATAACATATATAAACTATGGTGAGTCTCCAGAGTGTGATAATGTTACCAGGTTAAAGAATTACAAGTATAATTTCAAAATATACCAAAGGTGTAGTGTCATCTAGTCAACATCCCTGTAATCCCGTCGATCAAGGCACGGCTGACATGAAGCCGGCAGAAAATAACATATGTAAGAAAGTGTCCTCATCGTCGCAGAGGTCTGGCTCTGCCTCACAAGCATCGCCAACACCTGCAGCTACAACAGAGTCTGGTTGGTGTTTAAAAACATCATCCCGTAACGTGGGAGTGAGTGATCAACTCAGTGGAACAATAAAGCATAGGTTAACATGTTATCAATTCAGTCAAGCAATAATGATAAAGCAGTAAAATCAAACACTCCTAACTACTCTTATTTAATGCAAGTATGAAATGACATGATGTATGCCCTTACCAAACCACCCTCATGCGACACCCTCTTCGTTCGCGGCATGCTTTCATCCCTCAGTGCTCCACATCTTCCAGGCACATGCAATACATGATGAGCATGATTACCGAGTTATTATTAGTCCATTTCAAACAGCAGTATTGGGAAACTAAGGTACCTCCCTTGTATCATTCCCAAACATGATCCATTCTAGGGTCGTCAGTCCTAGTTAATCTCAGACGATGGTGTGTTTTCTAGGTTGCTGCAAGAGCTGTCAGGGATGTTACACGGAATCGTTACACCACTCCCCCATCACCCTTTTAACGGTTCATCACTATACAGATACAGGCCTAGTTCATACTCTACACACTGCGCAAACTCGTCGTCTCACCGCAATTCAGAGTATGCTCGAGGTCACTACAAAGGGCTGTCAGGGCTGTTACACGGAATCGTTGCACCACTCCCTCATCATGTAACGCCCTGAAATTCGGGGGTCGAGTATGAACTCAACTCCCGAGTTCCAACGCATCACTTATGCAACATACACAATGCCGGTTAAATGTTGTCTGAGTTAGCGCAATAAACATGAATGAGATTAAACCAAAACAGTAATTCATACTCCAGTTCAATTGCATTTAAAGACAGCGGAAGACTGAAATTTTATATTCAAGTATGTAAAGTAACAAAATTTTCTGAACTCCAGAGTATGAGTACTAGCTGAGCACCAATATACATGTAATGTTTGTAAGTCAAAAACCCAAAATACATCCTCAAAAGAGGCCCCGAGAATCCTGCGATGCAGCCGGCCTAAGCGTAGCCGTCAGAGTACTGCATGAAAGAGAACTCCTCCTAGTCCTCATCAACGTCGGGCTCTGGCTCCTGAACCAAGGCACCCTCTAACCCTGCGACAGAGTCTGGTTGGTGTGTACAACACCGTCCCGTAACGTGGGAGTGAGTAGCTAACTCAGTGGAACAATAATGCATAAGTTAACATGTTATCAAATCAACCAAGCAGTAATGATAAAGCAGTACAAATCAAACATTTCTAACTACTCTTGTTAAATGCGAAAATGATATGACATGATGCTGTATGCCCTTGCCAAACCACCCTCAAGCGACATCATCTTACGTTCGCGAATGCTTAACTCCCTCAATGCGCCACATCTACAAAGCACATGCGGTGCGATGATGCTCGTGATTATCAAGTTATTATTAGTCCATTTCAATCAGCAGTATTGGGAAACTAAGGTACCTCCCTTGTATCATTCCCAACATGATCCATTCTAGGGTCGTCAATCCTAGTTATTCTCATACGATGTTATGGTTTGAGAAGCTTAGTGATGGCATCGCAAAGGGTTCGTCACCCGTCAGCGCGGATACAGATCTCACCGTATGCGGCTCAATTGCTGGCCGTCAGCTCGAGTACAGGTCTCACCGTACTCGGCTCAATCACTAGCCGTCAGCTCAAGTACAGGTCTCACCATACTCGGCTCAACTCACACTCTAGTTGCTGTGAAAGGCTCGTGGCCAATCACAGATACTTAGAGTACACTCGATGATACCACGGAGGACTCGACGCCCGTCAGCGCGAGCACAGATCTCACCGTACTCGGCTCTCACCGAAGTATCGACAGCTCGAATACAGTGTCCCATACCACCGTATTCGGCTCACGAGATAGTTGCGCAATGGTCACTACGGGGAGGCACATGGCCCCAGCATAGGCCGACAGCTCGACCACGGTGTCCCATACCACCATGCCCGGCTCATGCGTCTTAGCGGATCTAGGTACCATGGTTAAACGGGAATCACCACTGGTAAGTTTGGTACCCTAGGTTCAAGCAGTAGCGACCAAACAGGGTGAACACACAACTACACTTCGGTTTCATTGGCGAGCCTGACTAGCTCGAGCGCACCACAAGTCGAGCGATATGGAGCGCAAAAGCACTCCGCGTGGCCAACCACTATCGCCAACCGAAGTACGACTCGGGTTCGCCGGACCCGTCCTTTGTGGCGACGTGAATCTCAGCCACAATCACAAGTCTGGTACCGAGTGTTTGGACTATATTCATAGTCCCAAACTCAAACAATTTTCATCGTTAGCATGTGAAATAAAGCATGATAAACAAGCAATACAAGCATGTTAGTAGGCATGTTATAAAGCATGAAGTAAAACATGAAGTCAAGCATGTTGCAAAGCATGTTGTAATGCATGTAATAAAGCACTATCCCCATAGGGATACAATTGTGTGTGCAATACAATTAAGTGGTTGCGGTGAACCACCGCATGGAGGGGATCCTACATGTCTCTAAGGGAGTCGAAAAACCCATATCAGCGCCTATCTAAGGCACTAGTACATACACATGTACACATACATGCACTTATATAAACACTTAGAATACACTTCTCCAACATACATGACGTATGTTAGGCAAGTTCGTGATTGGGCTGTCCCTAAGCCTCGAGAGTATTTTTCCCGTGAATATCATAATCATACGGCAAATAATCATCACAATTATATTTCCAAAATCCGCACGTATGCGGAATTTTCGGAATACACAATTTCCACATATATGACATTTACACATGAACGTGTATTTTTGCGATCCCTTTCGCCAAACTAGCATTTTATCCACACATGATATAATCAAACATTAAATAAACATGTTAAACATTTCTCAACAAAAATACGTATACGGTATTTCTACGTATATCAAGAGTATGTAAAATTCCATATTCTTTATCGCTAATCGAAACAGGAAACGGAAAGCACTTTGTACATGTGCATTTGCATGCAGATCATGAATCTATCATTATCTGACATTGAAAGCGTTGAAAACCGTAACTTATACGCTTAAAGTCCTCACCTCAGCCCTTGGAATTCCAATGAATCAGCAAGAGGGTTGGTGCTTCCGTATACGGGAGTTTCTTAGCCTAAAGAGCGCATTCGATTAGTCTTTCCTTAACCTATCACTAATCAGGCTCAAATCAGACCTAGGGTTAGGGTTTCTTACCTTCAAATGGGGTGGAAACCGCCGGGAAATCCCTTGGAATAGAGCGGTGTAGGCCGTGGGAGAAGTGGAAGCAGCACGAGGAAGATCGGCCTCGATCTCCACAAGTTTCTCTCTCTTTTCTCTCTTTCTCTCTTAGGGTTTGGACCCAAATTCGTATGGCTGTGAGAGGGGCTGTTCTAAGCCCCTTTTATAGCCTAGAACATAACCAAAATAGACTTAGGTTCAAGGGTGGCTGCATATATAGGCAGTTCGCCACTTTCCAAGCTCAAAAGGGGTGTTCTGGTAGCCCTCTTTGAGCCAAACGTCAGACTTAAGCTCACCCTCTGAGGATCTACGTGGGATTACGTTTTCGGCTCGATCGGATTCCCAGATCGCACGAGGCGGACCACTTTCAGTTCAACGGTCCGTGGGCCACGATCAGAATTTCTGAGTACATGTAAATGTTCCTGAAATTTTTCTTAATCCGAGGGTGTAATTTGGTCTGATTCCGACGGTCAGGTTGCTTAATACTGACGCGCAACCGAAAGGTGCCAGATCACTATTCCAGATATTTTCTCTTGGATGGAAATAGTGTTTTTCACACTCCCTCGCTCCGGAGTGAAAATAATGGCCGTGGGACATCGGAATCATCTGATTTTTGAGATGATTGTCAAGCCCAGTGGGGCGGTCCTGGTTCCTTAGCTTCATGTTAATCAGACTCCCGATGTGCGATCTAGACCTCATACGAAGTTTCGTTTCAGTCCCGAGAGCAGACGGGTAATGAGTTTGGCTCTAGACTTTAGGGTAACCTAGAGTCACCAATTCTGCAAGTTTTGGGTCTTGCAGATCGTATTTAAAGCGATCCCAACGGATTTCATGATTTACCGAGTTTAGTACTTAGTTAACTTTGTTAAATTTCTGAAGGATTTAACCCTATGTGATTTCTGGTCGAGGTGGTACTCGGCCCAATGTACGGAAATTTTTCAGGTCGTTACACATCACCTTATCAATGTAAGCCGACAGCACGAATATAGTGTCCCATACCACCATAATCGGCTCACGAGTCTGGTTGCTTACTGGTCACTACGGGGAGGCACGTGACCCCAGCGTAGGCCGGCAGCTCGACCACGGTGTCCCATACCACCATGCCCCGCTCATGAGTCTTAGCGGATTGAGGTACCATGGTTAAAAGGGATTTCAATGGTAAGTTTGGTACCCTAGGTTCAAGCAGTGGTGACCAAACATGGTGAACATACATTAGACAGATCGGGTTACTTGACGAGCTCAACTAGCTCGAGCGCACAACAAGTTGAACGATATGAAGCGCATAAGCACTTCGTGTGGCCAACCACTATCGCCAACCGAAGTACGACTCGGGTTTGTCGAACACATCTCACGTGGCAAATGAATCTCAGCCACGAATTCAATTTCGTTATCGATTGCCTGGACTATAATCATAGCCCCAATCGCATTCAATTGTAGATAGTTAAAGCAATAATGAATCAAGATTCAAATCATACAACCCAAGTCTGATATTATCCGTTTAGGGCTGCCAGGGCTGTTACACGGAATCGCTGTTCCACTCCCCCATCACCCATGACGGATCATACAATGTAAACATGAATTTAAACATATGCATTACATAGATAAAATCATATAATCAATTGAGCATGTTATGAAGCACAACACAAGCATGAGTTTGTACATATTCAATTCCTAATCACACAGCTATCCAAGGAAATCATACATATAGTTAAAGGAGTTGAGAATCATATCTCAATACCCTTAAACATTACAATTTACTAACTACTACTCATTCAAACATTTCAACAAACACTTTAAAATGCATACATCAACTTACATAACATATGTTGATCACATAGACATTGGGCCAAATCCTTTCACTAGAGAGTTGCCCCAATCATAACACGCATACACCCACGACGGATAGTCATGACAAGCAGGAATCCAAGTTTCATATTCATTCAGTCATTTCCACAAACACTTGGGCCACACATTTTAGCATATATAGTGTATTTTGGCCGTGGCGTGATTTAGGGCAAATCCTTTTGTCAAAGGGGTATTACCAATACAACAATCATAAATCCATGACAATTAGTCATGGCAAGCATGAATGAGAATTCTATACTCATTCGGTCATTTTCACAAACACTTAGAATAAACTATTTTAACATACATAGTGTATGTTAGCAAATCATGTATTAAGGCGAATCCTTTCGCCAAACAAATATTTTATCCATATATAATATATTCATACAGCAAATAATCATGGCAAACACATCTCCAAAATGTATACGTATACGGTATTTTCTAGAATACACTGTTTCTACATACATAGTGTATATTAGCAAAACATGTATTAGGGCGAGTCCTTTCGCCAAACAAGTATTTTATCCATGTATAATATATTCATACAACAAATAATTATGTCAAACATATTTCCAAAATTTATACATATACGGTACTTTCTACAAATACCTAGAGTATGCAGAATTCCATATTTTTCATCTTTAATCTAAACGGAAAACAGACGACACTTTGTACATGTGCAATTGCATGCAGATCATGAATCTATCATTATCTGACATTGAAAGCGTTGAAAACCATAACCTATACACCTAAAGTCCGCACCTTTTGTCGTAGAATCGTAACGGAGGCGATAGGTTCGCTAAGCTTTCGTATATGGCAGTTTGACAACCTATAGAACAAAATAGGTTAGCTATTTTATAACCTACAACTATCAAAACCCCAAATTAGGTTAGGGTTAGGGTTTCTTACCTAGAAATGACGCCGGAATCGCCGGAAAAGCGATTAGAATGAAGCGATGGAACTCGTATAGCGGTAGGGAAGAGTGGCAGGGAGATTCTCCCACTGCTCCCACACTTTCTCTCTTTTCTCTCTTCTCTCTCTAGGGTTTCTCTCAAATTCGTATGGCTGCCATAAGAGAGGGTTTAAGGTCCTTATATAGCCTAAAAACTAACCGAAATAGACTCCAGGTCAAAGTATACTTAGGTTATAACCAAAGCGGACCTGTTTCAGCTCAACGGAGGACTTCTGGCGGGCCTCCTTGAGCCAAAAGTCGGACTTAAGCTCACTAACACCGGATCTACATTTAGTTAAGTTTTCGTTTTGGTCGGGATTCCAGATCACGCATGTCGGACCAGTTTCAGTTCAACGGTCAGCGAATCTCGATCGGAGATTTCGAGTACATGTAAATGTGTATGAAATTTCTCCTGATCCGAGGGTGTAATTTGGTCTGATTCTGACGGTCTCTTTGCTTAAAACTGATCCGCAAGCAACACGTGTCAGCTTACTATTCAAGATATTTTATTTTGAATTAATTTCACATTTCTCACACTCTTCACTCCGAGCTCAAGCGAATAGCGCTGGGACACTGTCTGGATTTGATTTCTGAGATGGTTGTCAAGCCCAGCAATGGGAATCACTATCACCCTACTTCCTGTGGTGTGGTCCACTTAAGCCTTGGATCTGCCTATTTTTGAGCTTACACCCTAAAATGATAGGAAAAAATGGATGGACGATGTGGATAAGACCCATACATCATAGTGGCCACTCAAAGCTCCTACCCGTTCCAGATAGAGATGGGCGAGGGTAGACACAATCTGCGTCCATAGAGATGGGCATCGAGTCGGACCGAGATAGGGCTATCCCAATTCGATCTAGTTTTGAAACATGCTTAACCTGAACTTGACCCGATTCGGTACCGAGTCCAGCATGCTTGACCCGATCTGAGTTCATGTTTGGCTTGGACTAATCCGGACCGAGTCCGACCCGGTCACAATGACTGAGTCGGGTCAAGTCAGCACCGAGTCGGATCGAGTTAAGCTTGTTTTTTCTATATATTTCTTCCCACTTGAATTGTTCAAAATAAACATTATCAAATACTCAAAAGTAATTAAAAAAATTGAACAAAGTAAATAAACATTGTTAAAAATCAAAAGTATGTTCAGAATCTCAAATGAGATTCCACATACAAACCAATAAATCATTCGTTCATTCAATATCTTTTGTATGACTAATGCATTTATGGCGTATAACCCAACTAACATTGTCCATAATAGTAACCCCATCCTCCACCTTCATAGCCAGAATCATCCTTTAGTTTTCTTTTTACGGCTTGAACTGTAGGAGAACTCTAGGCTGAGTCTAAGCTGGAGGTGTCTAAAAGATAGTTGTTTACCTCCGCTGAATCGGATGGTGGATATGCCTTTCCATCATCATCATTCATATATTCAACAAGTTTTTTAAGTTTTTTTTTATGATCTGATTTGTAAGAAATTCCCAACCACTTATAGAATACTATGAGACTTTTAAGAAACTTTGCTGATTTATCGCTTGGCTTATGTCCCGTACTCGTACCTACTTTGGCATCATGTTATCTTGGAGGGGTTGATGTTGTTATCTGGTCCTGGATGCCAATTTTAAGTTATATTTTGCGGTTTCTTTATAATCTTGTTCTTATTATTCCCTTAATAGTATGTCTTCTCTTCTCTACTAACTATGGAGGCAATTCACCTGCTTGACCCTTTTTTCAATTATAATAGGCCTACTTATATATCTTATATGGTTGGTTTATTAGTTGTAAGGGAAGGGGTGTGAAAGCCTTTGTTTTTTAGTCAAAAATAGCTCGAAATAAATCCTAGACTTCTGGAGGAGCTTTGCTATATGGAGTAGTGTCTCCTCCTCGACAAGCCAAATGTAATTTTAACCAATTTATTTTGTTCACAAATTGTTTTCCACACTACTTGCATTGCAGCTTTATCTTTCCGTCCTAGGATAAACTTGGGCTCCATAATGTCAAATATCTGTCGATGGATCATCTTCCAAAGACATATTTATAAGTGTGTATTTTATAAGAAATAATATTTGGTTAGTTTGAGGCAACATAAATAATTAAAAAATGAAGATAAATATGAAAAGGGTGAGCTCACAATCCGGGGGGGGGGTGAATAGGATTATGCCAAATAAAAAATTAATGAACTGAAAGATTAAATAAATCAGAACCAATCAGATATCTCAATTATAATAGCATTGAGAAATTGATTCAAACCTTGTTAAAAGGACAACCTTACACCAAAAACAGATGTTTTAGGTAGGACAACCTGATTTCTTAAATGCAGTAAGGATCAAGATCGCAAACTAAAATAAGATGCAAAGGAAGAAAGTTATCTATTACAAGCATTCACCACATGTACATGAAAATATTACAATCATTCAATACATATACATTACATACATTATTCACCATAAAACACCAGGAGTTATAGTGGTTCGATGTGTACACCAACTGTTCTCAAACAGCCACACCTACTCCACTCCCAATAATCACAACCCATGTGATATTGGCGTTCACTAATAATCAAGGTTTTCTCAGGTTCACCTTAAAACCTATATAGTTGTGTTTTCAAATGAGCTATTACAATCAAAACCCCACGCTGAGATTTTCTAGCTATCTTAGTCAAAACCAATACAGAGATTTTCTAGATATCTCAAGAAATCAAAAATAAATAAAGAATACTAATCTTCTTCTGAAGACGCTCTTTGATGTAGCCCGTAGAACCGCTTCACTTGATGTATAAACATTCAATGTCCAATAAACATAATCAAGGATTCTAGGTTCTAAATAGATTTTAAAATAACTCAAACCTTGGGCTACTCATTTAAATTCCTTAGATCTCACAAAGTAGAGTAAAAACTCCCTTTAAAATATCAAATTCACAAAATAGAGATCAAGGAATTACAAAAACAAAAGCTATAAAAAAAAATCTAAAATTACTGGACTATAGTTTGAAAATGACGGGGACTTTTCTCTCTCAAAGTGAAGGCTTTTTATGGCTTTTTTGAATGAATTCGGAGTGAGAAAAGACCTCTATTTATAGGCTGAAAAATGGTTCCTTTGACTTGTCAAAGAATCAACCAAATTTTAAATTTTCAACGCAATCGGATAAAATCGACCCTGCTCGACTGGTCGAGCAAAGCCTTCGACTAGTCGAGGGAGCATGAATTCAGTTGCTGGAGTTCGAGTCGAGCTCACTTCGATTGGTCGAGCACACTTATAAAGCCCGTATCCTAGACCGTACCGTTCCGTAGGCTTCTATGGTCCTCTTGGTTGAATTCTGGCATCCTGCGACCTGTAATCGGCATTTGTGCGTAACCCTGAGTTGCATCCTATCGATCTGAGTAGGCTTGGCCCGAGACTTGTATCATTGCGATCGCACTGTCGCTGCGGTTCCGACACCGCTTCTTGCGCGCCAAGGCGATACTCAGGCCAAGAGATGTGGGCCCGCATTTAGTTCGAGGAAAACATCGCGCGTTGCAATTGCGAGAGAATCTCTACGACACGTCACATCAATCAATCAAAGTACTCTATCCCGTCCCCAACTACACAACCCATCCCCAAAGTCAATTCTCTCTTACAACCAAGTACACCCATCACTCCATCACCTTTTACCCATCCCTCTCTCCCATCACTTCTCTTACATCACTCTCTCTCTCATCTCTCTCTCATTCTCCCAAGAACTCCCAACGTCCAAGCTTTCCTCTATTTTTCTACCCACCTTGAAGCTTCATACCCCATCATCCGACCTTTAAAATCCAATCTTAACCATTGATTCTTTCTCCTTGGAGCTAGATCACCCTAATGTGGAAGGAGGAGTGGTTTTGTAGGTGGGTGTTCATAGTACTCTATTTTTTTGTGTGATGGAGTGTGTCCCACTTGATCCATGTCATCCACGAGATGGACCCCACCTTGAAAAACGGATTGGCTGGGTGCCTCACACCAGTTATATAGCTGGTGTATTGATGCCACTAAGCTCTGTGGGTCCCACTGACGTCAGCAAGTGTTGTGGGTCCCACGATTCACACCGTCCATCGTGGACCTACCTTTGATGTGCATAGATCCCAACCGTTCATCTGGGCCAGCAGCCTGCTGGACCCACGTCAGCAAGTTCCGTGGGTCTAACCACAGGTATGTGTTTAATCCAAACCATCCACCCACCATCCAGATGCATGGACAGTGAGGCTTGTCCTGATACGTGGGACCCACCTCTTTCTATACGTCATCCGTCCGTGGATTTCATCCATGTGGCCTACCTAAATGTATGTATTCTATTCACACCGCCCATCGATAGTCGGATTCCACTGTAACGCCCCACCCAAGGACACAATATTGTCCGCTTTGCCCACAGGGCTCACGACTTTGTTATTGGGGTTGCCCCCAAAACGCGTTGTATCCTTAAGGTGAGAACTCCCACATATAGCCCAGATCGTAAGGCATTCCCTTTCCGATGTGGGACAGGCGCACCACCTCCTAGACAGCCGGCAATCTATTTTCGAAGCCCGAGTAGTCCACTTTGGGACCCGGACGCAACCCGACTGGGGACCACAGCCCGGCTGGGCAGGCACCCACCCCCCCTCGGGAGACAGAGCGCCTGTGGGCAAAGCGGGGGCTCTCTGTCTCCCAGGGGGGGTGGGTGCCTGCCCAGCCGGGCTGTGGTCCCCAGTCGGGTTGCGTCCGGGTCCCAAAGTGGACTAGTCGGGCTTCGAAAATAGACTGCCAGCTGTTAAGGAGGTGGTTCCCCCGTCCCACATCGAAAAGGGAATGCCTTAAGATCTGAGCTATATGTGGGAGTTCTTACCTTAAGGATACAACGTGTTTTAGGAGTAACCCCGAGAATAAAGCCGTGAGCCCTGTGGGCAAAGCGGACAATATTATGTCCTTGGGTGGGGCATTACATCCACCATCACGTGTGGGATCATCTGGACCGTCTAGATCACGTGGGCCACCACGATATATGAGTTGTATCTAACCATCCGTCCGTTTGGAAGCATAGGGCCCACCCCACACGTATGACACGTGTGGGCTGGTGGGACCCCACCGTGATGTATCTGCCCTTCATCCACACCATCCATTGGGACCTAGCAAAGAACCCGACACATTACAGTACAATAGCGCCCTAGGATATTTGAGTTGTTGTGGTGCCACCTTGACGTACGTGTTTTATGCGTTCCCTCCATCTGTTTGGGACGTGGGGCCCACCCCACACGTGTGACACGTGTGGGGGTGGGACCCACCTTATTGTATGTATTGTATATCCACCTCGTCCACCTATCAGGACGACGGTGTGGACCCCATTGGGATGTGTGTGTTTTATCAACACCGTCCATCTAAGCTGCTGCATTGGTGGGCCACCACATGGTTTCACCTAGTGTATGTGTTTTACCAATACTGTCCATCCCAGCCGGTCACACCACCATGATGTTTTTATTTTAACCACACCGCCCAGATTGTTTGGATGGTGCTAATTTACATGGGAAATGTTTGGATGGTGCCAATTTACCTAGACAATGTTTGGACAGTGCTGATCATCATCAGTGGGCCATGTGCCCCATAGAATGATAGTGTACGGTGATACACATGTTACACCTGCAACTATTGAAATGATTTTTTTATTTAATCCAAGCCCTCACCGTGAACTGCAAACCCTCCACAACCCACATCATAATGAGACCCACCTGCTGCTTATGGCGTCAACAAGTTCCGTGGAAACCCACCATGATATATATGTTGTATATTCACACCGTCCATTCATGTGATGCCCATGTGATGTACATGATTGATCCTAGCTGTCCATTTTATAAGGCCCATGTGATGTATTTGAGGCCCATGTGCAGGGCCCACATGTTATGTATTTGAGACCCATGTGCAGGGCCCACATGTTATGTATTTGAGGCCCATGTGATAGGGCCCACCTGCCTTATATTTAAGGCCCATATGATGGGGCCCACCTGCTTGAATTTGAGGCCTACGGGCAAGGCCTATTGTGATGTATTCGTGGCCTACGGGCAAGGCCTATCGTGATGTATTCAAGGGCCATGGGTTGTGGCCTATCGTGATGTATTGAGGCCCATGGGTTATGGCCCATTGTGAAGCATTCGAGGCCCAGGTGGTGTGGTCCATTGTGATATGTATTTGGCCCTTGTATGAGGCCTAAGTGATGTATATTAGGCCCTTGTGTGAGGCCATGGGCCCACTATATGTTTAGCTCTATGTGGACCACTCCTTGGAAGCAATGTTGGTTAAATGTCTACATTGATGGACAATGATAGTTGAATGTCCACATTGTGACCTTCCCTTAGGCCTTGTTAGGTCTATTCTCACCGATTTCGATTGTTGAAGCCAATCATCGAGGCCGATTTCAATTGTCGAGGTCGATTCTGATTGTCGAGGCCAATTATCGAGGCCAATTATGATTATCGAGGCCGATTTTAATTGTCGAGGCCAATTTTGATTGTCGAGGCCGATTATGATTATCGAAGCCGATTATGATTATCAAGGCCGATTCCGATTGTCGAGGCCAATCATCGAGGCCGATTGTTATTATCGAGGCCGATTCCAATTGTCGAGACCGATTCTGATTATCGAGGTCAATTATGATTATCGAAGCCGATTACGATTATCGAGGCCGATTACGATTATAGAGGCCGATTCCAATTGTCGAGGCCGATTTCGATTGTCAAGGCCGATTCCGTTTATCAAGGCCAATTCTAATTGTTGAGGCCGATTATTGAGGCCGATTCCGATTGTTGAGACCGATTCCGATTGTTGAGGCCGATTGTATAGGCCGATTCCGATTGTCAGAGCCGATTTTGATTGTCGAGGCCGATTTCGATTGTCGAGGCCGATTCCGACTGCTGAGGCTGGCCACCGAGGCCGATTCTAATTGCCGAGGCTTATTGACGAGACCCAATGTGTATTCAGCCCGTGTTGAAGGCCCATTGTGATGTATATTAGGCCTATGTGATGAGGCCCATTGTGATGCATTTGAGGGCTAGGCGATGGAGTCCATTGTGATGTATATTAGGCGTATGTGATGAGGCCCATTACGATGCATTTGAGGGTTAGGCGATGGAGTCCATTGTGATGTATATTAGGCCCATGGGAGAGGCCCATCGTGATGTATATTAAGCCCTTGAGTGGGGCCCATGGTGTTGTATATTAGGCCCTTCGTGAGGCCATGGGTCCACTATACGTTAGGCTCTATGTGGGCCACTCCTTGGGGGCAATGTTGGTTAAATGTCCACATTGTCGAGGCCGATTGTATAGGCCGATTATTGATGCCGATTATTAGTACGGTTGTCGATATCGATTATGAGTATGTGACAGCATAGCATCTGATACATGCCCATACGCATCATCTGCATGTTGTTATGAGATGTGGTTGACCATTGCACATGTCATTGGGTAGATTGTTATGAGACTCCCTGATAGGCGGAGATTGTCCCACATGAGTGCACGGTATGCGCGTGATTAATGCATGATTGGATTGTTTGACTTATGCATCTTGCATTGTGTGTTGTGATTACTGTATGCCCTAGTGACATCAGGGTCGTTACCTCTACAGCATATCGTGAATGGCTAGATGGGACACCGAAAATATGTTATTAGCACCGAGCAGCCATAGATGGCTCTGAGTGAAAATTCTTAAACCCTCTTGGTACCAAAGGACGCTCCAACGTCGAGACTAAGTGGATATATATAGCGTGTGAGGGTCGTATACCAGTAGGCCACGTCTCTCACTATGTCGTGGTCAGTTGGGAGGGGGTGTGGCCTTCTCCGCTTGAGGGAGTAGGCATAGCTAGGCTGAGTCTGACCAACTCCTAAATGGGTCTGCTATCGACGAGCCGGGTCGATATTAGTAGGCGGGTAGTGAGGTCTCTTCCACTTACCCAGTTTTATTATGCGCTTGATGGGGCGGTAAGCTGGCGTAGAGTGTACTAGACCCCAGTGATGATCCTAGAGATGTACAGTACTAATACATGGACTTATTGAGCAGGAGTTGCATACTCATCCATTCATCCATTCACTATCCACTCGGGCTAGTGGTGCGTAACTATTTGTTACATGTACCTTCGCAATGGTCATGATTTCGATTGGGGAGCGCGACTAACCTGAGATCAGGAGTTTACCACATTGAGTCTGACTATCCAAATTTAGGTATGGGACTGGTTTTGATAGAAGTCCCTTGTGGTAGATCATGTAGCTTGTGATACTATGTATTATCATCCCGACTTCACACTGCAGCCTGGTCATTTCATTCGCACCACATTGCATATTACATTACATCCTCGACACATGGCATTTTGAGTTGCTATGTTTCTACATTCATATGACTTAGATGAGGCTAATGGTATTCGTAGCTCTTCAGAATTGCATATGGTATTGCATCATCGGTATTTGATATTTGAATCATTATGTCTCCGCATTGCATAACTGACCTACATTACTTTCTCAATATATGACATTAGTCTGCTATGTCTTTTCATCGCGTATCCTAGATAAGGTTGATGATATCTTTATGGACTTGTCAGTATTTCTGCTTACTCTGATATTGTATGGTGCGTGGACTTACCAGTATTTCTGTTTACTCTGATATTACATTCTGACCACGCATATACTGCTCACACACTTACACCACCCTCTCAGCTTTCTATAAGCTTACGCACGATAGATGCGTGCAAGTGACGTTAGGATGTAGTCATAGCTGAGTAGAAGCAGGAGCAGGAGCGTGCAACCAAGCCTTGTGAAGATTTTATTATATGCATGCATTTTTCCCTTTCAGCATTGTACTCAAATGATCATATTAGTGGATATGTGATGATGATGTTGTTCTTGTGATTTGGGTATACTTGTGGTTATGCTTCTTACGAGACAAATTCATATTGAAAATCCTCCTTATAGGATCTCAGGATCAGAAATTGGCGTATAGACGCTGGGAGCCAAGAATGGGGTACTACAAAGGCTATCGGCACTGGATTCGGCGATCGAAAATTTTGTGAGGCCGGTTTTCAAGTTTGGGGTGTGACAATACTTCTCGACTGGTTGAGGAACTACTAGAAAATTTCAATTTTTGAATTTGAATCATGAACTGGTCAAAGCATTTCTTGGACTGGTCGAACCAGAGCCTGGACTAGTTGAACTTAGGCTTGGACTAGTTGAATTTAAGCCTAACTAAAGTATAAAAACCCGTGTATAATTAGCATATGAAAGAACTTAAGTCTAAGGTCTTTCTAGGGTCAGTTATACCTGTAATTATTGGACATTGAAGTATATACCTTGAAATTACAACTTCAATCTTTAGTAGCGTTTAGTAGATCTTCTACTTGAAGTAGACTTGTAATTGTAGCTTGATCTTGAACTTGAAGTGAAGTAGAACTCAAACTTTAAGTACCATCTTCATGTCTTGCACTTTCCAACTTTATATGTTGATCTTGAAGGTGAACTTTCCATCTTGCTTCACTTGAAGGTGAACTTTCCATCACATGAATAAGTCACACTATAAATTATTTTGTCTCATCGAAATTTGACAAATAAAGGTGCTTTATACATCACAGCACTTACAATCTCCCCCTTTGTCAAATTCGGAACAAAATTAACTTCACACTTTACACTTTCTCTCAATATAAGCACAACATCTACTCCCCCTCAATCTGAGCTTGAACTTGTGTAGAATACTTGTATTAACAAATATATATATTTCCAAACATACAATCCACACAATCCAATAGCGCATTGCATTTGATTTAATCATAACCATAACAGGTCGTAAATCAATAACGCAACCATAACAAGTCTCTCCCCCTTTTTGTCACAACTTGACAAAGGAAGACAGAAGGAGAATCATAAATAAATGAAGCACAATAGGAGAAATATGATTAAAAGTAAATCATGAGAGTAGAAATAAGATTTAGAAAGCATAAAGAGAGTATCATCTAAGATTAGAAATTAAGCCATACAACCCAAGCATAAGTGAAAGTTATACAGTCCCAAAAATAAAATAAAAAACTAGTCAGAACCAGAGGAAGGAGATGGAATGGACGAGTCAATCTGATGAAGTCCCTTAGTAATGCGATGAAAATATTTTCGCATATACTTCATTGATGACTTGTGACTTTCAGTCAGATTGTCCTATGACACTTTTAACTTAACCACCTTCTCCTCTAAAGAACGAAGGCGCTCATTAAAGTGAGACGGTTGAAAATTAGGATCTGGCTCATCATCGGTTTCTAACTCATCAAAGATATCATCCATAATAGTGTCTATAGGCAAGGTGTCTTCTTCTTCTTCAACGTCCTCCTCATTACGCTGACCAGGCAGATACTCCAAGTTCATCTTGTTGATGTTGGAGTTATTAAATGGAAGAACTCCTATCGGTGCTTCAACAGGAGAAATGACCACATTACAATGAATTGCTAGGGTAGTCATTAGATAGGCAAAAGGGATATAGCCATGGCCAGGATGGAGATGAAATTGTATCATGATATAACTAATCAGAGAATGAAGATATATGGGTATGTCAGACACAACAAAGTGAAGAATACGACACATGAAGGAGGTAAGCTCGGCCTTATTCCTAAACGTAGGATAGACATTAGAGATAAAAATGCTGTGAAGAACTCTATACTTGGGCAACATTTGATTGGCACGAAGGGCATTACCTGAACTCCATTCGGCATTAAACCGACACAATTTGCAGGAAATTGTTCGTCTTTTAGATTCAGTCATTCTCTTAGCTAGTGTATGTATTGGAATACCTTCATCATTGAAATTGATATCCAATAGACCTGAGATGAGATGTTTATCTATAGGGAACGTCCCTTCTTTAAAATTGATAGAGAATGTAAGATCATATAGGGACGCGTCTCGTATAGATGCATAGATTCCTTATGCAATCGAGTGGTATGCCGGTCCACCCCAATTTAAAATGTTAAAATGTTTTCCCAAGCTACAAAGGTAAGGATGAGAATAAGCTGAAATGGAGCCAAATGATTGACATTAACCGTTCTTTCTATTATGAATTTTTATTGCGAAGATTCTGAACATACTCCGGGTCTTCCTCGGGTGCTCTTAGGGTTCTAACCCTAAGAGGAGTCGACTTAGAGGATGAGCCACGAGTAACTTTCTTCCTAAATCGATGTTCCATATGATGATTACAATAGAGAGAATAAAAAATAGAAGATGGGTTTAAAAGGAATCAGATTTTATAGCTAAAACCCTCTAAAAATGGAATGGAAATCTCAAATCAACAACAAAATGATGCTAAAGATGCATACAAGAACCCAAATCTAAAAGGAAATTGAAAATGAGGCACTTACAATGACTTTATGAAGATGGGTTCGACAAGTGGAGAGAGGGCTTCATGTGGAAGATGGAAAAAATGAAGAAAATAGTAATTTTTTCCCCTTCTTAGAGAAGCCCACCCGCGCTCCTCGACATGCTGAGTACGTGCTCGACCCGTCGAGGCTCAACTGGTCGAGTACGTGCTTGACCGGTCGTGCCATACTGAAATATCAAATTTATTAAAATTTTTCCAAAATTTTTGCATAAAAAATATACATAAAAAAATGTAAATAATAACATGATTTAATTAATTTGAATTACACATACCAATATCATGTTTTACTTTGGAAAATCTATTCCTGTCAAGCGGTTTAGTCATAATGTCAGCAAGCTGATTTTCAGTCTTGATATATTCTAAAGAAATGCTTTTATCTTCAACCAATTCTCGAATATAGTGATCATGAATGTCTATATGCTTCGTACGAGAATGTTGGATGGAATTTTTTGAAATATTAATTACGCTAGGGTTATCGCAATACAAGATCATTGCATCTTACACAATTCCATAATCATTTAGCATTCTTTTCATCCAAACCAGCTGAGTACATGCATTACCAGCTGCAATGTGTTCAGCCTCAGTTATATATAAAGATACCGAACTCTGTTTCTTACTGTGCCAGGAAACTAAATAATTTTCAACATAAAAACATCCACCACTAGTAGACTTTCTATCATTGATGTTCCCTGCCCAGTCGGCATCTGTATATCCAACTAGTTGAACATTTGTATCATGCGGATACCAAAGCCCTAAATTAGCAGTACTTGCGACATATCTAATAATGTGTTTGACAACAATAAGATGTGATTCTTTTGGATCTGATTGATATCTAGCACAGATACCTACACTGAAGGCAATATCTAGTCTACTAGCAGTTAAGTATAAGAGACTACCAATCATACTGCGATATAACTGAGAGTGTATACTTTTACATGTTTCATCCTTTGAAAGTTTGAGAGTCGTACTCATAGGAGTATCGAATTACTTATCATTCTCGAATCCAAATTTCTTAACCAAATTTAACGTATACTTGGTTTGAGAAATGAAGAAAACATCTTCTAGCTGTTTAACCTGTAAGCCTAGAAAGTAATTCAATTCTCCAACCATACTCATCTCAAACTTGGGTTTCATAAGCTCTACAAAGTCAACGGACAGGTTAGTGCTTGTAGAACCATAGATAATATCATCAACATATATATTTACAATTAGTATGTGTTCATTATATTTTTTAACAAATAGAGTTTTATCAACACTTCCCATAATAAAATTGTGATTGAGTAAAAACTTAGTCAGCTTCTCATACCATGCCCTGGGAGCTTATTTCAGACCTAAAGTGTTTTTTTAAGGCGATATATATGATTTGAGTGTTTAGGGTCCTCAAAGCCCTTAGGTTATTCAACATAGACCTCTACATGTAGATCACCATTTAAGAATGCACTTTTAACATCCATTTTATATATGTTGAACTTTTTGAAGAAGGCAATGGATATAAATAATCTGATGGATTTAAGGCGAGCTACTGGTGCAAAGGTTTCATCATAATCGACTCCTTCTATTTGAGTGTACCCTTGTACAACCAGCCTAGCCTTGTTTCTAATTATATTTCTCATTTCATCATATTTGTTTTTCAAAATCCATTTGGTTCCAATTATATGTTTATCAGATGCTCTTGAAACCAAATACCAGACATCATTCCTAACAAACTGATTTAATTATTCTTGCATGGCTACAATCTAATTTTCATCGGTAAGTGTTTTTTTTTATGTTGGCTGGTTCAATTTGAGAAGTAAAGCAAATGTAATTGCAAATATTCTCTAATTATTTTCTTGTTCTCACACCAATGAGAAGATTACCTAATATCAGATCAGTTGGATGGTATTTGACTGACCTTAGTTCAGTATTGACTAGACTAGATGAGGAGTCAGGTTTCTCAATTAAATTGACTTCATCATCTTCTATACTAGGTGTGGGTGTATTCAGGTGATCATCAATTACAACATTTATAGATTCCTGAATCACTCTTGTTCTTTTATTAAGAACACAATATACTCGACTATTCAGATCATAACCCAAGAATATCCCTTCATCACTCTTGGCTTCAAACTTCCCTAAATTTTCACGGTCACATAAGATGAAGCAGTTACTTCCAAAAATTTGACAGTATTTAACAGTTGGTTTCTTATTAAACCATAACTCATAGGATGTTTTATCTTTAGATTTTCTTATGTACACACGGTTTATAATATAGCATGCAGTATTTATAGCTTCTGCCCATAAGTTTTTGGGTAACTTCATGTTATTAAGCATAACATTAGCCATCTCTTGTAACACTATTTTTTCTTTCAACAACCCCATTCTGTTGAGGTGTTCTAGGAGCGGAAAACTCATGTGATATGCCATGATCGGTACAGTATTTCTCAAAATTGCTAATTTCGAATTCAGTACCGTGATCACTTCTGATATTGATAACATTAATTTCTTTTTCAGTCTGAATTCATTTTAGTATTCTTTTGACTTCCTTGAGAGTCTCGGACTTTTCTCTCATGAATGCTACCCAAGTAAATCTGGTAAAGTCATCAATAATAACTAGAAAATACTTCTTACCACCTCTACTCTTTGTTTTGGTTGGTCGAACTAGATCTATATGGAGAAGTTCAAGAGGTTTGGATGTGGCAGAGGAGTTCACTTTCTTGTGGCTACTCCTAGTTTGTTTGCCAATTTGGCATGCACCACATATTTTATCAACTTTCTTTAATTTGGGTAGACCTCTAATAAGATCAATTTTGCTCAGTCTATAGAGGTTCGGTAGTTAACATGTCCAAGATGTTTATGCCATAATTCCGTTTCATCTGTTTGGACCATGTAACATGAGAATATAGAAGAACAAGACTCATTAATAATATAACAATTTTCAGAAGTCCTACAACCATTTAATATCACACAACCTTTCTCATTTGAAATCTTGCATACTTGATTAGTAAATTTTATACTATGTTTGTTATTGCAGATTTAAGATATACATAGAAGATTGTGGTTAAGACCTTCAACATATAAGACATTTTCAAAAGGAGGAAGTGTACGGCCCGTATCCTCGTACCGTACCATTCCACCAACTCCCGCGATCATCTTCAACGAATTTCGGTGACCCGTGACCTATAAATAGTAAATGCATGTGACTTTAAGTCACATCCCGAAGGTCTAAGTTGACTCGACCCAAAACTTATGCCCTAGCGATCGCACCATCGCCGCGTCTTGCGCACCAATGCGATACCCAGACTAGGAGTAATGGGCCCACGTATATTTCAAGGAAACACTGTGTGTTGCGAATCCCGAGAGATTTCATTTGGGAGAGAGGAATCTCTACCCATCATTTTCCATCAACTAGTCAAGTACAACCCATGACTAGCCCATGCCTTTCTTCCCACCAAGACAAGCAACCCATCCTAAAAGTCAACTTTTATGTCACTCCTCTTACACAACCATCATACCTTCCATCCCATCTCTTCTTACACACCACTCCTCTCTCATTTCACTCCATCCCATCTCATTTCTCTCTCCATTCCCTAACAACCAAGAGAAGAAATCTCAAGGAGAGAAAAGAAGAACCCAAGCTCAAGGCCCATTTTCCTACCCCAAATCTCACCATCCAACCGTCCAAATTCAATCTTCCACCATTTAAGAGAAAGCCTAGGAGCTAAGGAGTTCAAGGAGCCAATAAGAGGAGAAATAGGTTGGTGTTCATAGGACTAGATCTTGATTTTGATGCATGGGACAAGTGCGGCCTATCGGTTAATGGTTGGGATCCCATTTTGGACCTAAGGTGTGGCCAGTGGCCCACCATGATACTTATGTGTATTCCATGATGGGGCCATTCTCCATGGACCCGACCATGATGATTATTTGTTATCTATTTGCAAGAGGGTCATTTAGACCCTTGATTTTGTGGTGGGGATGGTATCCCCACCTTGATTTACTGATTTGAGGGCCCACACAATTTGGGGCCTATCTTGATGTATGCATTGTATTGCAAGGGAGCTCATAGTGGCGGACCTCCCTCCACCACATGATTATTCCTTTCTCTCTCTCTCTATCTCTCTCTCTCTCTCTCTCTCTCTCTCTCTCTCTCTCTCTCTCTCCCTTCCCTGTTTGGACCCCACCTCGATGCATGAGTTTCATCCACGCTGTCCACCCAAGTGGGACACTACATTGCTATCCACAATGGCAGTCACATGCTGTCCACTTTGGGCCTGCATGACCGACCGGTCACACAGGCCCAAGTGGAAAGGGAAAGACCCACTGATCAGCTTAGTTTCCCAACTGTGTGGCCCACCTGCGTGGACTCCCTTTGATGCATGCATTTTATCCATGTTGTCCTGTGAATAGGCCCAGCTACTGCTCGTCTCCAGGGCCTGTACAACCAAACAGGCCTGGATGAAGGGAAATCCCAAATATTAGCTTGATTGGAACTGAGGTGGCCCACTCACGTGGACCCCACCTTGATATATGTACTGTATCCACACTGTCCAGCCTGTGGGATCATCTCTGGCCCGAGTCCAAACTGGACAAACCCATCGGCTAGCAGCTCACTATGATGCATTGTTTTATCCACCCTGTCCAGCTATTTTTTTGTCGAAGTGTGGGATTGGCCCACCTTCTAGACGACCCACACCTAAGAGGGGACCCACCATGAAGTATAGATTGTGTTCACACAACCCCTGGGGCTGGCCCATAGCTCAGGCAAACCCCAGTTATGCTGGATTGGCGTCCAACAGACTGTGGGCCTGTATATATATATATATATATATATATATATATATATATATATATATATATATATATATATATATATATATATATATATATCCAGTCTGTTCTCTCCATTGTGTGTCCCATCTGGACGAAGCCCACACCTCTGGTGGACCATCCCCAGATGGGGCCCACCATATATATGTGTTCTACCGAGACTATCCATCTATGGGATGCCCAAATAGGCCTAGCGGCCTAGCAAGGCTGACCGTCCAGCAGTTGTAGGGCCACCATGATATTTGTATTTTATCCACGCCATCCAGCCATTTTGTGGCCCACCTGGATAGGACCCACCCCACTGGTGGGATGTCTGCAGGTGGGGCCCACCTCATGTATGTATTTTATCTATGTTGTCCACTCGCTGGACATCCAGCTGGGCTAGCAATGTGTTGGTGGGCTGACCAACAGGCGGCCTACCCCATTGTATGTATTATGTATCCACGCTGGTCGTCAGCCAGTGGGGCCCATTGATGATGTATGAGGCCCACCTTGTGTAAGTGTTTTACCTAGGCCGTCCATCAGTAGGACGACCAACAGGCCCAGCCGCTGGTGGGATGGCCATCCAGCAGGCAGCCCACCATGTTGTATGTATTGTATATCCTTGCCGCCCATCGCTGTGGGGCCCATTGATGATGTGTAGGGCCCCCACATCCTCCACTAGACTTTCATAGGGCCCACACAAGGGTGGGGGCCCAGAGTTGATGAATCAGATCCAAATCTAAGGTGGATGCCCACTAGGGAATAGCTGGGCTGGGGCGTCCCACCATGGGGCAGCCTCGTGGGGCCCACCTTGATGTATGTGCTATACATGCTGTCCATATATTTTCCAAATTAGTGTAAGGGCCATGGGCCCCGTCATGAGTCAGATCCAAGTCCTAAATGGACCGCACCATAGGATAGTGGTGGTTAAATACCCACCGTTGGAAATCACCCTAAGGCCCACTGTCTTACAGCCCATTTCCCATTCCCCCTTCTTTTAATTAGCTGTGGGCAAGGTCCCACCTGTGTGGTAAGGTTTAGACCCCATAATGATTGGATTATCCCAACTGTTGGGCCCCCATTGACGATAATGATTTCCACCATACCTTGTAGAGTTATCTAAACCCTGGAGCCCACCTTATATTCATATCGGACCCCATAGGAAAGCCCAGTTATTACATGATAGAGAGGGTGAGGAAGCTCACTGGATGTACCTAAGCTCATCCCCTTAACTCACCTTGTTATATGCTCACTTGACTCACCTCATTAGGCCCACCCTTGGTGTAAGTACGTTGTCTAGACCATCCACTGTCTGTAGGAGAGTACATCGTCACCTCTTGCCGTAGATTGAAGAATATGTGATACCAAATTTAGTATATCCACTGCATGGAGACTACCTTAATGTATGGGTTAGATCCACCTTTCTTTCAGTGGACCCCGTCTTGGGATATATGATATATTAGTACCTTGGGAGGCTAATGTTAGTGTAACATGGGACATACTACCTGGACTCCTATAGATGTAGAAGGGGCATGTCGTTTAGCTCCTACTCTTTGTATGTGATATATTGATTAAGGTCGATTAAGGTCTATTGTTGTCTGCTATATATATATATATATATATATATATATATATATATATATATATATATCTGAGAACATGCTTAGTATAACATCATGACATATGCCCATACTCATCATTTGTATGCATGTTGTGAGGAATGATTGATCATAGCATTTACCATTAGGTTGAGACATTTAGGGGACTCCTTGTGAGACGGAGTTACCCCCATGATTGCGCGGTACGCATAGGTTTGATGCATGACTAGATGATATGATTGATGCATCTCGCATTTTGTGTAACATGATCACTTTACGCCCTAGCGACATCAGGGCTGTGGCCTTCACAAACATATTGTGGATGACCAGATGGAATACGAACATGTTTGCTTTTAGCATATGGGCATTTAGTATGTCTTTGGGTGAAAGTCTCTAAACCTTCTTGGTACCAGAGGATGCTCTAACATCGAGACCGGGTGGATAACATGAGTGCTCGAGTGCCGAATACTAGTAGGCGGCGTCTCTCACTGATTGTGGTCGGTTGGAAGGGGGTGTGGCCTTATCCCCAGAGAGTAGAGGGCTGTAAGCTAGGCTGAGTTTGACCAGCTCGTAAATGGGTCCGCTATCAATGAGCCGGGTAGGTATTGGCAGACTACTGGCCAGGTGGGTAATGAGGTCTGTTCCACTCACTTGGTGGTGCGGCTAGTGAGGTGGCAGCCAGTGTGGAGTGTACTAGACCTTGGTGATATCCCAGAGATGAGCTGTACTAAAATATGGACGTACTGAGTATGGGGTTGCACGTTCAACATTTGACTCATTCATTCATTCACTCACTATCTACTTAGGTTGGTGGCGCGTAACTAAATTATTATGTGTACCTTTGTAATGGCCATGATTTCGGTTAGGTGCACAACTAACTTGAGATCAGGAGTTTACCACATCGAGTCTAGCTATCCAAATTCAGGTATGAGACTAGTTTGGATAGAAGTCCCTTTTGATGAACCCCACTGCTTGCGGTACCACGTATTATCATCCCGGCTACACACACTAGCTTTGTCATTTCTTTTGCATCACATAGCCTGGATATGACTAATTACATTTATGGACTTGTCAGGATTTACATATTGCATTGTATTCTCAGCATATGACATTTGACTTACTATGTCTTGCATCACATAGCCTTGTTATGGTCGACAATATTCATGGACTTGCCAGTATTTTCGCTTACTCTGATATTTGTTTGCTTGACACATGCATTGCGCACACACGCACCACCTTCTGAGCTTCCTAGTAAGCTTATGCACGACCATTGCGTGTAGGTGACATTAGGTCGCAGCAGCGTTGAGGCAGGAGTTTGTGGCAGATCATTTTGGAGATTTTGTTATTTATACATTTCCCTTTCAGCATTGTAATCTAATGTTTATATATTAGTGGATATGTGATGATGATGTTTTTCTTGTGATTTGGGTATACTTGTGGTTATGCTTCTTTACAAAAAAAAAAAAAATTATACTGAAAATCCTCCGAAAATCCTCCTTGTAGGACCCCCAGGATCGGAATCTGGTGTATGGGTGCTAGGAGGGGTACTACGAAGGCTGTTGGCACCGAATTTTGTGAGCCCGGTTCCTGAGTTTGAGGTGTGACAGGAAGGTTAGAAATTTGTACAGTACCTTGTCCAATAATCCTGTAGTTGCTTCCATCACCAAAATTGCTGAGCCATCATTCATTTCTTTGAAGTTGGTGAATATATCATTATCACCTGTCATATGTCTTGAACATCCACTGTTTAGGTACCACTTTGAATGGCTAGAAGCCTTGAAGGTAGTGTGGGCAACAAGACAAGTAACTTTAGGAACCCATGTCATTGTTATTATGGGTTTAGGAGTACTATTGGTTTTCCTTGGCTTGGTAGAATTGAAATTTCTGTGTCTATCAACTCTGATATTAGAGTTAGATTTGAGAAGCTCTTTGAGTAAGTCCACTATTTTTTCAGCTAAGGGGTTATATCTTTGATTTCTAAAGCTGACGTTATTGGGATTGACTTTAGAAGCTTGAAAAGGTTTTGAATTTTTAAAATTGTTTTGGTTATTAATTTTCAAGTTCTTTCCTTTTGAGTTTAAGGATTCTCCTTTTACAAATATAGGAGATGCATTCTTATTTTTCGGTGGAGTATCTTTGATATAGCCCAGACCCAATTTATCGTCACACTTTCTGGATGCAGTTAATAATTTTTCAAGCTTAGGGTCTCTATGCGCATATCTCCAAGTATCCTTAGAACTCAATAGAGAAGAAACTTCAAGCTTTAAATTCTCATTTTTTGTTTTGAGTTTTTCATATTCAGAAGTTTTAAAACTTAAATCAAGTTTAGCTTTTTCGTAACAATCAGAAAGATGAGATTTTTTCAAAACAATATTTTCAAGTTCTTCTTTTAATTTAAAAAAAATTTCTTTTTAAAGCTTTAACTTGACAGCTATTTTGCAACTTTCCCTGTATAGGGCATTATAGGCATCCTGAAGATCATCTTCATTTTCATTTTCAAGGTCACTCCTGAGATTCTCATAATCAGATAATTGCAACTATCTGAGGAGGTGACTCTGGCTATAGTCATTAGAGCCTTTACTGTAAGTGCAATTGTTATTTGCCCCTTTGGTTGTCAAATTTTGTGGTACCAAAAAAACAATCTAGGTGTGGTGCCAAAAACACACTCTGTCTTGTGTAGTGTTGAGGGTCAAATATTGCATATCAGACCCCAGTTATTGCGTAGAATTATGAACGTAATACTGTTTAACGGCCTGGTTTAATCATGTTTATGTTACAAGGTGGATTTGTAAGCGTGGACTGCAAAAGATGCTAAAAGCATGGATCTAACGCTCATGAGTTACCAAGGTAAGGGACGGACGTCAGGGGACCAAGATCGAAGGATTGACACGCTAGTGATTCGAGAAATTGAAGCTTAAGTGGGTTGAAAGTGAGCCAGAATGCTAGATCATAGGGTTTTCACCATCCATTCGGCTTAAAACTTTATACGTGACCTGAGGACCATACATTAACCGTACAAGTCAATTTGCAACCATTGGATCCCTCTAGAAGTGTCCTAATGGATAGATCGGCCTATAAATTAGCGAATTGGGGCCCACCTAGTATCTGGATATGCTTCAACTTTGTTCTCAACGCCTTAAGTGAGATGAGAAAAGGGATGAGCGGAGAAGATTTCTTATAAACATCTCGGTGGACTCACATGTGTGAAGCACGAGCACCAAAGAGGGACCACAGGCGTTGCACCGTATCACCTAGGTCGGTCAGCGGGTGCTGACCCGACCCAGCTTCTGCATAAGAACAGCGTCCGCACCATGCGAACGCTGATTTGCATTATGGGCCCCACTCATCATCTATTTCAATGATCCGATCCATCCATTGTGTCCAGGGAGTGTTCATGACCCTCGCCTAGGTGTCTTTTCGGACCTATGCACATATAGATAGGCAGATTACTGTTCAAACGCAGAATGAACGACGGAAGCAAAACATCAGTGGTTCGCACCAAAACTCGACTAAAACCACTCCTTCCTAACTGGTTTTTCACCAGTAATCTAATGGACGGGGTGGATTTATCCATAAACATCACTGTGAGGCCCACCGAACATGACAGCAAGGCTGCGTATGGATTACGCACGTACCAAGAAAACTGGATTTTTCGGGCGGTGGTGGCCCATCACCGGTGATCGGATGGCCGATCTGAACCATCCATTGTGTGTACCATCCAAAAACGTCCCAAGGGACGTTGTTTCTTTGGAAAAGAAGTGAGGAAAGTGGTTATTTTACCGTCCATTTTCTTGGCTACGTAAGTAGGTTACGCAAAAACACTCTTCCAGCCAACCTTCGCCAGCAATCAAACTTGCTCTTTGCTGCCTACATAAAGGGGAGAGAGAGCAACGTGAGGTGAGTTCAGAGCGGCCATGGAGGCATCTAGGAACGTGAATAGCAAGAGAGGGAGATCGGAAGCTTAGGCTGGATGTGGAGCAGAGAGACAGAGAGAGAGAGAGAGAGAGAAGTATTTTAGAATTTTTATTTATTTATTTTATTTTAAGATGTTTAGTCAAATCATGTTTATTCTAGGCTAAACCTCTTAGCTAGGGCTAAGAGGTGAGGCTTGTAGCGTGATAGGAGACTCTACTTTATGCCTTTGGTTTAACTTTAATTTGTGAACTGAATTTGGTATTAGTTTTATTATTAAGGGAATGTTTTTAGTTTTTAATGGTCTGTTGTGACTAAAATTACAATGGGTCTGCGATAGCTTTGAGCATGTTCCTTTCCTTTTTATGTTTATGACGTCAGGAAGCCCTATTGTTCACCATCGTCTCCTGGGTATGGTCGGATGACGGTACCCTTCCAAACCTTCATACATTGTTGATTGGTTGGTGATTAGTTTAATTATGTTGTTTACTTTGTCTCCTGGGCATGGTTTGGTGATGGAATCCATTTTAATTCATATACCTTTCATCTCTTGAAAACTATATCAAAGGAAGTTCAGACATGATTTCCATGGTTACACCCTTCAACTGGATGAAGATGGGACTCTAAGTCTAGTTGAGTTCTTGAAGCAGGCATAAGATCTCCCTGATCTTTACAAGTGGATCCTCTGAATCCCTAGTTTCCTTTCCCTGAATTCCTTAAGTTTTAGATTAATATTTCACAATTATTCCTCAAATTACAATCGATTTAGTTTCATCTTAGTCTAGTTCTAGTTCTACTTAGTTTCAGATAACATACAGGTATCAGTCCCTTGGGATTCGACCTCAGTCTCACCGAGTTTATTACTACATCACAACCCTATACTTGGGGAGTGAACATGTAGCATGTTGTTTTGTATATTCAAGGCTCTGCATCACAATGCTTTAAAGTTGAGAATGAAGATCTACTTCAAGAAATTCAAGTTCAAGTTCTTTAAATACTTCTGTAAGTTTCATAAGAGCTACATTAAAAGGCATGTTTTTGTTCAAGTCTCAAGTACAACTCAAGACAAGAGTACAAGATGAAGTCCAAGCTTAAGAAGATCTCAAGTTCAAGCTATATCAGAGATCTTAGGCTTCACAATCTTCAAAGGTCAACCATCTTTATAAGAAGTGAAGATTCAATGTCCATACTTCACTTTTAAGGTTTGCATGACCTTAGTTTGACCTTAGCGTAGGTCATTTTGAATACATAATTCATATAGAATATTTTTATAAGTGTTTGGTCTATTCAGTGTTTCAAATAGCGCCCGTAGCGTAGCGGTAGCGTACGCTACGTAACGTAGCGTGGCCATAGCGCTACGTAGCGTCTCAAATAGTGTAAATCCCCTGTAGCGTACGCTATAGGGGTCGTAGCGTACGCTACAGCTACGTAGCGTGTAGCGTCCGTAGCGTAAGCTATAATGTATTTTTTTACTATTTTATTTTTTTTACTATTTTTTTCACGTTTTCTTTGTTTCTAATGTTGAGGAATGTGACACTTGTATTGTACTTGATACTTTTAACCTATGAGATTTTTATTTCTTTTCATAATTGTGACTAGTGGTTTCAATTAGACATTATTAATTAAAGTGGTTTGCTCAGAAAGTTGTTGATGTTATAATTATTTGATTTAGCTTATATATGTAGATTGGCTTTGATAAATGATAACTAATAACTTTTTTGAACATGCTTATAATTTGATAAAATGAATAATCTTTTAGGCATTTTTATATTTTTTCCCTTTTTTTTCACTATTTATTATATTTGTCCTATTTTTAAATTTAAAAATAGAAGTATCATGTAGCTTACGCTACACGCTACGTATTTACGCTACACGCTATAGAGGGCTGGGTGCTACGCATCACGCTACCGCTATTTAAAAACACTGGTCTATTCTAAGACCAGTCCTAAACTCTGTTTGACTAGTCCTAGAACTAGCTCGACCAGTCTAAGAAATTCCAAGACCAGTCCTAAGTTGTTATAAATTTTCAGAATTTTTTGGTTGAGCTTCGACCAGTCTTGGAGTCTGGTCGACCGGTTGTAGGAACAGTGCCGACTCATTCACGACCAGTCCTGCAACTACGACTCAAACTCCAGCAACCATTCCTAGTTTCTCACGACTAGTCGTGGGATGGTCATGACCAGTCGTGGAGGCCTCACGACCAGTCGTGGACACCCTAAGACCAGTCATAGAACAGTTTTATCCGATCGCGCTTAACATTTCAAAATGCAGTTCGACCTATGACCAGTCGTGGTGGCCACACGACCAGTCGAAGATGCGATTTCTGCAACTATAAATAGAACACGAATTTCAGAGTTTTTCGAGAATTCAATTCAAGTAAAATTAAGGCATCACTCTGAGATAAGTTTGTGTTATTTAAGCTACGCTGTGTATATTTAATATTATCTTTTATTAGCTTTATATATTTGATTTTGTTTCTGCATTCCAATCTAAATTGAAAAGAGGAATTACTGTATTCCTTCTTCTTGGAATCAAAATCAAATAGAGCTAGCCCATTTGGTTTAATTTAAAATCAATTACAACCTAGAACCATTTCAAAGTGAGTATTGGACAATTGAACATCTATATTCGAATTTCTACTCCGATTGGTTCTTCCGGGCTACAATGAAAGGAGAAATTCAGGTATTTTACATTTGTGTAAATCTTCTATTATTTTGGTTTTGTTTGAGATTAAGGCAGAAAAATCTCATTGTGTTGGTTATCTGAGGAGAACCAGAAAACTCAGAAGTGGGGTGTTTGAATTGTGTAAGCCCATTTAAAAAGACACAATTGTGAAGGTTTTAAGTGAACCTGTGAAACCTATTTTCATAGTGAACGCTGATATCCCCTATGTGAGGATACTAGGAATGGAGTAGCAAGCTGTGTGGCTGTTGTTTAACAGTTGGTGAACACACAGGCGAACCACTATAATTCTCTGTCTTGTGGTTTGAATGTTTATTTAATTTCTATCTTTTATCATCAAAGCTGTGGAATGTATATGTGGATGTGAATGTTGTAATCTTTTACATTTCAAGCATTGTGGGGAATGTTGTAATAGTTTAGAATTTAATTTCTTGCTATTTCTTTTATTTCCTTTCAGTTTGAGTTTTTGATATTCAAATTGTTCTAGTAAGGTTGTCCTGCCATAAACCCTTAGTTTTTATGGTGCAAGGTTTCCTTAGAACAACATTGGTATCAACCTCTCTATTTTAGTTCTTTACATTTTAGTACTGTGATTCGTTTAAAAGTTTTATCTTTCATTCAATTATTTATAAGGCTATCATATTCATTTAAATTCTGCTGTTAAAGTTTTAATTTGGCATAGTCCTATTCACCCCCCTCTAAGACATATAGCTAGGCCTTTTCATTTACTTCATTTGAAGTTTCTTATTCTGATTCATCTGACTCAGAAGAAATTTCAAAGCTGGATGATTCATCCTAAGTGGCTAACATGTTTTTTATTTTTTGGCTTATTCCTTTTTGGACACTTATTTGTCAAATGTCCGTATTCATTGCAGTTGAAACATTGACTGTCTTTTAGAGATTTCCAAGTTTTAGATTTTCCCTTTCTCTTATCAGAAGGTTTTTGAAAATCCTGTAAAACTTTTTTGCAAGTAAAGTCATATCATCTTCTATGTCTTCAATATCAGAATTAACATCGTTATCTTTTGAAATAGATTTGGATGACTTAAGAGCTATGGACTTACCTTTGGGAGCTTTAAAATTTAAGTCGTACGTTTGAAGAGAATCAAGTAACTCCTCAACCTTCACTTGATCCATGTCTCTTGGTTCCTGAATGGCAGTAACTTTGGAATTAAACCTTTCAGGAAGTGATTGCAATATCTTAGCACAGACTTTACTTTCTGGGATCCCATCTCCTAGACCCCACATAAAATTAATTATGTCATTCAGTTTCGTATAGAAGTCCATGAAAGACTCATTTTCTTCCATATGAATTTCCTCAAACTTAGTAGTGAGGATCTAAACTTTAGACTTTTTTACAATAATCGTTCTTTCGTGTGTCATTTCAAGAATGTCCCAAGCTTGTTTTATTGTATTACATGAAATGATTCTTTTGAATTCATCAGGTGATAGAGCACATGTAATTACATTTAAAGCCTTAGTGTTTGCACTGCTTTCATTTTTCTGAGGTGTAGTCCATAAATAAAAAAATATTTTCTTTAATGGACTTGGTTCCATCACTGCCTAAAACCTTAAATACAGGCAGTTTCCATTTGGTTACCGTGGCTTGCCACACGCTTTCATCAATGGATTTTAAGAAAATTCTCATTCTGGCTTTCCAACAAGCATAATTTGAGCCATCAAAGGGTGGTGGCCTGGTAATAGACAAGCTATCGAAATATGACATAATGAAAGCTCTATATCTTTAAACTCAAGGAACTTAATCCAAGTAAATGAGCAACTTAACTTTGATACCACTTGAAAAGGGTGAGCTCTCAGTTCTAGAGGAGGGGGGGGGGGGGGGGGGGGTGAATAGGACTATGCTAAATAAAAAAATTAATAAACTGAAAGATTAAATAAATCAGAACCAATCAGAGATCTCAATTGTAATAGTATTGGGAAATTGATTCAAACCTTGTTCAAAGGATAACCTTACACTAAAAATAGATGTTTTAGGTAGGACAACCTAATTTCTTGAACGTAGTAAGGATCAAGATCGCAAACTAAAACCAGACGCAAAGGAAGAAAGCTATCTATTACAAGCATTCACCACATGTACATGAAAAGATTACAATCATTCAATACATATACATCACATACATCATTCACCACAAAACACCAGGAGTTATAGTGGTTCGATGTGCACACCAACTGTTCTCAAATAGCCACACCTACTCTACTCCCAATAATCATAATCCACGTGATATTAGCGTTCACCAATAATCAAGGTTTTCTCAGGTTCACCTTAAAACCTAAACAGTTGTGTTTTCAAATGGGCTATCACAATCAAAACCCCGTGTTGAGATTTTTTGAGTATCTCAGTCAAAACCAATACAGAGATTTTCTGATATCTCAAGAAACCAAAAATAAAGAAAGAATACTTCTCTTCTTCTGAAGACTTTCTTTGATGTTGCTCGTAGAACTGCTTCGCTTGATGTATAAATGTTCAATGTCCAATAAACATAATCAAGAGTTCTAAGTTCTAAACAAATTTTAAATTAACTCAAACCTTGGGCTACTTGTTTGAATTCCTTAGATCTCACAAAGTAGAGTAAAAACTCCCTTTAAAATATCTGATTCACAAAATAGAGATCAAGGAATTACAAAAATAAAAGCTATAAAAAAAAGATCTAAAATTACCGGGCTATAGCTTGAAAATGACGGGGACTTCTCTCTCTCAAAGTGAATGCTTTTTATGGCTTTTCTGAATGAATTTGGAGTGAAAAAAGACTTCTATTTATAGGCTGAAAAATGGTTCGTTTGACTGGTTGAAGAATTAACCAAATCCTAAAATTTTGGCGCGATCGGATAAAACTGACCTTCGACTGGTCGAGGGGCTTGCTCGACTAGTCGAGTAGCCTGCTCGACTGGTCGAGGGAGCATGAATTCAGTTGTTGGAATTCGAGTCGAGCTCCCTTCGACTGGTCGAGTGAGCGTCCACAACTATCGAGCACACTTCTTGACTAGTCGAGGAACTACCAGAAAATCCTGATTTTTGAATTTGAATCTTGGACTGGTCGAAGCATTTCTTGGACTGGTCAAACCAGAGCCTAGACTAGTCAAACCAGAGCCTAGACTAGTCAAACTTAGACTTGGACTAGTTTAATTTAAGCCTAACCAAAGTATAATAACCCGTGAATAATTAGCATATGAAAGGACCTAAGTCTAGGGTCTTTCTATGGTCAGTTATACCTATAATTATTGGACATTGAAGTATATACCTTGAAATTACAACTTGAATCTTCAGTAGCGTTCAGTAGATCTTCTACTTGAAGTAGACTTGTAATTGTAGCTTGATCTTAAACTTGAAGTGAAGTAGAACTCAAACTTGAAGTACCATCTTCATGTCTTGCACTTTCCAACTTTATATGTTGATCTTGAAGGTGAACTTTCCATCTTGCTTCACTTGAAGGTGAACTTTCCATCACATGAATAAGTCGCACTATAAAATATTTTGTCTCATTGAAATTTGACAAATAAGGGTGCTTTATACATCACAACACTTACAAAATAAATGCAACCAACAAACCATATGAGATTTAACCAATATTAAGTCATTTAAAAGCATAAATAAAAATAGAAAAAATATAATTTTTTTTAGTAAAATACATAAGCTAATAAGTGATAAGCATAGAAAATATCTATTCACCCATCAAATGTTACAATTCAAGTCCACAAATAATAACTGTCAAATTGTCGTAAGCAAATGCAAGGGAAATATATGGTTATGTCTCATCCTGCTTCATGCAATTATTGTAGGTATTGTCTCATCCTGCTTCTCACTCTCCACTTCCTCGAACCACTCATCAACAGAGTTCCCTTTTCTTTACATCAGACGCAGCCAATCCTGTGTATAAATAATCACTTCAACTAATTCTGGTGTAAGTAAGTTTCAATACTTGTTCATGACCTTACTCCCCATACTAAAAGCATAATCTGATACCATAGTTAAAATTGAAATTGATAATATGTCTCATGTTATTAATGAGAGCATAGAGTACTGTGATTCACGAGCTTCCGACTTCCACCAATCTAAAACATCAAAATTTTCGCCTTTATGACTTTACAAGTAGCTCATTTAGATGGTGGTTAAGTTCTGTGTTGGGTTGTCTGCATTTGAGTCTCAACTTGTGCCAAGAAAGATATGAAATCGTCAATCATCTTTCGTTGTGCATCAACACTAGAATTAGAACTCACTTGAGGAGTCTAACATGCAGTATTGTCTCTGCGGCCCCCAAAGTTTCTACATAGAAATTGTATAAATATTCAATTGCATCACGAATCTTATCGACCTCAGTGGCACTCTCACCATACAACTTTTTAAAAATGAATATAACCATAAACATCTTGTATTGAAGATCAAGAACAAGTACAACAACCATTACCAAACTCACTTAGACTAATACTTATCAAACTTTAACTACATATAATAGTCATTAATTGTAAAAAGTTTGGTTCACTACAGCTTGGTACAATACATCTTTTACTCTCCAAAGTTCTGGCAAAAATATATTTGTTGTTGCATACTTGCTACCTGAAAAGATCTTCCTTGTGTCATAAAAAACTAAAAGGAACTTGCGAACTGCTTCAGTTCTTATATAATCATCATTAGAAGCCAACCACTGATACACACTATCACGCTCCACATAGTGAGAGAATGCATATTTGAAAGCTATCGCTGAATCCAAAATTTCATATGTTGAATTTCAACGTGTCATAATATCCAGCTTCATTGTTCTCTAAGATGACAAATTCAACCGTTTCATGATCTCATTCCATGTATTTAATCATGAAGGTGACCCCCATATGTACTTCACACTCTCTATTATGTTCTCGATTGTTGGCTCAATTATTTTAAGCCCATCTTGCACAAACAATTTTAGGATGTGAGCACAACACTTTTGTAAGACCCGTATCCTAGTTCGTACTGTTCCGTCGAATCCCGCGATCCTTTCTGTCAAAGTCTGGCAATCCGCGACTGATACCGATGTTTGCGATCGACCCTAAGTCATATCATGTAAAATTGAGTTGGCTTAATCTGAGACTTGTACCATTACGACCGCACTGTCGCCGCGGTTCCAACACCGCGACTCGCGCACCGATCCGATACCCTGGCCGAAAGATGTGGGCCGACATTTATTTCGAAGAAACGCCGCGCGTTTGCAATCCCAAGAGAATCTCTACAACATGTCTCATCAATCAATCAATCAATCCATCAATCAATCACATCATGTCAAGTACAAAAGCAACCCATGCTTTCTTTCTCCATAAGTTAAGCAACCACCAAAGTCAACCCATCTCTTACCTCACCCATCACTCACCTCACATCCATCACTCTCTCTCCCTTATAACCCCCCCTCTCTCTCTCTCTCTCTCTCTCTTTCTTAACACATTTTCCAAGCACCCAAATGAGCTCACGTCCAAGCCCTTCTCAAGAGAGAAAAGTGAGTGTGTGGCCCACCTTCCTGGCCTAAAAATCCTCAATCCTAGCCATTTAACTCTCATCCTCTCCATCAAAGTGAAGCACAAGGAGACCGGCGTTCTAACAGACCGAGAAGATCGAACGGTGGGTGCTCCTATAGGCTAGTTTTCATATTTTTATGATGGGCCAAGTGAGGCCTACCGATAATAGTGTGGATCTCACTTTAGACCCTAGGTGTGGCCGATGGTCCACCTTGATTCGCATGATCATCCCATGATGGGGCCATTCTCCATGGACCCCATCATGATGTTTATTTTCCATGTATGGATAGGGTCATCTAGACCTTACATTTGGTGGAGAAAGGATATCCACCATTGATTTTCGGTTTGATGGGCCCACTTGATGTATGATTGAATGCAAGGGAAGGCCTACAGTGCCGGGGTCCCTCCATCACACGTGTCTCGATCTCTCTCTTTCCCTCTCTCCCTCCTTTTTTTTCTTTTTGTGTGATGATGTGGTCGTGTGGCCCACCCGGATGGACCCACCATGAGGTATGTATTTTATCTAAGCCACCTATAAGTGGGGCCCACTTCATATGTGTTGTACCAATACCATCCATCATTGGGTGGCCCTCCTGAGTAGGCCCACCTTTGCATGGCCAGACCGTCCAGCGTCCCTGGACGCTGGACCTGGTATGGGGAAACATAAATATTAGCTTGTTTCCAAGCATTTGGGGTGGTTCACTTGTGTAGGCCCCACCTGAATGTATGTATTCAATCCACGCCGCCCATCTCATTACCTGGCTCATTTTAGACGTTGAGCGGAAAAATGGGCTCAATCCGATGTTCTGGTGGGCCTTAGCATAACAAACGGTGTTATCTACTGTTGGAATCCACCCGGATGTTTTTGTACCCCAAAACATATTGAATATTGGGCTTGATGGGTTTGTCTTGGGCCATGGAATGCAATGGTGGGGTTGGATCCTTTCGATGTGGGTCGCACATGTGAAAAACCGGAAAAATACCGCGATTTCAAAAAAAAAAAAAGATGCAATGCCTGTTGCTGCTGCGTTTTGACGGACGACCAACAGGGACCCACGACTCCAGCTGTGGGCCCCACCGTGATGTATATTTGTCATCCAACCCGTTCATATGGTAGCCCACTTCTAGCAGTGGGCCCCCTCCAAAAACCAGCCCCACCCGGAGCTCCGGCGGCCCACATCACAGGAAACAGTGGGGCTGAACCGTCTGCCATTAAAACCCTTTTTGGGTCCATAGAAGTTTTGGATCAAGATGAAATTTGTTTTTACTCTTCATCTAGGTCTGCGTGACCTTATGGATGGGTTGGATGGGAAGTAAACATTATGGTGGGCCCCACATGGGACCCACAGTGATGTATGTGGTTGTCTCCCACCGTCTAGGCGGACGGTGGAGCCCACTATGAGGTATGTGTTGTATTCCCACCGTCCAGGCAGACGGTGGAGCCTACCTTGATGCATGTGTTCATGCACGCCGTCCTCACCACTGTCCACTGATTGGACAATGGGACCCACCATGATGCATATGTTGCATCCAAACCGTCCATCCATTTGAGAGCTTATTTTATGGCATGAGCTAAAAAAATGAGTCAGATCCACCTATCCGGTGGGACCCACCACACACACGAGTATATATATATATATATATATATATTATATTGTATATATTATATACATTATAAATAGATTATATATTATATATAATATATATGATGGTGGGCCTTCATGTGGACCCCCACCATGATGCATGTGTTACATCCGAGCCGTTCAACCATTTGAAAGCTCGTCTTAAGGCTTGAGAGTAAGAATGAGTCAGATCCATAGTTTAAGTGGACCCCAACATTTAGGGTAGTGGACAATGACGTCCATCGTTTAAAATTTCTAAGGGCCATAGGAGTTTCCTATTAAGTTGATAGTTGTTTCCACTTCATCTATCACTATGTTAAATTATAAACAGGTGGGATGGGAAACATATAGTATGGTGGGCCTTAGGAATTTTAATGGTGGAAATCATTATCACCACTCTTATTTTGTTGTAGCCCATTTGATGTATGTATGGGGCCCAATTGGTGTGGCCCATTTGATATACAAAGGCCCATGTGATTAGGCCCACCTTGATGTATTTGTGGCCGTTGTCAAGGCCCACTTTAATATATATGCGGCCCATGTTACGAGGCCCATTGTGATGCTTTCAAAGGCTCATAGGATATGGCTCATTGCAATGTACATAAGGCCCATTAATGCGGCCCATTTGATGAATGCAAGGCCCATGTGATAAGGCCCAGTTGAGGTATTTAAGGCCCAATGGGATGTACCTAAGGTCCATTACAATGTGTGATCCCAACATGGTTTATGTAATGATGTTTACGACGGACTATGCCTTGGGAGCAATGTTGGTTTGATGTCCACATTGTAAGAATAATGTTGGTTTAATGTCCGCATTATAACCCTCCTTAGGGCCCATTGTTAGGCCCATACTGGTTATGGGTAGGCCGTCTAGGCCCATCTTCGGTGTAAGGATAGATCATTACCTTATAACATGCTTAGTGTAACTCCATGATTCATACCCATATGCATCATATGTATGCTTGATATGAGGAATGTTTGATCATAGGATAAGCCGTTGGTCTGAGAAATTTATGGGACTCCTTATGAGATGGAGTGCCCCACATGATCGCGCGGTACACGCAGGATTGCTGCATGACTGACGGTGTGACTCATGCATTTCGCATTGTGTGTTGTGATCACTGCACGCCCTAGCGACATTAGGGCCGTGGCTCCACAGACACATCGTGGATGGCCGTATCGGATACTGAAAATACTTGGTTCTAGCACTGTGGGCACTTAGGATGTCCTTGGGTGAAAGTCCCAGACCTTTTTGGTACCAGGAGATGCTCTAACATCTAGACCGACTGGATACAAGAGCACCCGAGTGCCGAATACTAGTAGGCCGCATCTCCCACTGTGTCGTGGTCGGTTGGAAGGGGGTGTGGCCTTATCCGCCTGAGTGAGGGGGCTATAGGCTAGGCTGAGTTTGACTTGCTCACAAATGTGTCCGCTATCGACGAGCCGGGTAGGTATTGGCAGACTACTAGTCAGGCGGATAGTGTGGTCTCTTCCACTTGCTTGACTGTGCAGCTAGGGAGGAGGCAGTCAGTGTGAGGTGTATTAGACCCCGATGATATCCAGAGAGGAACTGTATTGACACTTGTACTTGATGAGTACTGACATGCTTGTATTGCGTCTTGCATATGACATTTGGCTACATAGGCCGCATATCGCATGGCCTTAGTATGGCCGATAACATTCATTCCTTGCATTATATAACTTTGGTATAACTGATAGCATTCATGGACTTACCACATATTTCCGTATTACTTTGATATTGTATACTTGACACTCACCTTGCGCACACACTTACACCACCCTCTAAGCTTTTGTAAGCTTATGCATGACTATTGCGTGCAGGTAGCGTTGGACAGCAGCAGCGCTGAGGCACGAGTGCGCATCTGATCATTTTGGAGCTTTTTTTGATCACCCTGTATTTCCCTTTCCGCATTGTACTTAAAAGTTTTTAATATAGTGGATATATGGTGATGTTGTTTTGTGACTTGGTTGTGCTTGTGGTTATGCTCCATTATTAAAAAAAAATCATAATGAAAATCCTCCTTGTAGGATCCCAAGATCGAAATCTGGCGTATGGGCATTGGGAGCCGAGAATAAGGTACTACGGAGGCTGTCGGTACCAGATTCGGCGATCGGAAATTTTGTGAGCCCGTTTTCTGAGTTTGGGGCGTGACAAAAGTTGGTATCAGAGCATAACTTGGGAATACCTGAGATCACATCACATTTCTGCTATGAACTTAGAATGATTACGTCCCGAGTTTGAATAACTTCGCGATTTTTTTTCGACATAGACCCTTAAGTTTATGCCTTTGAGAATTCTCGAGGCTGATAGGTCCTTGTTCCTTCCTGTAGGACGTAATGGCTAGAAGAGCGACTCGAGCAAATCTCACTTCACCACCTGCGACTCTCGCTCCACCACCTGCTACTCCCGCTCTACCACCTGCGACTCCCGCTCCACCACTGGATATTCTTGCTTTTCAGCCCGATGATGCCACTCCTTTACCTGAGACCGGTGCGGATCCGACCGTACCCGTGAGTGCCACCCAGGTGCAGCAGATGCTTCAAGCGATGACCGCCATTCTTCAGGGGCAGAGTAGGCGTCCCACTGTTACACCAGTCGAGGCCGAGCAGGAGCTTGCGAGCACCCTTCTCAAGACTTCCGACAGCACATCCTCTGCATTTTCGGGGTGAGCCAGACCCTACTACAGCAGAGATATGGTGCTTTGAGGTGGAGAAAATATTCGACACCATGAGATATACGACCCAGCAGCGAGTTACATTAATTGTATTTCTTCTCCAGTGTGAGGCTCAGCATTGGTGGGCATCTGTCGCCCAATCGGTAGCGGTCGATTTTGTGTGGACCTGGGAGGACTTTATGGACCAGTTTGACCGGAAGTTCTTTCCTGAGCATGTGCGACAGCAGTGTGCACTAGAGTTTGAGACTTTGGTCCAGGGGGACATGACGGTGTCCCAGTATGAGACACGTTTCGTTGCACTATCGAGATTCGCGACGTATCTTGTTGATGAGGAGGGGCGGAAGGCCCGCCGTTTTGAGAACGGTTTGCGTCCTGCCCTTAGGAGTTGTGTGATCGGACACATGCTTCCGACGTTTGAGCAGATTGTAGAGAGGGCCCAGATCTACGAGTCAGATTGGGCCAGTTTGCAGAGAGCCCGTGACTAGAGAGGAGATCAGAAGAGGAAGATGCCCTCTGGTAATTCCCAGCACAGCATCGTTCACAGCAGCGATGCACGACCCGCCTAGCATTCCGAGCACCAGCAGTACCCCCAGCACCACCTTCAGGACCGTTTACAGGTACTTGCTTTGGGTGCGGTAGGATAGGACATCGTGTGCACGAGTGTCCCCATCCTCAACGGCAGCAGCCGAGGACACCGCATCAACCTCCATGACAGTCACTATAGCAACAGCAGCGACCGCAGCACCAGCCTCCGGGGCCTCCCCCACAACAGTATAGGCAGCAGATCAGACCGCCACATTGACAACAACATCAACAGAGACCTCAGAGGGGACTAGCACCTCCCCAGCATGCCCAGGGCAGATTTTATGCCGCACAGCAGGACCTTCAGTCATCAGGAGGGGTCATCGAGTGTACTCTCCCTGTTTCTGCATGCATTGCACGTGTATTGTTTGACTCTGGTGCACGCATTCCTTTGTGACCGCTAATTTCTATCGATCGACCGGTTTACCAATGGAGTCTGCCCGTGAGGGTTTATCAGTATCGACGCCCTTAGGGAAGACTGCAACATTAGACCGATTTTGCTCGTCTTGCCCCGTTCTGGTCGGGGACATCTTTTTGCCTGCTGACCTGTTTGTATTACCGATGTCCAAATTTGATGTTATCCTGGGCATGGATTGGCTCACCGAGTACCATACTATATTGGACTGCTTTGCGAGGACAGTCACTTTCTGTATACCCGGCATGCTAGAGTTCCAGTTTGTTGTCGAGCCCAGAGGAGAGCATCTTTCTTGCTTGTTATCATGTGTCGTTGAGTATTCAGCTGCTTTAAGTATCGACCAACTACTAGTCATTTGTGGTTTTCCCGATGTGTTCCAGGAGATTCCACGGTTACCACCTGGTCGGTACACCGAGTTCCAGATTGATCTGGTGTTCGGTACCGTGCCTATTTCGAAGGCCCCATATCGTATGACACCATTAGAGTTACGGGAACTGCAGAAGCAGTTGGACGAGTTCGTGAGCTAGGCTTTATCCGCCGAGCAGTTCGCCGTAGGGAGTGTCGGTACTCTTCGTGAAGAAGAAGGATGGCTCGTTGAGGCTTGTGTAGATTACCGCGAGCTCAATAAGATCACGATCAAGAACAAGTACTCACTTCCGAGGATCGATGACTTGTTTGACCAGCTGCAGGAGGCGCAGTTCTTTTTGAAGATAGACTTGCGGTCCGGTTCTCATCAGGTTCGGGTTCGAGATGAGGATATCCCGAAGACAGCCTTCAGGACTCGCTATGGTCATTTTGAGTTCCAGGTCATGTCCTTCGGACTGACCAATGCGCCAGCAGTATTCATGCAGTTGATGAACGAGGTCTTCCGTCCGTATCTCAACCAGTTGTTGTGGTGCTCATCAATGACATTCTGATATATTCGAGGACCCGTGAGGAGCATGAGCGGCATCTGGAGATTACATTGCAGACCCTCTGTGCACACCAGCTTTACACGAAGCTGGAGAAGTGCGAGTTCTAGCAGGAGGAGGTGAAGTTCCTCGGTATGTGGTGATGAGGCAGGGTGTCGCAGTGGACCCCTCGAAGATTGATGCTGTGCGTCAGTGAGACCAGCCCACGAACGCGTCCGAGATCCGCAGTTTTCTTGGTTTGGCAGGCTACTAC